>VUYV01000004.1:10034298-10250820 GCA_008711295.1 Anarhynchus alexandrinus
CCCCGGCCCCCGCCCCCCGGCGCCGGGCCCCGCCGGCGGCAGCGCCCGCGCAGCGCTCTCCTCGGTGCGGGGACGGGGCCGCTCGGGGCGCAGGGTGGGGGGACGCTGCGTGCTTGAGTGTGTAGGTTTGTGCTTCTCAACTGGGCGCGGATCCTGCTAGAACTGCCTTCTGCCATCGGGTCTCACTGTTTCTGCTGCAGGCCCAGGCCAAAAATTCCCCTGAAACAGTGGGGTGTCCTGAAAAGCCCAAGGAGGGAGCTTGGCACCCACAAAAGGGCACAGCGCTTTCTTCCTGCTCACTGCCTGCTCCTCCAGATCCCTAGTGGGGCTCTTTTGGTTACGAGAGCAGCTCTCAGGATCTTTCTACTCAGTAGTTCACCCCCGGAGAGCTGACTACAGCTTCCAACAACCACCGGGGCTTGCTTTCAATTTCAGATTGTTTAGGATGTTCCCGGATAATATTTGTCTTAAAAGCAGCCTCAGTGAACGTTGGGAGTTGTAGTCAATTCTGCTTATAGCACTTCTCTCTCTGGGAGGAGACTCTGCTGGGGGCAGGACCTGTTGGTTTTTCAGTTTTGGTTTTGTGGGCTTTCTTTCCCTTTTGATCCAGGCATCGCTTTCTTTCTTGCCACGGGAGGGAGGCTGAGGCAGAGAAAGGCGCGTTAAAACTGTATGTTGTCATATTTGCTAAGATCGCCTTTCCTCAATTTCTGATTATGCTTTAATTTCAAGTGAGGCTTTAATAGTGATTGAACAAAAGTATTTTTACGGAAACCTTTGCTTTTGACTCCCAGATTCTGCAGAAAGAAATGATGAATTTTACAGCTTTTCTCTTTAGACCTTGCTTCCACAAGGCTTGCTTTCCTTCCTTCTACAGCAGATTCACTTAGACCATGCTCATCTGTATGCAACTGCCCCAACACATCAGTCCAAGGATGGTTTTGGCTGTGACAGTTGATGGCCGATGCAGTTTTCTCGTGGGGTTGGCTCCTGCCTCACATTAGACCCAGGGCTCTGGAGAGCTGCTGATTATTCGTAACGGTTAGAGCATGAATTGTGGGAATGCAAACTTCCCTCTGGCCACCTGCCACTGGGAGTTAGCCTTTTGTGTGGCATACGCCCCAACAGCCCAGCTAGCAGGACTGGTCAATACTTGGCCCTTTTCCTGGCAGCATCAGTTAATATTAGTGGTGCTTTTTGTAATGTGAGCACCTGCTCTCCAAAGACCAGGAAGAGACCTGTTACCTCTTGCCATGCTGTTTGCCAGAACCTGTCCCACAATGGTAACTGTTGGCTGTTACGACTGTGATTACTTTTGCGCTGGTGACCCAGAGGTGATGGCCTTATTTATCTCATAGCCATTCCCCCAGGCACTGATTTTGCTAGACCTTTTGTCCTTGCAATCGACTGATGCTCAATCAACTGATGCTTACTTTTCTGGAAAGCAGGACTCACCAGAAGGCGAGATGATTTGAACAGTATTGGCCCTTTTAAAAGAATCTCCCTGCCCCGACGTGGGAACCATGCTTCCACAGATTTGATCATCACTATTTAAACAGAGGAAGGCGTTTAATATTTAAATTGATTGTGAGCTGGAAGTGCCTACTACAGCAAACCAAGCCTTCTGGTGTGATTAATGAAATCCATTGTGGCATTAATTTTCATCTCTAATGCTTCTTTCAGTGTATAAAACAAAAAGAGATTATACTGAGATGGCTTTAATCCCCCAAACAAAGCCTGAAACAAAACCCATAGCTGCATCTGTTGGGATAGAGAGGGAGAAAAAGCTATTGCCTGGATGGAAAGAAAAAGCACGTCTAAATCAGTGCTATGTATTGTAGATATGCCACTATCTCAGTCAGGCATTTATACCAGCTTAATGCTCGTTTGGGGCTTACTGACTGCAAAACATAACAGTGTTATCCAGAGTAACCTTGGATTAAAGCTTTGTTCACAGCAAGACCTGTTATTAACTTCTACTTAAAAAGAAAAAAAAAATCATTGTCCTGTGAATTTAATTATTGATTTCTCTTTTTAGAAATATATTAGGTTACTGTTTTTTAAAACTCCTTTGTATGTTACTTTACTAATATTTCATCTTGTATGTGTTATCCCATTCAAATATCCATGAAAAACTGTTAAAAATACATCAGTACAGTTTCTTTAGAGTTATATGGTGGCATTATCCATTAGGATCCTAAAATGTATTTCAGTTGAGAGCTGGGAGAGTTGCAGTCCATAGGTGGACACCCACTCCCATTTCTGCTCTTCTAGTTAGGCTTGGTTATGTCCTTTGGAGAACCTCCCTAGAAAAATGAAGAATGAGTTAAGGGAAAAGAGTCAAAACAAGTTTGTTTGGTTGGGTTTTTTAATTGCACTGCTCAAGCCTGATGTGAGACTTCACTACTCAGGTGCTAAGAACTGTAAATAGTGGGTTGTTCTTGTGGAGATTTAGATCAAGCATTTCAGGAGCTGATGCTTTCTCAGTACAGAAGCTTCCTGTGTGTACAGTGCAAATTATCTTTCAGCATGGAAATCACCACAGAGATGATTCTTTCTGAAAACGCAAAAAGGCCAGACTGATTCAAGTACACAGAGAACTGAGTGCAAGTGACTGATGAAAATGATGTCATCATATAACACAAAAATGTCACCTTATCCAGGACATACGAAGGCCTTCTCTGTGGTATTAGGAAACTAGGGTGAAAATAAGGCATTGACATTAGAGAGTGGTATAAGATTGCCTGTAAGAGGAGCAATTATTCTTTTCTTGTTCAGGTGAAAAACTTACAGGGCTGTATGAGAAAAGCAAGTAGCAAAAAGTTCTATCCTGTATAAGGAAAAAGGACATCACTGACTTTGTTGCTAAGTAATTTCCCCTTCTTGCTTTTCCTCATCCCACCATTACCCAATTCAGTAAATAAGCCATGGGGATGGCTGGAGAACTTCACTCAAGGAACCATTCACGGCAATCTGGCAGTGCAATTCACTCTGTAAACAGGTTCCTGAAGGAGCAAGGTACTGAAACAGGCAATCCAGCTTAAGCTATGGATATAGCAACGTGTATTGTCCTTGCCAGAGGGTCAAGGAGAGGTGAACTCTAAGCTGTGCAGGCTCTTCAAGCCCAATGTCAAGTACATCCTTAAAACCAATGCTTTGAAATTCGTATTCTGCCTTCAAGCGATTTTATCAGTTCATCTCTTCACAAAGGAAGTGTGGTTGGAGGGTCTGGATCTTTGGTGGTTACACCAAGAAATATTGGAGTATGTAGGACTGTATGAGTTAAGCAGGACAAAACATTTTTCACACATCAGAAAAGCCACAAATCCAATAAATGTTCAAGTGCTTCAATCAATACTTTCACCTCAGCTGTGAGGGCAGCACTCAGAAAAAAAAGCACTGCAAGGGATCATCCTTTTTTATTTAGAATAAGGGGAGAAAAAGACGCATTGTGGGAAAGCCACAGCCAGACCTGTAAAAGTAGATTATTGTCCTGTGCTTTTAAAGCAGACTGTGGTGAGGGAGGAATTCCCATCAGCATCCTTAATCTTCCTGTCAGAGGGCTGACAGTCTTCCAGGGGAGGTGGCACAAGCTATCAGGTTTCTTTTGCCATGCCTGCTCTCTCTCTCTCTCATCTTTTTGAATGATTAATTACTTTATTCTTCTCTTTGCTTTACTGTGCTTTATTTCCGACAAGTGTTTTAGGTATTCTGGTGGTTTGTGTACCTCCGGGCTGAGGTATTTCAGTGCACCACAGCCTCCTGCTGCTGCAAGATGGGCAGCAAGAGGTGCAGACAGCCTAAAAGAGTTTGCTCAGAGTTCGCAGTCACCCAAATGAATAATTAAAGAAAATACGTGCCTTGCTTTTGAAGCAGACCAGAACTGCAAAGCCAGAGATAAGACTCGTATGACCTTTTTTTCTCTTTGCTTCTGTAATGTCCAAAGCTATCCGGTATGTGTGTGCCCAGGTTTTCCCTGGTGCTGGGTAGAGGAAATACAAGATGGGAAAGTGTATTTGCAGAGGTTGGTAAGGGAGAAGAAAACAGAAATTTCTGGTTAAACAGAAGGGAGAAGAAAGCTGTTATGAGTGTTAGCCAAGCAACATGTAGTAAAATAAAAGACCATCCTGATTCTTCCCAAGGCTTAAGATCCCCACAGAGTTCCCGGCAAGTTTGTTGTCTCCCAGGGTTATCAATATTACGTCAGTTAGAGCACAAAAAGCACTCATCCACCAAGGTGACTCATAACATCGAAGTCAGGGGAAAAATTCCTTGACTGCTAAGGGTATAAAGCGTGTCCTGGCTGACTCAGGACTGCCTAAGGACAGAGCCAACACCATACTATGCTCACCCTACTGCCTGCGTGTAAGGAACAAGGCATGCAAAGGGAAAAGCATAGGGTAATACTTTTGACTTGTCATATGGCACATATGAGTATCATGCTGAGAAATCTATAAGTTAGAGATGTAAATACTTTGTACTACAGCTTTTAGTCACTTTGAGGTGTGAAGTTTGGAAGCATGCCATAACGGTCTCTCCAGAACAAAGTTGACAGTGCTGGGAATAAGCAGAACTACTCTGGAGCTAGTGGAGTTGCGTGGCCAATGTTTCAGGCTGGCTTGATTTGTTTGGGGTACCAGACTGGCAATATAACTTTTTTTTACACCTGGCCCTGACCAACCGTATGACATACATGCTGCTTTGTACCTAGGGCTCCTTCTCGACTTACCGTGCTCCAGGTAGACTACAGACACAGACAGGGTCCAAGCTAGCTCCCTCTACTGGGACAATCTTCCAACGCTTATCCCAGGAGGGCTTCTGTCCTCACTCTTGCGCCAACTGCGGGGATTGCCACCATGTGCTTTCAGCATTGTGTTACAGACATATTCTATTCAAAGCGGCTGCAGCATTGCTTCTCATTGCTTCAGGCTTTCTCAGCTGGAGAAGCTGCAAAGAAACAAAAAATGTCCTGGGGACATGGTGAGCACACCAGGGTCCAGAGCAGACCTGGGATGGGGCCATGCAGGGTGGGCACTGCACGCCCACTTGAGAGGTGTTAGGTCTGAGCACTTCCACACAAACCTGGCCCTGGGCTTGCTCCTTCTGCAGTCCACAGAAGCAGTAAAGATGTAATGGCTCCATGAGTAGATATAGATCTACATCTAGACTAGGCCTGTTTTTTTTAATGAAGTAGGTGTTTTCAGCAGTGGGTGTGTTACTCCCTCTTGAATCTTAGAACATGACAATGTTTGTCAAGTCTTTGTGGAACAAACACTCCTATTAAAAAAGAAAAAGTAGCCTGTGCTTTTGCTCATATGAAGACACAAACTGAGTGAGATGTTCTTGCTTGTATTTCTTTATAGGGAACCGTTATGTCCTAAAATTACCTGTCATGGTGTTGGCCATGGAGTTCTGCAACCATTAAATGATTAGACGTGACTTTGTGCTTTGTTGTGGGGAAAAAATATTGGTTCACTCTCATCTTGCTCTGCTTCTTATGGATATGCTGCAATTTGTAATGACTCATGTTAGGAACGATGGTCTTTGATCTAGCATTATTGGATTGTAATTGAATGTGTTGACATGAAGCAATCTTGGTTTTAATGCAGCCTTCTTCACTCACTGTTGTGGTCAATTATTTCATGATAATGGCAACTCTGCCAGGTGTTTTTGCTTCATCGAGCAATTATGTTGTTATGGAAACTGGTATTCTATAAATTATCCAAAGAGAGGCCTGATTCACTACTTGGGAACAAGAAGTTTGAGAGTAAAAAGTACAGGATAAGTGTCTTTTAATTAGCTATATATTTATTTGTGTAATTACTAATCCTTAGGGCCTAATAACTGGTGCAAATACCAGCACCTGTGCATCCATGCAGGATCTGCTCAGTTGTCTGCCATTAGAGAATGTGTGACCAGTGGATATGCACAACAGAAGATGAGCTTGTTCCTGCCCTTGCTGGATTTGCTAACCTTGCCGGATTTGGAGAACATTTCTGTGTTCCATTTGCAGGGCTCCAAAACCTTTGCCTTGGCTGTGCTGTGGTCAATGCTGCATGTGGCTGCAGCAGGAAGGATGTGTCCTTTTGTCTTTGAGACCAAGATTTATGGGGGACTGGACACTGCAAGAGATTGATAATCTGATACAAGAACCTTTTGCTCCTGTTCAATCATTTAAACATTTCAGAGAGGCTGTGTGTGTAACAGGGTTTCCTTCCCATCTACTGCTAGTTTCTTGCCTTAAGGTAAAGGAATGGGCAGCCTTGAGGGGTTTTTGGTTTGGGGTATTTTGTCCGAACAAAACCTACCCTTTCAACTGGTGTGAAGGGATCCCCTTATTTACTAATCCCAAGCACTGAAAAAAATCACAGAGCCTGAACTGTCACATCATTAGGAGACAGACAATCCTGCCCAGATGGAGACATCCTGGATATGTGCAGCACAGAAGCTTTCAAAAACACTCATTACCTATGAGAGGAGCAGCCTTTCATCCCCAGAGCTGTTTCTTCAGCACTTTTCAAGAGCATGAACTACGATAAACATGTAGGCGGAAAACCATTGAGCAGAAGTAATTAAGTTGCTCCTGGTTAGCTGATGCTTATTCTGCATGGTTGACGGGTCCTGCATTAGCATGAGTTAGTCAGTGCTGTTCCCCAGCATCCTTCTCCTTTTTCATACTTTCAAACAGTGGTTTCTTTACTTCTGTTTCTTTTAAACAGTTCAGTTACTAAAAAGAATGTTGTTACCTTATACATGCTCATCTTAAGCCTGAAGTTAAATGCCTGATCTTTTTGGCATCCAGATGCAGGGGACAAGCAGGGGGAGATGTCTATCAGTGTGCATTCTGGTAACAGGATTATACTTGGAAACATTCTTGTTTTTCATCTTGCCCGTATCAGTTCAGGCTGGAAAAGACAGGTATTGCTTCTTAATATTGACTAAATTCTAAATTGCTTCGTGGTATTTAATAAATACTAGCTCATGAGAAACAGAGTCCTCTAGGTTGAAACAGGTGTTTAGAAAGAAACCAACACTAAAAAAGCAATGAAAGAAGTAACAGAACTTCTTAATAATTAAGTCTGAGAAGTCCAAGTGGCTTCTATTCAAAATGCCCATTCCTCCTGAAATAACTTTCAGAAAGTGAAGTAGTGTCTGTGAATACTGCAGGACAGGAACTGCATAGGGACATCAGCCTCTCCAGGCCCCAGGAAAAGTGGCTCTGCAGGGTGGTCCGGAGCAGGAACCTCTACTCCTCTTGGCTCTAGAGGGCACCTGGAAATCTCTCTTTCCTCTGCTGGCCTGGCCATGGGGAACACCGCAAGTACTAGGAAAAGAGCTTCCAGATGATAATTTATTTCCTTGTCTAAGTAGTGGGGTTTAATTTGGGGGTTGTATTCAACATTGCTGTAAAAATACCCAGGTCTTAATCTCTCCAGAAAAATGAAAATCCTGTGTCTTCTCTTTCTAGTTGCTGGTTTCTAAATCCCCTTCGGTTTGTCATCACCTTTCTGCTTCACAGAATGGAGAGTTGCCAGACTGGTGTATCATCTCTCTGGGGCCTGCTGCCCACGTAACAGGTAGCACATTCAAATTCAAAATAGCAGACTTTGTAAGAGTGTGGGTCAGTTTTGGCTGGCAGTAAGAGATTTGGTTTTTTTACAAATGTGGTTGCATATTGCTATATGAGAACAGTTCACAATTAAATAAAACTTGTCATGAGTAATTTCCACTTTAAGCTCATATTTATGTATAAGAGTTTTCAAAAGAAAAAGAATTGCTAAATAATAGCTAAGACATACTGTTGAATTATGGGTATTGGTTTCTGTTGTTTAATTACCTGCAGACTGCACTATTCTGCTTGGAAGGCAACTGCAGTACTTCCTATACTACAGCTCTCTTTCATCTGGCAAATGTCCTTCTTTAGGATTAAGAAGTAAATTATTTTCCATCATTTATACTGCTCAAAAAAATAATGCATCTTTTCTCCCTGTTTGGGGGCTTGTATCACTAACAGAAGCATGACTTTGAAAGCTTTTTTTTGCTTGCTTTACTGCTAGCATAAGAACTCCTCTGTACAGCACTATGCAAAGATCCCTGAATATCACACAAGCAATGTCATCTGCTTGTGGAGAGGCAGCAAAACCAGACTTTTCCAAAAACTACATATCATGTCTTCCCATACTGTCTTCTTTCCAAGGAGTCCAAAGCTCTTCATAGAAACTATAATGAGGCAAATCTTGGAGTAATAGTGTCGTGTAACTACTGTTCCCCTTTCACAGAGGGATGAAGAGAAGCCAAGGCAGTAACTAGCCAACAGTCCCCAATGCCAGGTTAAGACTTGCAGTCTTAACCCTTAGGCCACAATTTCTTTAAGAGCCAAGTCACAAGAGGAAAACAAAAGAGTTCCTGGTAGTACCTTCCTGTAGTGACTACACTACTTTGGTTTTTGAGACAGACTCCCAAGGATCAAGGAAGCAGATGCTGTAGCACAGCTCAAGTCACAGGTGTGTAATGGTGATGGTATTAAAAGAGCTGAACAGAACATGAGCAAGAGAGAAGGTCACAGCTCCAAAGAGCTTGAGATCACAACATAAGAAACATGGAAAACATGAAAGGGATTAGTCTTAAATACCAGAAAGGAGAAGGGGAGAGAATGAATCCATATGACAGTAATTTTACTGTTCAGTTTTTAAATTGTGAGATAAACTGTGCTTGTAATTTAAAAAAAGAAAAAGTATTTCTTTATTCCTGCTGGGAGGACCTAGTTCACACTAGCTGTAAATGTGTTAGGACAGAAAAATCAAAGCATTTAACTGCTGCGAGGCACTCTTACCATATCATAATGCCTTTTGAAGCGGTAATTCAATAATTGATCAGAGGAGATCTAATCAACTAACTACATTATATGAGAAAAACAACCATGGAGAAAGTTGTGACACTCTGGGTATCACATTCATCGGAATCTTTGCTCTGCTGCATGGGTGTGGGTGTTCTATGGAAAAGCCAAACCTTCATTCAATATATAACCTAAAACTAAACCTTAAGATTAAAAGTTTCCTTTGTCTTTCTGTCTTGCCTTTCCCATATAATTGCTTTGCATGCTTCTAGATGCTTTAGGAAGTGCATAGACCATATTTGTCACTAACATATTCAGCATTCAGTTAACTGCTTCAATATAATATTCACCCACACATGATCTATATGGGGGTGAAATTCAGACATGAACATTACCTTAATTAAGTATCTTCTATTCTTGTTTCCCATTTTAAATTTTGCTTTATAGTATTCCATGCCTGCCGAGGCTATGCAAGCTCAGTCTCATCGGAAATGACATTTATGAACATTTAGTGCAGCCTGAGTCTGAGTTCACAGTCAACTTCTCCCATGGGGTGTATGAAAGCAGCGTGACCTGCAACGTGACAAATGAGAGATGTGACAAACATGAAGCCAAATATTATTCATTGGGATTGATGAATCCTTTGACAAGCTGTTGTAAAAGGATAGAGAGATCGTGTGCATATTTTGCTTACTTGACAGCCTTTCATCTTAGATGCAGAGACTATGACTCTATGGCAATCCAGGCTCTCCAGCAGAGCTCGGTTTGGCTGACTGCTGTTTCATACCTGTTGTGCTTTGGATTGTGATTCTCCTCTCTCTTGGAGATCAGGTTATTTTATAAAGCTTCCAGACCTTTGCCTCACAAGGTCTTTTGAACCACATGAAATCAGCCTTGTTGGGCAGGAAGAGAAGAGTCATCAAATGTCTTCTTACGTGCATTATTTCAGTGCTGTGGGCTAGCTTGCATTATCTCCCACATATTTGGGTATCTGGTTTCTTTCAGAAACACTTCACTATTAAAAGAACATCTTAGATTAGATGAATATATTTTTTGCCTATTTTAATCATTCTCCTTTAGTTTAGTGTCAGATGTAGCCTTATGTGAAGAACTTCATTCATTTTTATATTTTTCCCTCCCTGTTTTGATTCAAAGACATTGCATAGATAGATGAATATTGCTTCCCCAAATTTATGTATAAGTGAAGAAATTTCAGCAAAGGCCAAAAGGGAGGGAAGTAACTACCTTATTATAGTAACTACCTACATTATTGAATATCCTCCCAAAAGAGGCTATATGGCTTGCCTGTGCCACACAGTCTGGCCCAGAGCTCGTAATCCTTGCTACTCCCTGGGTCAGTTTTGTGCTATTCGGCATCAGTGACAGGTAAGATACACGCTGTGTCAGTTTTACTCCATTTATTAACTCAAAAAGAGTAACCTATGTACAAATAAATGAAAGTATTTATAGGTTTGCCCTTCAAGTGTTTTTGTTTGTTTAGTGTTTCAGAAGTTACTCTGTGGGAAAAAGAAGATGCTTTCACATAAAATGATACTTCTGCAGAGCTCATGAAATATTGTCTTACTCTTGGGAGCACATCAACATCCCTCTCCTGTGCAGAAGCCTCCCTAGGAACCTTCTGTGGGTGTGAAAGGTAAGAGCGGGCTACTGTGTTTTTTATTGCGTCTGCACGTCACCCTTGGTTGCTTCCCTTTTTCTCCTGATGACTTACTAGCTCAATAAGGTGTAGCCAATAAGGTGTAGCATAACTAACCTGAAGTGCTATAGCCATCAGAAATTGGAAAATCATTCAGCAGCACAATCAATAGTCAGTCTAAAAGCCTACTCCAAGCTGATGGGGGAAAAGGCTTGTGGGTGAAGGAGGTTATTTATGGGAATTATTTGTTCAACTGCTACAGAATTAGGTCTTACAGTTGGAAAAAGAATCATTAATAAGGGAATCTACATCTTTGGAAAAGTGCCTCACTCTAACCTTCAAATAATGCTTTGTTTAAAAAGCTGGAGTTTTCTTTGTATTTATAGAAAATTAAATCAGGGGTTCCCCTGTGCTAGCATATGCTCCAGAAATAATCTTCCAGCCTTTTGTGTCTAGTACTTTAGCATGCTTCTATTTAACTTTGTCTGGCTTTCTGGTATCATTAATTGTATCTATTAGTCATTAGCCTGTTAAACTCTTCCTATATCTCATTTCTTTGGAGACTAAGAGTTGAAATAGTTGGAGAATGCTGGCTAGGCAAGTGATTGTGTTTATAAAACAGAAACATTATGTTCCTCTTTATTTACAATTATTGTAAATGGAAAATGCATCTATTGTTTGTGTTTCTCTGAAATTACATATCACTCTTTCAGATTAGAGAAAATGTCCTTTATTGGCCTATCTCAGAAATAGCGTCTCATCAATTGGGAACCGATTTAGAATTCTTTTAATTCAGCAGATCATTAGAATATATATGGCACTTCCAGGGAAAATCAAACCATGTGGAAACAATAAAGACTGGTAGTTATGTCTGATCAACAGTAATAGTCCAGCATCTAGGGAAAAAATGATGATGTATTTTTCTTTTGAAGCCTATCAACATTTAACAAAACTGTTTTTTTTTGTATTTTTAGTCCATTACAAAAATATGAATAGTTTGGAGCCTTTTTTTGGCGGGGGGAAGGGGAGCAAGAGGGTGAAAAGACAGACAGCTGCAAGGACTTGCAGCAGATTCTGATTCTTTATTTTGTTTGACCTGATTTAACAAGCTTCCTCTGTTGAAATATCATAGTCTATGTTGGGAATTATGTCAGGAAGCACAATATGTGCAGTGTGGGTGAGTGAGCTTGCATAAACTGTCAATGAAGATCAATTATAGGAATTATTGAATTACACATTAGATAAGAAACAGATGACTTCTTTTTGCATGCAAGTGCGCTGTTAACTATTTTTGTCTAAATTAAAATATAGCCATACAGGCAGTGAAAATATGTCACTAAGCGTCACAAGCTGCCCAGGCTTATTGATTATTTTTTTCTTTACGACTGAAGTCCTGCAGTCTTGTGGTTTTGGCATGAAGCACTGTGCAGATGAAGCGAGACAGCATCAATCCACTAACAACATAAAATTTATATGCAGCTTGGGGAGAAATAGCCCCTTACAAAAGACTTGATAGGGATGAAAAGAAAAATGTTATTTAGCAGTTGCCTTTTTCTGATGTGTTGGTACTCCCGATTGATGCTGTGGGAATTGGGTGTCCTCCTGCTCATACCACAGCTGGGCAGTTGACAACAGGGTGGTGACACAGACTTGTTCCTGCACCTTCATCATTTAGAAATACCTTGTATCAGCCTGTTGATTGGATCTTTTTGAATGTCTAGATGTCATTTTTGCCCCAAGAGGCTACATATAAGGTGGGAAGACTGGCTCTAGAATGGCCATCCTTTAGCAGACTCTACACTGCTGTTGAACACCACTACCAGCATTGCCTGTCTGTGCCTCTGCCTCAGTTTGATGCTGAAGAATCCCAGCTTGGCAAAATAGAGAAACAGTAGGATTTAAAGAGCCCTTTTCAAGAGAGAAATAGCTGTTCTTATTCATGGAAACTAGACAATAGATCATCTTTTGATGTTGGGCTACTGAAAGGCATCAGAATGAAACCCAGGAGAATATGGAGAGGACAGAGGTGCAACAAACTATGCAGCCTGTGTGCAAATACCCTTTTATTCTATCATCCTGTATTCTAGAATATAAAATCTTTATTTCCTTATATCTGTTCATGGTGGATTGAGTAGATGCATAACCCAGCCTCCTCTGCTGCTTTTACTGCTGTCTTCTGGAAGATTTTAAGTGGTAGCTGGTGTTCTGCTTTAGAAAGGTTGGTAGCAAATAACAATTACTTAGCATTGATTTATTTTGTTTGGGTTTTTTTTTTTTGTCATTTTGAGGTTGGCTATTAGGCTTTTTCTGATAATTGATATGAAAAGCTGACTACTTTCTGCTACATGTTTAAAAGGTTTAAGAATTGTAATACGGACTATGCCCCAACAAATCTGCACCTCTCCCTTTGTTTTCAAGAAAGTATTTGTTATTAGCTGTTTTCATCCACCTGCACAATTCATAAATGCTGCATCTGATCCATTTCAAAATTTCAGAGAATCAATGCATAAGACTCATTGCTCTTAGGAAAACTGGATAGCTCAGTGTTGGGAAGAGCAGAAAGTAGATAATATTCTACCCTTAGTACTTATGTAATTTATTCCATTATAGAGAAATTTGAAACAGTGGCAAAAATGCACCTTTTATTAAAAAGTGAGTTTTAAAACTTTAAGTCTGTCTGTAGTACTTTAAAAACACAGGAAAAAAAGAAAAGTAGCCTTAAGCCTTTTTTTTTTTTGCAGGAAATGTTTATTCCACAGAAACTCTTTTGCATGGAGTTCCCGTTCCTCTTTCAAGACTTGTATTTTAATATCCAGCCTTTGGCTCTAAATGGCTAAATGCAATTCCTTGGCAGACCATGAACATTTCATCATTGCAACAGCCTCCCACCATGTTTTTTTTCCGTTTGAGGAAGAATATACTGGTTTTGTAGCCTTTCCCTTCCAGGTAGCAAAGGAAATTTAAAAGTGCAAGAAAACTGTGAGCCAGGCCAATAGCACATCAGGAATGGTGAACAGCACTCCAAAATAGTGATTTGACCATGCAGGAACCTCCAGAACAGCCAGAAATTATCATTCAATCCCTACACGAACATTAAGTTACTTCACTGTTTGTCAGTGTTATGTCTTAATCATTTATTCATCACAATTCTTAACATGGAAAAGCTGTTTAAAAATCAGAATCCCACAATAGTCACTGTAAAATATTTCTTGGCCTCCAAGCAAACAGTATAGAACTAATTCTAGAAGAATTAAATAAAGTAACATGTAGGCTGTCATTGCTGAGTTCTTCAAGACAGGAATGAACACACCCACTCAGAGCAAGAACATCTTAAATCTGTAAAGTACCAAAATCGTGATTCCAAATTAAAAAATAGACAGGCAATCATATCTAAATTTCTTTTAGCCTTACCTGGAAGAGTCCTTCTACATTAAAGCTGTCATTGCCTCATCTGATGCTTTTATTTATACTCTGAACAAAGTGCTGCTATTGTTCTTTGCTACACTATTCATTCTCACCACCATGCCTACCCGGCTGCAGTGCACAGATTATTGTTTACTGGAATTATTTGAATAAATCTTCAAAAGAAACAAGATAGAATTTCTTTCAAGTTCAGTTATATGAAGAAGCCAAGTCTACCTCTGTATCTTGATTCACCAGAGTTAGTAAAAAGTTTATTTATTTTTTTTAATAGCTTACATAATTTTGACATACATATTTTTTTTTAATCTATTTTGATACTTAATTTTGATGCTTCAGTCTGACACTATTTGTTTTACTAAACTGTAGGTAAGAATGAATAGTTTTATTTTGGTTTTAGATAACAAATCTTGGAACTCTGTAATATGTTGTAGCTACGTCTGTCAGCCAAAACTGGGCTGCAGGAAAGCACCTTATACTCCCAATGACTTCTACAGCAGAGAGGACTGGAGGAATTGCCTCAGTGTGTGGATATGATATGAGCAGGCTCTTCCCAACTGAATTGTAGTTTGCAAATGGCAGTGAACTGACCTATTTAAAAAACAAAACAAAACACACTAACAAACATCCCTGTTTCAAAAAAGGGGATGTTTTCCACTCCAGTGGAAAACTGATTTAATGTTGCTTCCCTCCCCAGATGGCTGCCTGCCATTTTGTTATACAGTCTAGTTTCAACATCAATCTAACCCTGTTTATTTCAGAAAACTCCAAACAATAACTAGACCTGTTCTCCCCAAAATCACAATGGTATAGCGACATATGAGTATCTTTCAACGCCATCTAGCTAACTCCTAAATTAATTCACATTATTCCACCTTTCTGGGAGTCAGCCAAAAAGATTTATGAGTATGCATGGCTCTTCTACTCATCAATATTGGATAGTGAGATGTCTGTCTGGCACATCTCTGTTTCTGGCTGATCTCAGGGACAGAGATCGACTAAGAGCCTACTACTTATATTAAGACAGAATGAGTCTTTTTGGGCACTTTCCCTTGATGACGGTCAGATTTCCAGTTTCCGAATATAGTGCGTGGACTGGATTGAGTCAGAAATTCTTCCACCGCAAATCAGGATACACAATGTTCTGCAGCCAGAGGGTGGGGAATGCCAGGTTTCTAAATAGAATTCCAACACGTAGCAATGAAGTGCAGATGACCATCCCACAAGCAAGCCAATTATTCTTGTAGTAAACTAAAGGGTGTCTTTCCTGTGGATTTGTTGATTTAAGGCAAGGAAAAAGTCATCCTGTGAACATCTAGAATTCATTCATCCTAGGACCAATGTAGGATTATAGTCTAATAATATGTTTTAATTGTGCTCTCAAAAGAATTTGGTATCTTCACTATAAAGGTATCTCAGTTCTTATCTTCTTTTGGAATCTAGGTAAAATATCATTTGATGGGGCCATCTTTTACATGATTACTGTATCTAAATTCCAGAGTAATTGAGTATTTTGTTATATGCAATTTCCAGATGATAAACCACACCTGTCCCGTTCTAGGTTTTGTCTTCTAAAACAGAGTTCAACATTTCCTTCCTTTCCATGTCAGTGAAAACACGCAGGTAGTTCTTGAGCTACATTTAAAACAAAATGTTTATTTTAGTTGCTCAGATACTTCGTCAGTTTTGCTTTAATTAAGCCCCTGTCACTTGTTGCATTGCAACATATAATTCCTGTTTTAAATCACGACAAATTTAGTTTTCAGCAGCTCCAGGAGATGTTAATGTGAAGACATCAATATTCATGTGTCTTGACAGATCGTGAGGTTTAATGAATTGCTTCTATAAAACAATTTTTGTGGAATCAGGGGTGTTCCTGTGATGGCACAAAGAAAGCCTGAAGCTGAGATATGAAAAAGATCATTTGCTTTTTACTACATCTGAAAATTAATAAATTGTTTCTCCAGTAAGTAATTAGGTATTTGTTTTAGAATAAACATAAAAAAATTAATGTGGAAGACAATTAGGATTTAAAAAGCACTTCACTATCATGTGTTTTAATGCTCAGTTTGCATATGGAAAGGATTGTTAGTGACCCAATTTGGTTACCACTTCATTTTGGTCAAACCAGAAATTTAGCATGATTATGTTTTGGCTTACAGAGAAATTCAACATAGGCCTGTAATGTTAGGAGAGTCTGGTAAAAACATGGGTAGTCACTGAACAGTGTGTGCTGGAATGAGGACTCCTCCGAACTGGGATTAGGTCTGAAGAGCATCATGTGTCTGCATTTTTAGAAATAAATAAAAAGATAGATGGTGGCTATGTATCTAATAGGAAGGCTACCATGTGTATTTAAAACACTATTTTAGTAGATTTTACTTCTGTAAATATAAAGAAAATAAAACCAACATATTAAAAAAAAAACAGTGAACATTAGCACTTATATAATACTATTATTAGCATATTGCTAATATAAACAAAAAAGGCTTTTATTAACTCAATCAAAATAACCTTGAAGAATATTATCAGATGTATCTCTGTACCTAACTTCTAGTTGAAGTCTATGGAAGAAACACCTAACAGCCACTTAGGTCTTTTAAAGTTTCATTTCCTTTCTGTTCATCATAGGAGAATGATTGCAGAGTGATCTTTTTCCAAAAATTCAAAGGAGGAAATTAAAAATACTGCAGAAGGAAAGACAATGTAATTGTTTTCCTGGTGATTATTTCTCTTTGCCTTCGTATCTTTCTCTGAAAAGGAATTTACTTACCTCTTCCATAACTGTTATTCCTAAAGATGTATTGTGCAAACATTTCTGTCTCCTGTAGTGTGCATCACTATTACATCTAAGTTCGGTATTTTGTGATAGTTTGGGAAAAGAAAGTGGACAAAAATGTGGCCAGGATCTAAGGATTATTTAGGACCCATTAAGCAATGGTGAGAGCTACTATTAGCAAGGGTTTATGATAGTATTTAAGTCAGCCAAGTTTAACCCTTTATTTTGATGCAGAAAGTGGTAACTCAACTATGATCAGGGTTAGGGCTATGAAAAAAAAAAACGGAAGAGCTTGTTTTATTACAGGATCTTTTAAATACTGGTGAGTTAGTGAAAGGAATACAGCTGATAAGGGATAATTCATTTTTTGTTTTCATATGCATATAGTTTAGCTATGGTAAAGGCCAGCCATAACATTCAACAAAAGAATTGCTCAAGAACATGATTTATTTCTGGGCTCCACATACTCTGGAAGCCCAGGTTGCAAACTGCTAGCTGTCTACGTGAATGGATTAGCATTAAAATTTGGAAACAACAGAGCTAAAGAGATTTCCACAGTAGGACAAAAAATAGGATTTTTGGGGTCATGCTTAGCTCTTGGAATTGCGAGTGATAATTTAAGAGTGATGCTACCTTAAATACAGAAGTTCACAGCCAGATGGTGTTAGGGGGGGATTTGGCATCTCTCTGCCCATTAAAATATGGTGATGTTAGTTTGGATGAGAATCTGAGTGCCAGGTTCTTGGCGAAAGGTTGGCATACCTGCATGCCTGATCTTTTACGTTTACATTCACTTAGTGTCTTAGACCCCGAGCAAGCCCGAAGGGTGTTAGTGACAAGCAATCTTTGGAACATGGTCACTTTGGCGCACTATACAGCAGCATGAGGGAGGAGAATTTTGGCCAAGGAAATAAAGGGAAACCCCTACTCTTATAATCAAAAAATGCCAAGCAGATGGTAACCAATTCAATGCACGGTGAGATGTCAAAACACGTTAAGCACCATATTGGGACCTGTTTAGGGAAAATCATAGAGCTATTTATTCTGTTACACTTTTGAATGGCCTATTAATTTAATAGTAGGGAGTAAGCTCTTGTTTTGTACAATTGCAGGTTTGCTGATGATCCTTCAAGTGAAACAAGGTTATCCACAGGAGTAGCTGCAAGATCAGGAATATATATAATTTACCCATTATAAAGATTAAGAACAAGTGTACTATGATTGCTCTTGATAAAAATATCAAAAGTGTGAAGGAATCATCACTTTCACTCTGAAGACTTCAGATCACCAATTTAAAGAAAAACAAAATACGTGTTCTTCTGAAAAGGTATTTTTTTTTTTTTTTTACCTGAGACATCAGAAATGGGTACTGAGGTTTTACCACTGAAACTGCACAGCTTTTCTCTCTTTCCTCTGTTCCTTCCATCTGCCACTTCAGCTTCTTCTCTTAATGTTTGATAACAGTTCTGGTGCAGCTGTATTTTTATGCTACTGTTTCATTTTGCTGGTAGACATTCTTGTTTATGTGAGTCTTTTACACAGCAACAAAGAAGAAAAAACAGTAAGTGACCTTCTACCACAAGGCCGCTTCTAGCAAAATATGTATTTAAGTGCCTCCTTAAAGGGAACTAATCTAACTTGAGCCCTCACCTAAATTATGAGGAAAACTGTATCTGTCCAAAACAATGCTTTTAACAGCCAGCTTCCTTGCTTGCAAGCACTCAACAGTATGCAAAGAAAGAAATCTCTATTTGGGAAAACCAAGTTATAAACGTGAAAATTGTAGCAACTAAACTCAGACCATTGTTGAAGCTGCTGGGCAGCTGAGAGGCCGGTTATCCAACCAAGGCAGACTTGTTAGCCAAGCAGCTCTCCGGGATGGTCAAATTTGGGATATTGTGTGGGAGACCCACAGCTAGCGTTCATGTTGTAGAAGGGAAAGGGTAGCTTGATGTGGGTGAGATGAAACCTTTAATGACCCATTTCTTCATCCAGTTTGTGGATCAGCTCTTCTACACCATCCTGCAGAGATGATGGAATCAGCCACACCTTGTTTTTTGAACACAATATGGAAATGAGATGTCAGAAAGAGAACCCAGCTCTTCTGCTTCCCCCACTTGCTAAATCTAAACTAATGTACAGATACGGTAATTTCCCAAGTGGTGTTAGAAACAGTGTGGATATTTAACAGTAATTTTGGCAGTTGAAAGAGAAGGGGGCTAACGGCATTTGTGCAGGAGAAAGGGCGAGGCAGAGGAGCCTAAAGTTCTCCTCTTAGTTTGGATGGCAGACAATGAGACTTGTCCAAAATCTAGGACAGAGCACCCTTAGACATAAGAGGGTTCCAAATATCAAGGCAGGATGTGGTATTTTACTAAAATGCACTAGCGTAAAAATTGACCAGTTTATGAAAAGGAAGCTCTTTATTGCACTTCTTTTTAAGAGCTGATCTCTCCTGTGCAATGCAGTTGTGGATGAGACAGAGACAATGACAGTGTCCTGAGCGGAATCCAAAAAGCAAATTGGCAGTGCAGGTGGTGGACAATAAATTAGATTTTAAAAAGTCTTTCAGGTTTAATAACTTGAAATGAACCCAGATATGCAAGTCTGAGACAAGAAATATACCGAAAATATGTCAGTGTTCCAGTGGTGGACTGGAAGAGGTGGAAGGAACTACAAATCTGTAAAATGATTTGTATAAAGTCACGATATAATAAATCCATCAGTGCATTACGTTATCAGCTAGATGCCAAGCCTGTATTAGCATAATTAAAATGATTGCTGGATAGCAAAACACCTTACGTCACTACACAGCAACATAATTTTTTTTTTTTATGGAACCCCATCACCTGGATTTCTGTTACCAGCTCAAAGCCTGCCAAGACACTGTGTAACAAAGAACTGTCCTTTGAAATAGCATCCTCTGTTTTGCATAACTCTGATGTTTGCAGATAGCATCAATGCTTCGTGCTGATGTTCTCCTCTGACATCACCGTACCGATCCATTGTTAAACAAGGTCATGCTGCACTCCACTTAGCATTTTGATGGATGGCACGTAGGCACTTTGGATGCCAAGCTGGAACATTTTCACCAATGCTTCACTTGAAAGCTAATTACCCTATACATGAATAAAATGGCCACAGCTATTAAAAAAAATATTGGGAAATAAAGGTGAAATAAGCATTTTACAGAGCAAAATTTAAAGCTTCTGAAAACGATTTCCCCTCTGGCTGCCCTACCTGGCAGTTAGCTGCTGCCAAGTATGACGTCTAATCTTACAGTTGAACCAGTTCCAGTCAGAACTATTAAGAATGAGTCATATTTTTTTTTTTTTTTTAATTTTGGGTTTTTTTTTTTGCCTTTCACGATCTGGCAAAGAAGAAGAAAAAAAGAAGAGGTAAAATAAGCGGTGGAGGGAACAAACCCCTGAGNAGGGAGCGAGCGGTTGCCAGGCCCAGAGCGGTGTGGGAAGCCCCACGCCTCCCGAGCCCCCTCAGCGACAGACACGGCGGACAGACCGCCAGCTTGACGGTTAAAACCGTTAACCGCCCTCCCGCGCGCTCGCGCCCGCCCCCTGACGTCCCCAGGGGGAGCGGGAGGGGGTGGGGGTGGGGGCTGCTGGCCCTCAGCCTTCCCTCTAGGGGACGTGACGACAGCGCTTCCGCCAAACCGGCCTCGGGATTGGCTGAAGAGGAGGGGGAAGGGTGTTAGCGTCATCGGAAGTGATGGTGGGTGGGACACGCCCATCGCTGGGTTCAAACCTGGATGGCGGTAAAGCGAGCGCGGCAGGTGGGGAGAGCGGCGCGGGGGTAGTGCGGGGAGGCCGCGGCGGTCCGGCGCGGAGCGGCGGCTTCTGTGTCGCGGGCAGCGGTTCCGCGAACGCCGCCGGCTGCGGGGGGGGGCTCAGCACCGTTAGGGTTCGTTTTCTGTCAGCAGCCTTTCCCGCTCCCCGCCTTTCCCAGGAAACACACGAACTGCTGTGACACTCCGGATGCGTTCAAACTGCTTAATAAATTTTGTCTCCAAGGAAATATAAACGTTGCTCAAATTATACCTCGCCTCATCCCCTTCTTTTAATTTAAAGTAATCTATTCCAATGCTTTTCTTGAAAGTCCCGGTTTTCTTTTTCAGATCTTTTTTTATACAAGATAATCTCTAAAGATGTTGAAGTTTAAATGCGGTGCCCGAAATCCGGTAGAGGCAGGACCGATGGAGCCCATCACCAGCCGAATTTCTCGGCTAAATCTGCTCTTTCAGGTAAAGAGCATCTGGTCTGGGATTAGCTGATCTCGGTTTTGTCTGTGTCCCTGCCCAGTGTATCAACATACAGTTTTGTTTGTTTGTGTGGACGCTCAAAGTGTGCCTGTGTGGGCCTTGGAAGGAAGGGGTAAAAGAGGAGGATAACTTGTTGAAGTTCAAAGTGTGTAGTCTAGTTTGCACAAAGTTCAGTGTGCAGTAGCTGGTCTTATGTTTACCTGTTAATGTTTTAATCTGAGTGGATTTTCATGCATAAGGATGGAATATTGCATTCTATGTTCTGTAATGGGCAATTTTTTCATGGGTGATGTAGCTGAGGGTTTCTCATGAGATGGGTTTACTTAACCAGCTACTATTTGATCATCTGAGGTTCAGCAGCTTCTCCTTCTAGAGCTAATATTAATGCTGATTGCTTAAACTATTTGTTCCATGAAAAAAACCTACATAGTACAATGTCAAGAAAAAAGCCAGTCAGATTAGAGTCATCAGTAGGATGTAGATAGTTTCAAGAAAGCTGTGATTTGAACTTTAACAATCTTTAAATGATTGCTGTGTCTAAAAGTAAAATACCTATAACAGCTCTTACAGATAGACATCAGTGAGTTGATATATTTACCTCACACTTCTGTATTATTTGTCTAATTTCTGAAGTAGTGATTTTTAAATGGATAATATATAATCTGCTCTATACATATGTTACTGATTTGAGGCTTTTCATTGTTGTCTGAGACTCCATCTGCTGTTGCTTCTTTTTTTTTCCAGGGGAAGCCACTCTTTGCGACTCAACAGCAGATGTCTCCTCTCTCCCGGGAAGGCATCCTTGATTCTTTATTCGTTCTTTTTGAAGAATGCAGAAACCCCGCTTTAATGAAAATTAAACATGTTGGCAACTTTGTCAAGAAGTGTAAGTTTGTTTAGACTAATTTACAGGTATCATTTTAAAAGACAGTTCTTAAGAATCTGAATGTTTAAATAATGCTTTAGTTGCTTTGATTCATTAATAATTGTAACCCAGGACTTTGAGAATATGACTTTTTATGGACAGACTCAACATTGCAAAGGGGATCTTGGCAATCTCAATAAGGCTTTGTTCAGGTCCAAAAAGGTCAAATGCAAGTGGCTTTTGAAGTGCTGTGACTCGAATGTGCATGCTTCTTAGTCTGTACTGTATTTATAGTTGAGGAGCCACTTTCTTTAAAAGCGGCCGGGTACTGCATACAGCAAAGCTCCAAGTATGCACAGTAGAAGGATATCAGAAGTTGAGAGCAGGACTAGAGGTACGAGGAAAAAAAACTCTAGAAAGGAACTTGGTAATCCTTGGCTCTTTCAGCTTGAAGTAGTCTTTTAGATTCCATGTGTTACCTGACTTTTGCCAGTGTATCTTGTAAATAGTAGTTCTGTGCTTCAGAAATAGAATTTCTGATGGAGTAAATATTTTCCTGATAACGTGCTTGGATTCTTTTTGGTGAAAAGGAAAAAAAAAAGGTTCATCACTCTTTCTATTAAGATATACTAGAAAGCTATTTGGTTAACAGTAACTTATCATGCCCTCTGTAATAGTTCCATCCAACAGTTTCTAGATATTATTAGCATAGAGTAATTTTCTGCTAGTCTGAAGAATTTTTAGAACAGTCTACAGTGAGCAATTGATTATCACAGTGCATGCTGGTTGAAACTAGTCAATGGAAAACTTGAGCTGAACGTCTGAAATAAGTCTATGGTTATTTATTAGACAATAGACTAGTGCCTCCCACAGGCAGAGGAGAAAACCCTGCCACTTGACTCGCCCTCATATTTAGAGAATACACTTTGTATTGGTAAGGGATGGTTGGAAAGAAATTAGAAACAAAAGAGGCTATCAGCCTATGATGTTATGAATGGGACAGAATTATGGTTGCTATGGGAACTGTCTTAACATTTCCTGATTCTTTTGTATGTACCATATTTCAGTCTTAACTATGCATTAATACAGTCTTTTTCTAGTACTTATGCATACTGTGATTTTTTGTTTTTTTTTTAAGAAGCATATTCTGGAATGATTTAACATTTCTTGAGAGTCTGGAACTAAGTGTGGGGTTTTTTTTTGTTTTATTCCTCATTTTTGATGGTGTGTTTGTTATGAAATGCCAGTTGGCTGATGTAAAAATAAGTATTTTATTTTTATAGATGCAGAGACTATAGCTGAATTAAGGGAACTGCAACCCAGTGTGAAGGACTTCGAAGTAAAGAGTGTGGTTGGCTGTGGTCACTTTGCAGATGTAAAAGTAGTAAGAGAGAAAGTTACTGGTGATGTGTATGCTATGAAGGTGATGAGCAAGGAGTCCTTGTTGGCGCAGGAGCACGTATGTATATTTTTCTGTTATGATAGTAGAACGATAAATTACAATTTGTTGAACTTTTTGTCACTACTGTTAAAATTAAGTTAAAAGTGTATCTTGAGAGGGATCATCCTACATTTCAGTGAATTTGTGTGTAGTTTTGCTGTGTTTAAAAGCCATTGTCATAGACTATGAATCTATTGGGTGAGGTGCCATCCAAAACAAAAAATGGCCTTTGTCTTGAAGAGCTTGCCATCTAATTGTAAAACAAGAAAAAACAGATGAAGAAAATAGTGGATCAGTATTGATCAGCTGGATGACTGCTTGAATTTTCAGGCAATCTATTCAGTAAGGGCTTTTTTTATTTTGAAGAGTGACGTAGAATGTCAAGAGTGGGTGTGAAGGCAAACTGTGGTGATTGGATTTTTATGGAGATCCTCTCACTAGCTTGAGAAATGTGTTACTTGAAAATTTAAAAAAGGGATAATGGAGGTTGCTATCATAGTTTGGTGAGAAACAGAAGTTAATCTTTCATTGACATGAGATGACAAGTAGGACAGAGATACTCCATGAAAGACCTTGTGAATTTATACAGCAATACCTGCATCAGTTGTTCCCAATATATGGTGCAGTTAGGTTACCCGTGAGATCCCTTAGCATTGTTTGTGGCTATCAGAAATGAAGATAAACTACAGTTACTCTTCACAGAATCACAGAATGGCAGGGTTGGAAGGGACCTTTGAAGATCATCTAGTCCAACCCCCTTGCCAAAGCAGTTTCACCCAGAGTGGGTTGTACAGGAACGCATCCAGACAGGTTTTGAATATCTCCAGAGAAGGAGACTCCACACCCTCCCTGGGCAGCCTGTTCCAGTGCTCTGCCACCCTCAAAGTATAGAAGTTTTTCCTCATGTTGAGATGGAATTCCCTGTGTTTCAGTTTGTGCCCTTTGCCCCTTGTCCTGTCGCTGGGCACCACTGAAAGGAGTCTGGCGCTGTCCTCTTGACACGCAACCTTAGATATTGATGAGCATTGATGAGATCCCCTCTCAGCCTTCTCTTCTCCAGGCTAAACAGCCCCAGGTCTTTCATCCTGTCCTCATAAGAGAGATGCTCCATTCCCTTGATCATCTTCGTAGCCTCCACTGGACTCTCTCCAGCAGTTTCCTTCTCTTTCTTGAACTGGGGCACCCAGAAGGGGACGCAGTACTCCAGATGTAGTCTCACCAGGCCAGAGCAGAGGGGGAGAATGAACCTATGGGATAGGTTGACAAGAAAGCAAAGTGTGATACTACCCTCAATATGACACTTGCTCAGTCTTGTTAAGCATACGTCAGTGAAAGTAGGGAATGTTGATCTAAATGAACTTGCAGTATCTCTGTAATAAAATTTAATTTCTTGTTTTCTGGCTGCACATCTGAATAGTTGCTAGAGGATGATTTCAAGAAAGTCTTTATTTTAATACCTTACAATGAATTTATTACTGAATTTGCTGTAAGGTGCTACCCCATAGTTGCTCTAGCTTCTTTTTTGCTTGTCTGATCCTTCTGAGATTATTTTTATTTTATTAGGATCAGTCCAGATGAGGTCAACCAAGATTGCACTCCAGACTAGTAGATGCTTCACCAGTTTGAAAGGGAAGCTGGTCTTTGCTGCAGGGACTACTCAGTGCAAGCTAGACAACAGAAGGTGGGAGGGGAATGGAAAACACAAAGGAGTAAAATTACTTTTTTAAAGGTGCACATCACAAGGAAATAGCATTTAATATTTTCTGTGTAATTTTTTTGTGATGTGAGCCTGTGGCACAGACTCAAATCTTTTTAGAACTAGGGGATTCTAATGTATTCTAACTAATTTTCGTCATGATATAACTGAACACTTTGGTTTTTTGTAGGTGTCATTTTTTGAGGAAGAACGCAGTATATTATCTCAAAGCACCAGTCCATGGATTCCACAGTTACAATATGCATTTCAAGACAAGAAAAATCTCTACCTGGTAATGCCTAGTCTTTGTTTTTTTTCTCCTCTATTAAACACTATTGCCATAGTTATGTCGAAGAACTATGTGGTGGTTGAAATGAGCTCATCTTCTGTAAATTTTCCTGCATTACATGCCATTGGTTGATGTGTGTGCAGTGTAATATGCAGGAGTTGAATGGAGTATCTTTTGTATATGTGAACTATATCTGTTGCTTTAAACTTTTATGTAGGTTATGGAGTATCAGCCTGGAGGGGACTTACTGTCACTCTTAAACCGATATGAGGACCAACTAGATGAGAGTATGGTGCAGTTTTATCTTGCAGAGTTGATTTTAGCCATTCACAGTGTCCATCAGATGGGTTATGTACACCGGTAGGTAAACATTGCTTTGCATCGCACATAATATTTGGTCAGTATCATTCCAGAAAAAGCGTTCTGGAATGATGCATTCTTGGGTTTTTTTATATTCTGTCCTCTTTCAGGACAGTATTTCAGATGGTGTATCAGAAGAGAAAATTAGAAAATTAATCAGACTCCAACTATAATTGTAGCTAAAGGCATTAACTTTGATGTAAAGTTCAAACTAATATCAGAAGAGGATTGTTATATATATTTTTTGAAGGCTTAGTAAAAAGAAGCCTTAATGTTGCACTATAAAAAATGAAAATCTTTTCCAGAGATTGTTGCTTTTAGCACCAAGTAGTATGGGAAATTAGTGTAATTGTTAAAACTTGCTGTGTATGATTGGTGAACAGGGCAGTATAGGATGTTGGAATAGTTAAATATCCCAGAGTTTTCTAACGATCATATCAAGGCTTGAAGGCTGTTTCAGTGTGCATTTTCAAATCGCATTGGTGATTAATAAATTTATTCTATTCTGAGGCTTTGGAAATGTTATGAAGTATTTTATGTTCCAAGCAGCTGTAGTGGCTGCACTTAGCGCATAGGCTGTGGCTTTCTAACGCAGGGTAGCTGTCTGGATTTGAAAGATGTACGCAATAATAAGCTGCGAGGAAATTTGGGAAGCAAGCTACGTAATACTTCACTGTAACTCAGTTACAATGTAGTCAAGGTGTGAAACCACCTTCTCTTTCCATGTTCTGTCTGTAATTATTAACTTTCCATGAAATAAAGGGAACTTTACTACTTTCATATTTGCTTGGAAACAGAACAACAGTTGGAAATATGACTCGTACTTGTTAAGGTTTTATGCAACTGAGCACATGGTTGAGTGTAGCTGAATAGGGATATCCTGTTATCTAGATGTGACAGTGGGGAACAGTATGGAAACATACTGATTGCTTTCTTCTTGCTTACAGAGATATCAAACCAGAGAATGTTCTTATTGACCGAACAGGACACATTAAACTGGTGGACTTTGGGTCAGCTGCCAAAATGACAGTAAACAAAACGGTAATAATGTGGATTTAAACTTTGTCTGTGGCTTGTTTGGATAGTCCAGTCAAAAAGGGAAAACTAACGCTATATCTGTTCCTTGATTATGCCTTGTTCATCTGCCTTACTTGTCCAATATGGAATCTATTCCATAGGTGCTGGAGCACCTCTCCTATGAAAACAGGCTGAGAGAGTTGGGATTGTTCAGCCTGGAGAAGAGAAGGCTCTGGGGAGACCTTATAGCAGCTTTCCAGTATCTGAAGGCGGCCTACAGGAAAGCTGGAGAGGGACTTTTTCCAAGGGCATGTAGTGATAGGATGAGGGGTAATGGCTTCAAACTGGAAGAGGGCACATTTAGATTAGATATTAGGAAGAAATTTTTCACTTTGAGGTTGGTGAGGCATTGGGAGAGATTGCCCAGAAGAGATGCGGAAGCTCCATCCCTGGAGGTGTTCAAGGCCAGGCTGGACGGGGCTTTGAGCGACCTGGTCTGGTGAGAGGTGTCCCTGCCCATGGCAGAGGGGTTGGACTGGATGATCTTTAAGGTCCCTTCCAACCCAAACCATTCTATGATTCTATAATTCTATTCACAGTAATATTTTTCTATTTATGAATGGCTTTTCAAACATGAGCTCGAGTATCTTTTGCAGCTCTTAGTAGATATGTATTTGCTTATTAAAATTTTAATACACAAGTAAGGTAAAGGCAAGTCTACTTTCTCATGGTACTGCACCACAATACAAAATCATAGCTGTTCAATGCTGTGTTTAAAGAAGGACACAGACTTACAGTTGTTCATAATTGGACTGAAAATTGTGTTTGTTTTAACTAAGGTGGCATAGTGTTGAAGACTGGGGAGCACTTATTTGAAATGAGTCATATTCCAATGTTCCGGGCTTTACTCACCAGAAAGCACTATATTCAAAGCTGTGAATTGCTTGAGTTTTTTTTATAAGTTGCTTGTAAATTTAGGTAGCTGCATACCATTTCAAGTGATAATTTGAAATTAAAATATATCTAAGCGAGAATATGCAGTTCTATGTCAGATTCCTGTCGTTTTACAATTTTTATTTTTTTATAGCTTTTTTTTAGTGTTGTGACTCTTAATATTTTGTTTTCCCTGTTCTTCCCTTTTCAGTGCTTCTCTGCATTGCATTTTTCTTTTAAATTTTTTCTTCACATTATCTTTTCAGCACCTTCAGGTTTTTGTGTTAGTCTGCCTGCTGTTTTGTTTCATTTTTTATGCCACTCAGTGTAAAAATGATTGCAGTTTTGGCTCCTGAATTACCTTTTCTAAGCACTCCAGAAATTCAAATACTAATATTTTGCTGATCAGGAACAAAAGGTAAAAAGGTATGGATGACACAGAATGGAATGAGGGCAGGCAATATTTATGTCTGAATTTGACTATTTTTGAAATTTCGGCTATGATGTCCCTGTTAATACTAGTTGAAGCAGTAGTGCTAGAGTATGTGTACTGCTTAAAGCATGTGTTTGGTAATCCTGTGCTTTTTAGAATGCTGCTTTTCTACTTTAGTTGTTTGTACTGTCTAGTAACAGTTAGCTCTGATAATTTGACTCTTTTTATACCAAATAGCTTGCTGTCTGTTTGTTTATCAGCACTTTCCTTAACCTTGCACTTTTTTGCTTAACAGCCTTGCTTAAAATTACTTACTTAAAATTCACTTGAAGGGCTGAAAATTGTGTCTCATTTAAAAAAAAAAAAAAAAGAAAAAAAAAAAAGAAAAGAAAAAAGATTTGTTTCATTACCAAGATCACAATGAACAGAAAGTGCTATGATTTCACTTGGTATATCTTTGCTTCTAGGTAAATGCCAAGCTACCTGTGGGAACACCTGACTACATGGCACCAGAAATGCTAATAGGGTTGAATGGGGATGGCAAAGCTTCTTATGGTCCAGAATGTGACTGGTGGTCCCTAGGAGTAATTGCGTATGAAATGATTTATGGAAGATCTCCATTTGCTGAAGGGACTTCAGCAAAAACTTTCAATAACATCATGAACTTCCAGGTAGAGAGAATGCCTTCCATGTTCTTGAGTAAAAAGGCTTTAACTAAATACTGTTTTTACAGTTAAAAAAGAAGCTTGTGGATATCTCTTACTTTGTCATGTTTGTAAAATATTTAGAATATATGCTTTATATTGTTTTTGTATGTCTCTGTATTGTACACATCAAGTTATTTTTTGTAACAGGTGTCTAAAAATAATAATCTGCAATGCATGAATAAAAAAAGATTTAGCTGTTCATCTCAGGCAACTGTAATTGCAGCATTTCCAAAATAATGTAGAAAAGGGATTGAAAGGATGAATTATAGATTGATAATGTTTCTGAATCTTACTAAGTGCTTCTGGATAGTAAAGATAAGGGCTAGCTATGAAGAACTGGAGAAATATTTGATATTTGAGGATACTGAGTGTCTGCATGATTAAAATGTCATGTGAAATTTAGCATAAATAAATGTAAACCAATGTATGGGAAGGGAAAAGTATCCCAACTTTACCCAGTGGTGGGCTTTAGTTCTTAGTAACAGTCCAAAAAGCAGCACGTAGAATGGTAGGAGCTAGTAGGAAAGAAAAAGAAAAAAAAATCACATCTAGCTGGGAGGAAGTGAACAAAGTGTGATTGCCTATTGTCTCAGAATTCTAATATGGGAATTAGGGGCATCAAATGAAAGTAACCAGCAGTAACTATGTTACAAACAAGAAAGGATACTTCATATAGCACATTCTCATGCTGAGGAGCAATTTGCCACAAGTTTGCAGCTATTGAGTGTGTTTATATGGGTTCAAGAAGTGACTAGAAAAATTCATAGAAGAAGAATCCATTGAGATCTGGCAAATACAAAGACATCATCCCTCGTTCAGAAAATCCTAAGCCAAAATCCTTGGAAGTTTGGGAGAATTTTCTGGGGAAGTGTCTTGTTTTACTCTTCCATGTGTGTATGCCATTGGCCATTCAGCACAAGATGGTGATCTGGGTCTATCATTTGTCTGATTTGGTATGTTTTTTCCTGTTATCTTATCTTTACTGCAGTAAATGCATATAAAAGCCCATTTGGAAAAAAATGCACAATACTGTTATTTGTATGCTATAAATATTTATCCTTTGTGCCTGACATATCTCAGAATAATGAAACTGAATCTTACTGTTCTGGGACTGTGTCCCTACTGAGCAGCAATCCTTTTCTTTCTAATGCAGAGATTTCTGAAGTTCCCAGAGGATGTGAAAGTTAGTAGTGAATTTCTTGATCTGATCCAGAGCCTACTTTGTGGGCAGAAGGAAAGGCTGGGTTATGAGGGACTCTGCTGCCATCCGTTTTTTTCTAAAATTGACTGGAATAATATCCGTAACTGTAAGTAGAATAATACTGCGTTCATAAACAATTCCTGTTTCTTTGGGTAACATGAAACTTTGTACAATGTGAGTATTTAATTGTGTTTGAACTGAATAATTATTCATAATGAAACAGGATTGTGTCCTGGAGCAGGTGTTTTAAACAAAACAAGTAATTTTGATTTTGGATAGGATATGTTAACATCTCACAGGTGAAAATTGTAAAGTAAGATGAAGTTTAATACAATTCCATATGAATTTCTGTTGCAATTGCCATATTACTGCACTTCTTGCTTGTGATACAGCTTCATTTAAGTTTGTTTGGGTTTTTTTAGCTCCTGTAGGTGATAAAATGTCAGCATGCATAGGGGCATTGGAGTTTTTCATCAAAGTTAATATGGCTAATATATGAATAATTTTTTTTGTCAAAAATCTGTTCATTGCACTAGGAATGGAATAAAATCAGAGAAATGGATAGTTTCCTATGCAGAAAATTGTTTATAATACTGTGGAAGAATACTATGGAATTTAGTATTTGGAAGCACTGAGGCACCAGCTCCGTGGCAAAAGCAAATATTTCACAGATCATCAGTGATCTATGTATGAGTGCCTGACTTGTGTTGGATAGTATTTTAAATTATTTGGACTGTAAGATTATCTGGGCAAGGAACATGTCTGCCTTATATTCTTTATCAAATATGCTGTAAGAGCAATGATTGTGCTCCATTTTCCATGATAAATTGCTAAGCCAGTGCTGCTACTTTTGATGACTATCTCAGCAATTCAGCTGTCAGCTCCACAGAATGTTTACTCACATTTCTGTTGATTCATTAATTTTGAACTTGTGGAGCTGCTCTTCTGTTAAGTTCCATTGTTTCTGCCCTTTGAGAGTCATTGAGCTTTGAGTCTTTTTCATCATTTTAGCATATATTTGCCAGAATTCAGCTCTCTCTGCCTACTTTCCCCAGAACCCTGCCTAAGCCACCAGTTTCTGTTTCTGAAATTTTTGTATTGCGTTTGCATCATATTATCTCAGATCTGGAAAAAAAATGGCATGTGAGCATATGTTCTGGTGTTTCCTTGGCAATTGTCTGTCCGGTATTCACACAACTGCAAAAGTTAGTTGAATGTTTTGCCATTTCGTGTGACAACGGTGATAAAGATGGACAAGCTGGTAGGCAGCCCTGATGTGGTTATAATGTTGAAATAATCATTCAGGACTTTAAAAATCCCATTTCTGTCTGCAGCTGGCCAGTGGATTGCATCATTCCTTGTAATATCTGGACCTACCTACTGTGAAGATTCATGCAGTTTTGACCCCTGACTTGGTTGTTATGTCTCATACTTCATAAAACCCCACAGTAACTAGCACAAAACACAGCAGTCGTCTTGCTTTTCGTAGCAGATTCAATGTATCACCTATTGCTTTGCTCTCTGCAGTGGTTCTCCATTTTCTGGTTTATTCAGGGTAGTGTCGCTGTCATTCTATTCAAAACCCTTGTTGGGTTTGGCCCGGGCTATCTAAAAGCTAAAGGTTTCTTTCTTATCTTGACCTCTGCTGATAGCGGTGTTTAACTGGAGCAATGGCAGCCTGAGAAAATTAGGAAACTATTGAGTGTTGGAAGAGGTCACAGGATTTAGACTAAAGAATCTCACTCCCTCAAGTTAATCTGGCCAAAGATTTTTGGGGGTATGGAATGGTGGACTTAATGATCTTAAAGGTCTTTTCCAACCTAAATGATTCTATGATTCTTAAATTCAGTGTCAGCACAGTCAGACTTCCCTCTTGTCTGTAAAAGCAATGATGTTATTTCTATTTCAGACTGAGAAAGGTAGGGAAAAAATTGTTACCCTTGCCTTGCAGGTATTTAAATTGTCATGCTGGGAACTCCAGGATAACCATTCTTAATGCACTGATTTTGGTTAAGAATGTGTCATTAAGGGTTTTTTCAGTGTTGCATTTTGTTGTTATGGTAACCTATGAAACATTTGACTTCTCAGTAAACCCCTTCCCAAAAGATAGTTTCCTCTAAAAAAGCTCCCAACTTCCTTGGGTTCAAGTAGCATGTTTCTGTAGAAGCAGCTCTTAAGTTACAGAAACAGAATCCAAGCATTAACCCTAAGGTCAGGTTTCAGCTGGTCATTTTCCCCTTCCTTGGAGTATTGTACTGAAACATATTTCTAGATTTTGCTCTCTGTATTTGTTGACTTCTGCTTTTTAATGACTTCCAAAGCTTTGGAAAAAAAAAACCAAAACAAAACAGACACCACCACACTCCCCCAAACAAAAGAAAACAAAACAAAAGTTTTGAAAGATTGTATGGATTTACTTGACAGGATTTTCTGAAAATATTTTGGAATTTATTTACTTAGAATAAACACATTTGTATCTGTGTTTCAGCTAAATGATCAGGATTTTAACTGGAAAGTTGCTAACAGAACTATTTGAGTACTTGATAAGTATCTAAAATCAGAGCTAGAGAATGGAGGATGACATACTTGAGTTATCAGCAACAAGGTTGCATTCTATATAATTTGGGGATTTTGTTAATCACTTTGTTATTTGAAATCCATAAATTACATAAGCTGTTCACTTTGGAACTAAAAATCTGCTTGCTGAAGGCTAGCTGAGAGATGGTCAGAAGACTTTTATTTTCATCTAAGTGATATGTCTGTATAGCATAAAGAATCTTTCATTTTAAGAGTTGTTTTGTAACTGCAGTCCAAGAGGTCTTGAAAATGGAAGGGCATATTTGGACTTGCATGAGGAAACTATATATATGAGAAGAAAAGAATTATTGTCTTGTGCAAACAGAAGGACTTAAGAAAAAGTTGAAGACTGATTTGTTGGGTTTTTTTTTAGGCTGTCTTCTGCTATTAAACGGGCAGGAACCCAAATCCCATTCTTCATAAGTCCAAAGCTCTTCCTTATCCTTCTGAACCCGAAGTTGTCATTCAGTATGTTGACAGTTAAACACTGATGTTTCATTTAAATGCTCTCGCCTTCAGAAAAATGTGTTGACTTGTTTCTCTAAGTAGAGATTACTTTCATGTCAGCCTGAAGATCACTTTTATTAACAGAAATGTATGCGTTGGATCATTGCCTTGACAGAACAGAAAAGACATTAAGATAATATTGTATAGATTGGTTAGAACTAGTATAATGCCTTTTTTTAAAAGTGATCTTAGATAAAACATCCTTAAATTACATCGTTTGGACCTGCTATTTTCTGTTTTTCTTCCATAGTGCTTTACTCAAATAGGCCTCTTAAAGCCTGAGGAAGAGTAATGCCTAACCTAGTTAAAAAGGCTGTGTGGATGCTTTTCCTCAGAAAGTATATATAGATCACCTTGTAGATCAAGAAAAGACACATTTTTATTCTTAATAAACGTTCTATATTTCCTTTAAATTTCCTATTTCAGTTAAGTCTTTCACTGTCCCGGGGGAAATGCAGTATCTCTTTTCTGAATTTGCATGAAAATATTTTGAAAGGATGAAAAGACCTGATTAAGGCAATGTTCCTTGAACTAATCATAAATATGCACACTAGTGCAGAGTTTAAAAAAAAAAAAAGCTTCTTTCCATAAGAGACATTTTATCTAATCTTAATGATAAACTGGTTAAAGTACTGCAGTGTGTGTGTGTGGTGGTTTTGGTTTTTGGTGTTTTTTTTTTTTTTAAACTTAGCAACCTACAACACCCCCTTTTCCTCTGAAAGTCATTCTTTGGAACAGATGGAAGAGGGTTACATCCTTCCACAAGTGGGGAGGTATCTAGGCAAGCAATTGGCTTTTTTAAAACATGCAGTTCTCTACAAGATACTTTAAATGGTAAACAGAACATGTACATTCGTGTGTAACGTATCAGAGGGAAAAAGAGGTCTTTATACCCAACCAGTTTGTACGAGTAGAACCATCGGGGTTACTGTCTTTTTGAGTAATAGTTTTGCCTCCCTTTTGGGTGAGCCTGAAAAAAGTGCAAATTTTTCACCTTGTCAGATGCAATGGCATGGTTTTAACATTTAGTTTGCAGGGGCTTAGCTTGACCTCTACTAAAGGTTTTTTTCCTTTAAAGAAGCAACTGATAAGCACATCAATGTATTTGCATTCACCAATCTTCATCTTGTTCTGAAAATACTATTGTTGTGTGACAGTCCTCTGATTTTAAGCAAGAAATAATAATTTAACTAGAGATTATGTCACCATGTGACCCACATTTGAGAACAAAATTGCTCATCTGTTTTAGCTTCTTTTTACAAAGACAGCTACATTTATTCTGTAGATATTTTGGACGTCAGACGAAGGACTCAGCCTTAGGAGTAAAGGACTATGAAGAAGCTACCAAATAATTAACAAAATCAGACAGAGTGGATCTAGCTTTTTTTTTTCTTAAAGATATTCCCTCTAACTCCTAAGTGAGTTTTTCTCCAATGTCCTGAAACTTCTGAAGTTCTGCTTCTCATTTTCAGTCACTGAGGACAGTTCAGAACTACTTAACATCTAGAGGTGTTTTTGTTGAATGACTGTTGTTTCCAAGTTTTCTTTTCAGTTGCTACTATTTCCTGATACAAACGCTGTAACAAGGTTATACTGCAAAGTTGCAGAGTTTTTGGACTGTTAGTCATCGATTTATAGTGAATGCAAAATAGAGGGCAAATGATTTTTTCATTATTTTTTTAATCTAGTGTTCACAATTTCTCTTCTTCATTCACATCTTTTATTAAAGAGTAGAGAAAACTGTAGTCTAAAACGTTGTGCTCTTTAAACTAGTTTTCCACCAGCCCCAAAGGTTTGCTCTGTCTCGCATTCAGTTTTATCTTTTTGCATCCATTGCTCCCCTATTGAGTGCTTTTCATCTTTTTATGTGCATGCTGATCTTAGACATATTTAAATTCTATTTTCTTTTATGCATGTGGTTTGACTAGGAATTCTTATTGTTGGTAAGAGGAAAGAGCTTCTTTTTAATTGCAAGGGCTTGAAGATGACTCTTAAGATCTTCTTAGCTAATTTCTGGTGAGAAGTAAGGCACTGTATCTCTTTCTAAGCTGAAAATACCTGTCAAACTCTGAGGAGTATATAACGGGGTTGTTATACCATTATAAAAAGGCAGCTATGTTGGTTTTTGCTACCTCTTTAAGAAAGATTCTAGACTTCCCCAGATGAAGTGAATAGTTTGCTGTTTTCTTATTCCTTTACCTCATAGACTATCTCTCTTCAAAGACAATGTTAAAAACCCCGCAGCAACCCCTTCCTGTAAGAGGACGTGCAAAGTTCTTTCAGCAGAGGTCCTAAACTAAAAAATATTAATTCCTGAACTTATCCTCCTCTGCTATGAATTAACTGTAATTTTGGGCTTATATTTGCATTACAGATAATACAAATTGTTTTCTGTTGCTTCTCTGGTTTTAATCATTAAGAGCATATGAAAGAGTAGCTGGACATTATCCTGACATTAAGTGAATTTAAAAAAAAATACAGATCCTAATCAACAATCTATATTCCAAAATGATGTTTACAGTACATAAATGTCAGCATTACATTGGATCTAAATTTATATTATAACCAATAAAATAGCAGAAATTAATAAATTCATGATATTGACAGAAAATTTAAATGTTCTGGAGCCAGTATGTGAAACTGCTTACTCCAGAACCTTTTTAATTTGTGCATTTTCCCCATTTATCTCATTCTAATGGACTTGGAACTACTGTACGTGAGCAGCATCCGAGCTGCTTCATGGAATTTCTTCTCACTTCCCTGCTGGGGAGCAGCGTCAGAACGGCTCCTCGGGGAGCTGCTCACAAAGCCTGCCTGTGTAGTTGTGATTTGGCGGTTTATACAGTCAGATTTTTTTTTTTTTTTTTTTTTGAGGGGCTGTTATTGCTGGTCCGGTGGGTAGTTTAAGCGTACATTTGTGTAGAGAATTAAGAGTTAAAAAGCGGGCTGTGAAAGGCTTTGGCAACCTAGAGGGAGCTAGCAAGCTCCAGCCGTGACTCATTCTGCCTGTGTCAGTCAGATAAGCATCAGCATCTGTCACCGATGCAGGCAGGTAGGGTTAAACTCCGAGCATGCAGAGAGTGAGGAGCAGGGAGCCTGCACTGCAGGGGTTGGAATGTTTGTTCCCGGTTCTTCAATTCTCATCAGCCCTTCAGCTACAGGAGATCTATACTGGATCCATGGTAACGGTTTTAGCACACTACACTTCCATCAGCTTGTGACAATGGGCTGTGTTCTAGTTGCTGACTGAAGAGCTGTCTCCTTTATAGAGCAAAAAAGAGATTAGTAGTTTTGCAGTGAGTGAGGACCCGAGTAATGAAATAAATAAATAAAAAAATCTCTTAGAAAACGGGATTTAATGAGGTAGGAATTGCACAGCAGGCTTTTGCATTCATTCCTTTCACACACGTAGCCAAGCCAGCAGGTAGCTTGGGTGCTGCACATCATTGAGAAGAACTTGGTCTTTTGTTCTGTTGGTTAATTAAACTGAAGCAAACACGAGAAAATCGGCTGAAATTAAACAACTGCTTAACAAGTTAAGTGGTACCAATTTAGAAATTATAGTAAGAAATACATTGTAATTCCTGCTATTTATATCTCTCTTCAGAGCTGATTGTATCAGAGCCAGACTGCAGTGGTGTCCCAACAAGAGTTCCAGATCTTTAGCAAGCTCTTTTAGATAAATAAAATCTTACTGATATTTCTTCCCTTCCTAAAGACCATTTAGCTTCTAGTAGCTATAGTTTATTAGAATCTTCCAGGAGAAAGACCAGTTTGCTGTTGATTAGAAGCCCATGCTGAGAAGATTCTTGGTAGCATTAAGGGGTAGATATGTCCCTTAGCTGACTAGCAAAGGATCAGGCTGCATTCTCATGTAGTGTCACTAATTGGGTAGGTTGGAGACATTTTCTTTTTCTAGATGAATCTGAATTGAATTACTTTCAGCTATATTACAGTAATAATTTTCTTAGCCTGGTGCTTTGTTTTGATTCAATGTAGGTGTTTAAAAAAAAATCCCTAACCTAAAAAACCACCCCAAAACCCAACAATCCCAAATCCCCAACCTAAAAGCCAGTTTAATCAGTGTGGGAGACATTCTGCCTGCAGAGTGGTAGCCATGTTGGTAGCTGAAGGGTTAATCTCTTGTTGCTGTAATACGATTTGAGAGCAGCAGCTCAGTCTGCTTGTGTTAGCAAGATTAAAAGCAGGAGCTGCAGTGCCATTGCAAGCACTGAATGAGTGAGACTGTTGCAGAGTGAACTGTAGCTGAATTTTGTCTTTTCTTCTTGCTTTTTTCACCAGCTCCTCCCCCCTTCGTTCCTACTCTCAAGTCTGATGATGACACCTCAAATTTTGATGAACCGGAGAAGAATTCGCGGGTTTTATCTTCTACGTGCCAGTTGAGCCCAGCAGGCTTCTCGGGTGAAGATTTGCCGTTTGTGGGGTTTTCATTCATCAAGGCATTAGGGATCCTCAGATCAGAGTAAGTAGGAATTATTGCTTAGGTAGATAGGACCATTGGAAAAATGCGAAGGTTTCTTACAGTGAGGATGGTGTGTGTGGGGAAAAAGCTGTTTTAACTGGCCTGTACTCTGCTTTAGGGAAGCTGCCAGATTCTGGCTTTATCTGTTGCTGCTGTGGCTTGTGCATGTCCTACCGTTCTGTGATTATTTCTGGGATGAGGGGGAGGAAAGGGAATGGAAAGACTGATACTAAAACAGTTATTGTTAAAATTGTTGTTCAAATACTTTGAATTAGTTGTTCCGTGTTAACCAGGGAACAGTAGGTGATTGCATTTCTGGTATTGCAGATCCCTGAATGAAGGAGAATACTGAGGAGTTCAGAGATGGAAAAGGGGGGGTATTATTTTATTGGGTCAGAGAGTGGGCACCAAGTGCTGGGGATGTGTAAGGCTGAATCAGTGATCCACCGAAATGGAGCTCCACTAATCTGGGAATGTGCAGTGATGGGTCAGTGAACAAGAGAAGGAGCTTCACGGCAGCTGACTGTGCTGTTGGGTCAAGTTAAATATGAAGACTGGACGTTGCTGTGTTGTGTTAAGAGACTGGAGATTCAGATGAAGTATGCAGGGTATGTATTTGTGGAGGGAGGTAAAGATCTAGAAAAAAAATGCTTTTCAATTGAAAGAAAACATGCTTTCTGAGAGAATGGAGTCGGAGAAAAAGAAGCATATAAATAGTATGGTATAAACCATTTGGTATGGTGGGTGGTTAGTTTCTGATGACAGAGCTATTGAAAAAGTATTAGTGCAGTACGTTAAGTTGAGAAGTCCTTACCTCAGAATCATGAGGCCTCTCAGGAATGCAATAGCTTTAGCTGGGTTAGTGACTCAATGCACTAAGGTGCTGTGTTTTCGTGTCAACCATCGTTCATTGCTGCTAGTTAGTTCCTGTAAGGTACTTTGTTGTCAATCTGTCTAATTGTTTTCTTTTTTTTGGTCATATTGGTTGTGATAATTGCTCTGCGGTAAGCGTGTAACCAAATCTGGTGATACTCTTGACATCTTTGATCTTGCCCACACCGTGAATCAAGGTTATGTGATGGTTATGCCAGTAATAAAAAGGGAATCTTTGACTGTCCCTCCTCGGCTGAGTTGGTTTTATGACAAAAGAGGAAGGAAGGGAGAGGGCATAACAACCAAAAAAGTATTCTTTTGGTGAAATGATCTAATATTGTCAGCAGAAGTAGAAAAATGGAATGTTATATCTGTAGATACCTGGGGTTAAAATCTATCTTGATTTAGAAGTGAAATAACTTACGGGTTATCTTTTCTGCCTGGGGAACTGCAATCCATCTATCAAGGCTACATGACCATTCGTGTAACAGTCAGAAGAGGCTCAACAGTGACCATAAATGTATGGTAAAAATGTATATGTAATCGGGGCCCGGGACTAGAACTGAAGAGGAGCGTGAGGTAAAGTCTCGGGAACAGTGGTGTAACTGTGCAGGAGGTTGAAGGCTGAAAAGTAATATTGATATAGCAGATTGATTGATATGCTTTCTTTGTGGAGCTGGTACCAAAGATCCGTATTGAAGTTAAAATTGAATGTTGGTAATAGGTGAGAAGGGATACAGCAAAAATATAGAGAGATTAATGTGCTCTGGAGAAATTTTGACTGAAGTAAAATTTCTGCTTGGTGTGGCCTGTTTTTTCCTGAGCTGGAACAGAAAGACATCATGTACTTAATTTTCCCTGAAGTAATTTTAATATAAGTAGAGCTTAGTGGTTTATTTTTTTGAATGAGAATTCGATAAATGCACTTTGATGTTTTTAGCAGTAAATACTCACATTTTGTTCTAAGAAGGTGATTTAAATATGGCAAAGAGTGTATGGAGACTTGAAAATGTCTGTATTTAAATAATGCAGTGATTAGTTTATTCTCAATATCACTGCAACACTGGATCATAAGGATAACTTCTTACTTTTAAAATATTGTGTGGTGTATGTTTTACTTGAGGAAATAAAGTACTGTTTCCATCCACAGTAGCTTGAATGTCAAATTCTAGATGGGGAAGAGAACAGTAAATGGGGGAGTAGGCTTATCTGTTGTGAAACTTGGGATGTCTCCTCTGGATCGTCCTAGGTAATCAAGTTTATCGGTCCAGAATTTTTCTTCTTAAAACCTTTCCTCCGAAAGTCTAACCCTTATGGTTGCTAAGTGATGCAGATCTGTTTTCCTGGGTCTGCAGCATGATAGCTCTAATGCCTCTAGTGCTGCTCACAGTTAGGCCAGGCAACTGCAGAGTGCCATTAATAAGGTCCTTGAAACTTCCAGTGCTTTTAATTTGAGGGTGTCAAAGCTATGAAGTTTAGGGTTATACTCTTGCGCTTGTTCACTGGACAGTAAGAAGCCATAGATGAGCTACGAATTTCAAATACTTCAGAGAAAGAACAGTTCAAAAAAATTGCACAGTAGAAAGATAAAAGATGTTCTCTTTTCCATTCTCCTCTTTCTCCCAACCACATAGGGTTAAAGGGTTCACCTAAGTCACTGAGACCTGTTGGCAGAAATTATGTAGTCAGTGTGTGGTTTAGAAGGGTCCACTGAATGAAAATGTTCTGTATGTTGTCCCATATCATGAGTTTTGGGAAGAATTTGTGACCCTATATCACATGTAAGATCTAGCAAAAGAGCGAAAGGCATGACAATGATGTGTTGTAGGAAGCAATCGGGAGAAATCAAGGGCGTTGCTTATGTCATAGGTTCCTGTACTAGCAAAGTGTTTGTTAAAAACGTCTCCTATATGGTTCTAAGAACTGGGATCAGGCTGCAGAGAAGGACCAGCTAACTCCTCCTCCCATCATGGCCTCTGAATTCTTGATTTTGGGGGAGAAATGCCTGTCTGACTGCAAATCTGGCTGCTGGTTTGGCTGTGAGCGTGTGACTGTGACAAGATAACAGGCAACTGAGAGTTTAATTCCATTAAAAGCCAGCCCCACCTTGCTTCCTCTCCCTAACTGTGGCTGATCTCCAGTGCTTAGAACAAATGACAAAACCCCTTAGATGCCAGAAATATGCATCAAGTGGTGAAAGAAAATTGTTCTTGTCCTTTGCAGGTGACTAGCAGAAGCCATAAGGCATAAGATAACTACATGATAAATCCAGGGCTAACCAAATATACCAAAATATCTCATAAAAATAAAAACCTAATAAAATATACCAAAATACCTAATTAAAAAAATTCTTTATAATGTAATTTTTTGCCTTCCTCTGTCCTTTCTTAGACTGGACTAAGGAGCTAAAGGGGCCTGACTACTTATGATACAAAACTTAGGTTAATACAAAATACTTGCTAAACTAGAACCTAGAGATATATTCACAGGTAAGGCTGACAGTGGGACTAGTACCTCATCTCAGTTGCTGATATTAGGGTTTTGGTTTTTTTTAATTATCTGTCAGAATATAATAAACGTAATCCTACTTATTCTTGAATTTTGGTCTGTGAGGCTTTGGCAGGTGGTTCAAATCTTTTCTGCAAGTTCCCAAGAAGTATTTTTCAAGATTTTTTTTTTTTTAATTTAAAATTTAAAAAATGTATTCATGATTGTCATTATAAAATAGTGAGTGTTAAAATGGGCCATTCTTCCAAAGAGAAGAAGGACTACAGCTGTCTTCCAACAGTTTGTCGGGTTCTGGTAAACTCTTTCACCAAAGATAGATTAAAGAGGAAGCAGAGGATGAGCATACCAAAAATACGCTTTGCTTCAGCTAGCTCTATTCACAGATTGATGGTATCACTGTTTGTTTTTGGTTGGTTTTTTTTTAGGCCTGAGCAAGCATTTACGAGGGGGCGGAAGGTACAGATGAGTATAATGCTAAAAAGAATAGAGCATGAGGGACGGGGGATGAGATTATAGGCATGTTGTGTGGGGGCCAGGATTAGGACAGATGGTGTTAATCGTTGTGAGAAGGAAGCAGCACAGGTGAGTTGGGGGTTTATGAGAGTGGCATAAAAGGACAAAGGAAGATATGATGCACAGGAGAGGTTGATACGAATTCGATACCTCAAAATCATAGCTTCTCCTATACTTAATACTTTTTGTTTCTTCATCTCAGCCACGTTAAGACTGGAGGAGCTTTACACAACTAGCACCATTTCTGATAACTCTGCTGGTTGAGGCTGTTGCTGATGTAGCTGTGAAATCACTAGATAGTCAGCTGCAAGTTAACTTGTTTTTTAGCATGCAGGCAGTGCTTCTTTTGAAAGTAAATTGGCACAGCTAGTGCTATCAGCACTTGGTACTATAGACTTGACTTTGGGGTATTTTTAATCTTTTATTGGAATTTTCTTGTTGCTGTATGCTGGTTACCTTTTGTTAATCTTTTTTTCATGCTTCAGAGGAAACAGCAGAAACTGCTCTGTTGTGCTAAGAGAATTGGTCCAGATGTATCAGTTAACCAAATGAAATATCCTGAGATGCTACCAACCTGAATGATAGCTTCACATCATGGCTTTTGATGTTGGTTTGAATGTGTTTAATTTCTGAGATGATGCTGACTGAGGAAGAATGTAAGTGCCCCAGCAATGTGGGTATTTTCCACCTTGTCACGCTGTGTGGAGAGCTTATATCACCATGACAAGGCTTATTAGATTAGCCAGTATTCCATTTCTCTTGATTTCCTCTGTCTGACCCCTTTCTGATACTTTGAAGGTTTTATGGATGTTCATGAAGTTGTCCTAATATAATTTGTACAGAGGAAAGAATTACTGGGAAAGGATGTCTCTTAAAAACCTGTGTGTCCAGGGCTAGCTTCACGTGGGGATAACATGTACTGTTTCCACGGCAGGAAAATCATCGTGTCACCAGGATGTATATTTTTAAGGAATTTCTTCCTCCCTTTGGACAGGGACGAGGAAGAAAGACTGTAGTTCTAGTTTGTAGCCTTCTCTTTCCTTACAAAACTGGCACCAACCCTGAGGAGCAGCTCCCTCTACAGTCACCTAATGAAATTCAAACTTCGGTCAGTGCGAGTCTCCTGTGCGCTGTCCCATCCCAGCACTCCTGGCGGAACACTGTCTCTTTGCAGAGCTCTGTATCTTCTGAATGCCCGAATCTGTCCTGTTACTTTCTGGGTTGCAGTGCACATGGATGCTCTATGCTGGCATGCTAGGAGAAATTTTTGAAATGCAAAATGGTGCCTCTGATATTAGGCTCTGATTCTTTTAATAGCAAATAAATAAATAAACAAAAATAACGAATAAAATGAGCCCCTTTGGGGAGGTGAAATTGAAGCAGCAAATGAAACCAGGTCTGTGAGAACTGGCTAGAGTTTTCTTAGGTAATGCCTCAGATTTGAAAAGAATAAAAGTAAAAAGGTGATGTCTAATGTTGACACTATAACTAAAAAAAAATATTGCTTTAGCCATTGCAGTGCAGACCTGTAAAGCTAAATTTTTATTATAAAAAGATTTTCAGACTTGTCTCAGTACCCATTTGCAGCTATTTACATATATTTGATTAACATTTTAAAGCAGATTCCTTAGTGTCTTTTTTAGTTAATGTGAGCTTTAATTTGTATTTTTAGCCTGCTTTTCTCAACTATTCATTTTTAGCCTTGTTTGTACACCCAGCTGTTACGGGATTTAATATGCATCTTTCTCAGATGGTTGCCTTTTCTCTGTAGGAGTATAGACATGCTTTATAAATTGAATTTTAAGTATGATAATCTGATGGATTGGATTGATTGGACCAGGACTAAAGGAATGCTTTACAAAAGCATTCACATTTAACATGTGTTTTTTATTAAGTCCTGACCATATCTGTATTGTTGACATGCAGCATTCTTTCTTCCAAGTTTTTCCACATCTGGTTTCTGAAGAAATATTAATATTTGACAATTCAAGGCAGAATTGGTGGATTTTGCTATGTTTGTTTGCTAATATCAAAACAGTGTTTCCTAATGACTGTGTAAGGTGGTGGTACTGAAGATCTATTTTGATGAATATATGTTTCTGCAGCATTTTCATAAAAATCCATGTCTCTCTTTTTTGTGACTATCCTGCATGTCTGTTTGGATTAAGGAGTAGATTTTTCTCAGAAAATGGTGGTGATGGAATCAAACTTTCCTTGGTGTTAAGAAGAGACTGTGCTGCTGTGTGTGGGTGTATGGCTATATGCAGAGAGCTGCTCAAAGCTCATTTCTCTCCATGGGGATAACTGGCTGCATACCAAACTGTGGCCAGGAGAAGCAGAAAGCAATGTGTGGGCAGACTGTATGATCTTTTATTAGCACCTTCATTGTACTTCTGCGTTTTCATCTATCAGTTAACACTGGTTCCATCATTAACTGCTTAAATATCTAGTTTGAATCATTTTATGCGAGGGAGAATGTGATTTTTAAAATTATGTTTTGATGTGTGTACTTAATTTTTTGGTTGCAAATTACATCTTTAAGACTGCAAAGCATTAAAAATATGCTCCAAAACATTGAGTGGCTTCCTATCCTTTTCTAGAATGAATTTAGACTAACAGAAATTGTAAACTTCTTAAATGTTGAGTCCCAATTAGAGGGAAAGCTTAAGAACATGTAAATATTTTCCCCAGGTTTCTGGAGTCAAATTGTTTTGAATAGTACAGTTAAGTCGTGTCTCACACCAGAAATTACTTAGAAGTGGAACTCTGAAGTTCTCCAGTGTGACTAATCATATTGATATTGATTGAGTTCATAGGTATCGTATGAATTGGGTTAGAAAAGTTTCAGTTCAATTTTGATTCACAGAAGGTAACTAAAGATATTAAATGCTTCTTCCTGTGGTACAGATTATGACATGTTAAAGTTTTTAGGGCTTTTGTACTTTGATAATTTAAAAACCCATTTAAAAATAAAGGACAAAATAAAAAGTAATTCTCTTAAATTCTGTTATCTTTCCAAGTGGTTATGTAGACTTCATGCTTTGTTTTTGTTATGCTTATAAATCCCTACAAGTTATGCAAAAATGTTGCTGTGATTTATTGTTTTGTACTCTGACATAAAAGTCACTGATGGCAAATATTAATATTGTAACTAGAAGTACACATGGATTACTTAATAATGATGTACTGTCATCAGGTTTTACAGTATGTTTGATCTGAAATGATGGGTGTTAGACTGTGATTGCTGCACCTTTCTTTTATCCTGGTATAAGTAAGCACCCAATGCCTTTACCAAGGCTGCATAAGTACAGATTTCTGTATGTTTTACCTATATTCATGTGCTGTTTGGCTTTACTTTTTTAGATCTGTTTTTTCAAGTGTGGATTCTCCAGCCAAGGTCAGCTCCATGGAAAAGAAACTTCTTCTCAAGAGCAAAGAACTCCAAGACGCCCAGGACAAGTGTCACAAGGTATTTATTTATGCGATTGGCCATCTCCATTGCTCCAGGAATCTGCAACCACTCTATGTCCAGGGATCTGTCAGATGCTGCTGATCATCCAGACTCGTGGTGGGCAAAGTGCTTTTCCTTCAGTGAGGTGGCTTCCTGTCCAGTACAAAGGGAGATGAATTTAGGCCATACTTTTATCTTAACAAGAAGCGGCTCTGGATTTTAAACAGTCCTTTTATCAGCGTGATAGACGACTGCTTCTTCCTGCAGGCCGTGCCTCTTCATCATATGCACAATTACAGCAGTACTGTTCTGAGGTTCTCTTCCTAACTCGTCAGCTTCTACTTACATAACTGTTGTCACGTCACTGGTTATGGTGAACATCTTATAACGGTTGCTGTGCTCCAATAAAGGGAACCCGGTGGAGTCTTTTAAAACTTACTGCTTGTTTGAGACTTTTATGAGAGTTCGATTACTTTTCTCCCTGCTCTGTTCTGGATTTGACCATTTGCTCCTGACAAGGAGATGGGGGGAAACCATCTTCTGGTCCAGCATGGATTTGGGATAAGGTTAAAGTGACCCATCTCTGCAAGTCAGGTGAAAAATGATTGTGTCTTCTTTGCTAACTGGGGTTCGAAGAATGACTGAATATGAACAAGCAGCTTGAATGAATGGGGTGACTTAGACTTACTACTTGTCCTTAAGAAGAACTGTGCATTCCTGGAGCAGAGACAATGGTATTGGAATTTAAACACCATTTGGAGAAATATAGCTAGAAGTCTCTTGGAGACAAATTCCTTACAGACAGAGCTCTGAAAGTAGCAGTTAACAAAGCTTTTGAAGCCCCCTTTATAACCTCTTGATATTTATTGCAGATGGAGCAGGAAATGACGCGGTTGCACCGGAGAGTGTCAGAGGTGGAGGCTGTACTTAGCCAAAAGGAGGTGGAACTGAAAGCCTCTGAGACCCAGCGATCCCTCCTGGAGCAGGACCTGGCCACCTATATCACAGAATGCAGTGTGAGCCCTTACGCCAGTCGTTTCAGCTCTGAAGGCCTGAAATCTGGTGGTCTTTGCCTTTCTCTTCCATCATGGTTTCAGTGGGGTACTTGATGGAGAGAAAATAATATGTGAGAGGATATCTCCTGAATACGGAGCCCTGAATTGTTTGCAGAGGCTTGCTTGATTCAAACTTTGTTTCATGGTCATGTGCTTAGAACATACAGGAGTAACTGCTGTCCTGGTCTTGCTGAAACTATTTGTGATGTTTGTCTTACTGGCTGTGCTAGAACATGCTTGAGTTTGACTTCTTGCAGGTTTCTTAGCCAGAGGAGGAAGGGGCCTACTCAGTACCTAGACAGCAATCTTCAGGGACAAATAAGAGGATTAGGAAACCATGGTGTTGCCTCCATCTGTGGTGGTCTGAGTTCAGACTGATCCAGTTCCCCAGCATAACGTCAGGGATGATGCTAGGACAGGTGCTATTTTTCAGAGAAGAGATAAAAATGAGACCTTAAAACTGTGTCTTCAAAGATCTTTTGGCATTTTTCACGGGAGCTGGAATGTCTGCCCAGTTGTCCTGGCAAGATTTCAGTGAGGATATTTTCATTCTAGTTAATACTCTCTGTATTTTCAGTTGGATATAATACTCTGTTTCCTCTCTTATACCAAGAACAAAAATCCAGATAATACTCTATTTTTGAGAATTGAAAAGCATTTCTGATGGGTTGGTTTGTTGGGAATCATATCTTAAAATGAGGCAGAGTGATTTTTCCTATACCAGATGCTACTAGGTACATAAATAAAATTAAGTTTGTATCTTTCTGTTGAAGAATAATATCAGTTGATAGGAGAACCACTGGTCTGTCAAAATTTGCAGGTAAGGTATGTGGTGAGATACAGAAGCAGCTCTTCTGTTCTTTGTAGAAGTTTAACAATGATTAAAGGATTTAACTCACTTAACAGCAACAAGAAAAATGAGTAGGCCTGTTAGTAACATGAAGTTGAAGGATTGTATCTAGGTTGTGAATTAATAGTGCTAGATAAAATATAGATAAATGCTGTCAATAATGGATGCCTTTTGTGATCTCTGTTTAGTTTTTGTCTCTAAACTCGATGTGAGGAAGTAGAGATTTGAACTAAGATTTCAGTGTAGTAAACAGTGTTTGTAACATGGGCTGCTTCTATCCAGACAGAAGCAGCACTGGCCATGAATTTCTTTAGGGTTCCACCATCGGTGCCTCGAATTTTTTGATGCCTCGCTGCAGTCAAGGAGGCATTGATATAGCTAAAGATCTTTATTATAGAGCCACCTGAAAAACCAAAGACTGTGTATTGAACATTTTGCTTTCTGCAGAGCTTAAAGCGAAGCCTGGAGCAGGCACGGATGGAGGTGTCTCAGGAAGATGATAAGGCACTACAGCTACTTCATGATATCAGAGAGCAAAGCCGAAAACTGCAAGAGATCAAAGAACAGGTATACCTGCTTCTTCGGGGAGCAGGGTGGCTATCTACAAATAGGCATTTTTGGCGTATTCTAGCTCTGTTGCCAGGATTACGTTTTACATCAGTAGGTTGTGAAAGCTCCCAATCTTTTGTTTTTTCACATGGTTTCTTAAACAAAATGGGAAGCAACAAGATTACACTTTTGTGTATAATGCAAGTAAGCACAAACTCCAAACTTCAAGTTTTTCTTTTCCTAGTCCTGAAGGTACTTTTTCTATAAAACCAGCTTAGGAGAATGTTGCAATGCTTTAGTAATATGCTGCATTAGAAATGAACCATCCATTTTAAATGGTCAGGCTATACAAATTCCACAGTGAATTCATGAATCTTCACCTGGGAAAGAACTGATCTAACCTTAATTTTGCATTGTTTCTTTTTTTTTTTTTTTTGCCTTCCTTCTTTCGTAGCTGGCCATTTAAAATGCTTAACAGTCTTTCAAAATGGAATCTGTGTTGCCTAACTGGTCTTTTCCTGATTTAATCTATTTGCAAATAGATGTTCATACTTTTTTTCCACCAGAAGAATGTTGAAAATTTATTAAGCCATACGATTGTTCATAAGGAAAAGAAATGTCAAAATTAAATGAAAATATGATGACAAATGTGGACATTTTTAGGATTTAAAATCGTCTACAAGACAGAATCCATTCAGTTTTCTGAATTAATAGCAACATATTTTATTGAGAAAAAGAAATTGAAATTTGCTATGGCGTTCAAACAATTCTATGCATTTATCTGTTGTTTTTCATCTTCAGAGCACTTAATAAACGTTAACTGATAAATTTTGTAGTGTTTGAGACAAGGAAGCCCAGAAACCTTGGTAATAATTCTCCAGACATGAGCAGCTCTTATGTAAAACGTAATGAAATGCAAACCCAACCCTCTGGATGTAGCAGGCCTCCATAGACTTCTCTACAGCATTTTTCTGGAATGCTCTTTTATGTAATACAAAGGATCTAAAGCTCAGTACGCTCTGTTTTGGTGTTTCGTTAGCAAAGTTGCTTTAAATATTGAAATGTGGAACATTTTTAGTGATGATAAATATCGATAGATTCTTAGGCAGTACAGACACATGTAACAGAGGAAAAATAATTCAAGTAATTTTTAATCAAGTATTTTGTCCCAGAATCTTTTAATTTGGGTTTTGAAGATTCACGATGACATAAAAATGCTGCTTAGGTCAACAAATGGATCTGTAATATCCTGCAGAATTTCATGTCTGGGGGGGTTCTTCTGAGCTATCTGAAACCCATGTGCAAGAACATCACACCAAAATATGCAGAGATGTTTTTGCTGACTCATATCAGCAGGTGGATCTCAGCCATTAAAGACTTGGATCATTATTTTTAAGTCAGGCAGAACTGGGAGGTGAGGTGGAAGAGTCCTTTAGAGTTTTGTTGTTGAAAACCTGAAGCTTGAGAGAGACCCAGTAAAATTAACAGCAAATCAGAATCTTCAAAAACCAATAATTAGGCATTTGGTATTTTCAGGGAAAGACTGTAGGTTCAACTTAACCCCAGGTACTTGAATAGAAGACCGTGGTGGGTTTATGGATTTCTTTGTTTGGGGTGTTTGTTTGCTTTTTGTTTGTTTGTTGGGTTTTTTTGTTTTTGTTTTTGTTTTTTTAAAATAATCCTGTGTTCTGGTCATTACTTGATGAAGACCCATATGAATGGATGAACTTGCAACAAATCAGAATCTATATATTTTGAAATGCCTGCTCATCTGTGTGCAGCTGCCCAGATGTGATTTGCTTCAGGTGTATGCCCTGAGCTTTGCCTGTCCATTAATATGTGTTTAAGTACATCTTGATAGTTTTTAAAATATCACCAATGCATATGCAAGAGGTATTGTTCTGTGTCACCTTGAGAGATGCAGCCTGTTCCTCTGACCTGACCATGAGATTTATTCAAAGATAGTCTTGCAAATATCAAGAAACAAGAAAAAAATGAAATATTACTAATTATCTCCTCTTCTTCCTTCTTTTCTCCCTCCCCATTCTCCTCCCTTCCCAAACACTCTTTTTCACAGTGGCAACTGTAGCCATACCTGTAATTCTTTGGTCAAGTGTTTGCTGATATGAAAGCTGGGTATTTTAGGAAGTCTTAACAAATTATGATTTCTGAGCAGAACACGTATTCCTTCAAACCATTCTGCCTTTTTTCTTCACAAATGTATTTGTATGAATGGAATATTTGAGTTAATATATGGTCACTTATTATAAAAAGGCTCTAATTCTTTCCAGCAAAAAAAATAAGATCATCCATAGAGAGATTAACTGGAGAGTAGGTCCTCTGTCTGCCTTACAAACTGGAGAACCAATTTGGGGATTACAAACCAAAGAGCCATTCTGCCATGCTCCCTGTAACATAGTAAAGCAATCTGTGTAAGGCCCAGCTGCTTTAAATATTGGCAAAGTTCTCCATGTTGCTGGAGCATCACAGGCTGACATCAGGGTCAGTGTTCATGCAATCACTTGTCTAACTAAAGACAGCTGGCTGTCTGGAAGGAGTGATGACAAACCTGATTTTGTCATGAGACAGTTAGTCTTTTGAATATGGGGGTAGTCAGGCATATTGTAAGATATTAAAATGGAAAGAAAGATAGACTCCCCCACTGTCAGTCCTTCAAAATCTTTTTTTCCTAGCTCTTGATGTGCATATTTTCTCAACTTCATAAAAAATACTTTGGTTGTGTTTTTTTCTTTTTTTTTTTTTTGTTTGTTTAGAGTAACTTTATAAAATATATACTTACAGGACTTAGTGAATGCTACATAAACATAACTAAATTCTTTTTTTTCCAGTGAAGATACAAGAAGCAATCTCACGAGTTAGTCTCAGTTTGAGTACCCAGTCTCATTGAGACAGTCAATTCAAATGTTCTTTTCTTCTCCCACCTTCCCCATCCAAACGTCCTATCTTCTAGTGTCCTGCATGGGGAGCCATTTTTTCTGCCTATATAGACAAATCTCTTCTATGGGCAATGTGATTTTTAGACAGTTTTTATAAGTTAATATTTGATTTTAGGTTGCCTCCCATACAGAGGAATACGATCCTTTTTAACTCTGTCAAGAGAAAATAACTGACGGCTAGAAGCCACAGTATGCTACCCCTCTGCTTCTCCTTCTTTCCTTTTACCCAAGCTGTGCAGATCTGTGGTAATTGTCATGTTATCAGCCTGAGAAAATATATCTTGAGGGAGCAGCTGGGCATTTAGTAGAGACATCAACTCAAAGGGCACATTTCTGTTTCAGAAATTAGAAATGTAAGTAATTTTTATAATTTGTATGTAGATGTATGTATGTGTTTCTGCAGTGAAGCCACTCAAAAAGTCAACGTTTTGACTTTTATGAGGTATTGACTTGAAAATGGCAAGACTCAAGCCAGAATACCATGGCTATGTTATTTTATTTAGCTCTTATTGTTTTATTTTGTACTTTGCTTTTCTTCCACATGTTCTTAAATGCTTCTCTTGCCTGCAATCAATGTTCTGGGATCTGCAGCTCCAATTATTTCCCCTGTTGCCTCTAAAATGTAATACCTTTTTCTTCCACCACAACTACAGGAATATCAAGCTCAAGTAGAAGAAATGAGGTTGATGATGAATCAATTAGAAGAGGATCTTATTTCAGCTCGCAGGCGTAGTGATCTTTATGAATCGGAGTTGAGAGAGTCCCGACTGGCAGCTGAAGAATTCAAACGTAAAGCTACTGAATGTCACAACAAATTGCAAAAGGTAGTTTAGGCTTCATGGGAGAGGGGTACTGATGCTTGCTTGAATTTCTAGTGGTGTTTTACACACGTATGCAAGTTGTGCGCATGTCCTCTAAAGATTAGCATGGTTTGTACAAACAATACAAAATGTCTTTCAATTGTACACTCAATGTAATTTATACTTTGTGTAGCTGCTTGTGTTTAAATTGCATGAGGTGATGACTGGATAGAAGACCAGTGTACTACAATTTTTCCTGAGACTTTTATATGTTTTATATTTAAGTTACAGGTTAAAGATCAAGGAAAAAATGAAACAGGAGAGTTGTATTCCAAATTGGAGAAGGTATGCTACTTCAGTGTCCTGGAGTTTGCTTCCTGGGTCTTTCATATTATGCACAGAAACCAAGAATGTCTTTGGCTAGTCAGTGGCATGCACAGCCTTGCATCCCTCCCTATTTTATTTTATTTTTAAATCTTTTTCTTGGTGCAATTCACTGTTCTTCCTGATTTGATATGAAGCTGTGTCTGGTTATCCTGTTCTTAATGGACTGTGTTCAGAAGCTAGGCAAAGATAGGCCATTATGTGTAATCTGAGTTTGAGGTTAGGTTAGTGTTACATAACAATTTTCTTTATGAATAAAAAATAGCAAATGAGCAATAGAAAGAATTCTGAGTATTCTCACACCGTACAATCTACTACTTGATGACCAAAATACGAAACCAACCAGAAGTTAGTAAAATGGGAGAAGATCTGCCAAGAAGCATTTTGGTGTGTTGGAATTTATAGGGAGAAAGAAAGACTTTTGGGAAGTGAAGTAAAATAAATATCATAAGTATCATAATTAGAGTGCCTTTTTTCCTTTTTGATTTTACAACACTCTTCCCCTCATCTTTTTATTTAACTGTAGATCAATACAGAGCAGCAGGCCAAAATCCAGGAGCTGCAGGAAAAGCTGACAAAGGTAATGTCTGGGTGGTAAAAGTGAATTTTCCACGAGATTTTCCAGTGAAACCGTAATGCAGAGGAGGGATGCACTTTGTTTCACCCTCAAAAATAGAATTAGTCATAGCATGGGCGATGATAAGGAAAAGGGGGTGGGAACTGGTATCTGAAATCATTGGTGTTCTCAATATGCTTTCGGTTCTTGAGACATGTCAACAGTGTTTATTTTTACAAATGAAGCTGAGTCAGAACTGGAGTAGTGTAGAGAAATTCTAATTTAAAAGGCCAGTTTGGGTATGCCGTATGCAATGCACTGGTCCCTTGCTTCTGAAGACAGGGTTCAGATGTTTTTAGCTCACTAGTAAAATACATGTTGGACTTAGTCTCCCAGTATACTATTTTAATTGCGAAATCACTTTCCAGTTCAGTTATTCACAGTAAAAATGTTGAATGATAAGGGTTCACAACAGAATTAAAATACCTTTGCAATGTGTGCTGAAGGAGGTACGTAATTCCTAATGTTTGCAGTTGTGGTCAGTCTGTCTTACTTAAGACGACTGTAAGAACAGTAGGGGAACTTCCCTTGTTGGGATCTTTCAGCAGAAAAGTAAGGGGTTGTCACAATAATCCACTGAGAGAGCTTTTCAAACTTGGTACCAGCTGAGAGAGGTCTTTTTCGAGGGTTAGTGATCTAGAATATGAATAGGAGGCCAAAACTATGTAGAAATAGTACTTTTAATATTTCAAAACAGTCATGTTTTAATCTTCCCTTTTCTCCTTTCATTAATTCTAAGAAATTATCTGTAGGCCAACAGGTTATTCTCCCAGTGTTTTGGTACGAGTATTTTGTGAGCTCTTTCCAAGAACTTGAGCTGAATTTTTGGGTGGAGTTTACTTTCAGTACATCGAGATAATTAGAAACTTGCAGTACAGCAAGACAAACATGTAGATCTCCTGGATTTTCCTTTTTTTTTTGTGAAACAGAAAATAATTGTGTAACAAAAGTTAGAATGTTCCTGCAGGTCTTTGTAGGTTGTCATAATTTTAGACTGCTAGGCTAAAGTTCTGTAGCAATTTTATTCAGAAAGTTGACCATCTTGAGGGTATGAACTTTTCATATACCATGTTATTGCATGTGTATTTTCTTATAATACCTTTTTTTTTTTCCCTTTGGACCTTTAGGCTGTGAAAGCTAGCTCAGAGGCAACTGAACTTCTTCAGAATATCCGTCAAGCAAAGGAAAGAGCTGAGAAGGAGTTAGAGAAACTGCAGAATCGGGAAGACTCTAATGAAAGCATGAAGAAGAAATTGCTTGAGGCGGAGGTGAGTGGAGAATGTCTATCTAGAGTAAATTAGTTATTGGGATATGTCTCAGTTTAGAAGCCCTCATCTGCACAACTGTGAACAGCTTGTATTCCTGTAGTAACTATTCATAGGAAAGTGATGTTAGACATTAAGCCATTTTTAATTAAAAAGCATATATTTCTTTGAAGAAAACTGAGAGGCTTTTTATTTTCAGTGAGGAGTCAATAAGGACATGTGCTTAGCTCAAGGGATTTTGAGATATGATAAGGAATTAAAATATAAAAGACAACCATATATTGACTGCTTCAGCTGACTTTTTCTAGAAACTACTCATTGCTTTGTGATAATGCAGAGTTGGTTAGCCTAAATGGCAGTTAATTATTGCTCTACAGGAACGGCGCCATTCTCTGGAGAATCAGGTGAAGAGATTAGAGACTGTGGAACGAAGAGAAAACCGTCTAAAGGAAGATATTCAAACTAAATCTCAACAGATTCAACAGATGGCAGAAAAAATTCTGGTGAGCAGAGGTGAAAATGAAAGATAAAGGGTAAGAGTTTGTAAGAAAGGGGTAGGAAAGGAACGGAAGACATAGAATTGCATTGAATAAGGTGGAAATTGTTGAATAAAGGGATTTGTTTCTCGTACCAGTCATACTGGAGAAGGCTTACGTGCTCAAATTCTCTTTGCACCTTTAGTTGCAAACTCACTCCTGTACCTTTAGTTTTAATACTACTTCAAAATTCTAGTTGTCTCAGTGGGAGCACTTTTAAGTCAGCTTGTAATATTTAAATTAATTACCTATGATGGTTTCAGAAGTAAAACATTCTCAGTACAGCATACTGCAACAATAAAAACGTTGAGATCTAGCTTTTAAACTAAATGGCAAAGGAATTTAGAGGTCGGATCTACTTGAAATGCTTACATTTTGAAGCAGAGAGAAATTAGTCATCTAAACTGTTCGTCTCCAAAGATAATATTTGTCAGGAATCCATTTTCACCCACATGCCTTCTCTTAGCAATTTCTTGTTTCTCTCTTTGTTAAACCTATTAAATCTATAGCGAGTTGGTACGTCAGTCTACAGTGAACCAAGCAGAGGGTGTTTCTAATACTTTTACTTCCCTGGGACAGGAAGCATATAAATTAATTTTGTGTTTCTCATGAGTTCTCTTTCTGTGTTCTCAATATGATAAGGAAAAAAGATTACTTTTTATTGGTAGCAATCCTAAGCATAGGCACACCTGAGGAAGGCCAAATGAAAATGTAGAAATAACCGTACTGGGAGTCAATAAGTGACCCATATTTGTTCTGGGTAATAGCTGCATATGTAGACTTTCAGCATCACAATGCCTGAGCGCTCTCAAGAAATGGTAGAATCAGTTCCTTAGTAGTGCTCTTTCTTGCAAATTGTTTTGATAACATGAGCGCATGGTAAGTGGGAGACTGGTTTTGCTGGGCACAGAGCCAACTTTGTGTTTAGAAATAGTGTAAAACTTTGAATTGTTTCATAAGGCTCTTGTGTATATTTGGGGATTGTTCCTTGGTTTTGATTATGTTCTCTGTGGAGAGGAAAAACTGAAAGGGAGTGCAGAAATACTGACTAATTGTTTTACACCATGGGATATGTTTAGCTCTTCTTTATAGATATTTTCCATGGAGTTCTGATAGAATGTTTGAGAGGCACAAAAGTAACTTATAAAAAAGTCAAACAGGCATCGAAGAAATAATCCTACAGAGTCTTTCCTAGTCCTTTGCAGCTCTGATCTGGGAGCACAGGGCAACAGTGTTCTTTTTTCTCTACTTCTACCGTGTTTGTTCCCTCAAGCTGATATCTTCAAATACTTTTCCTGGTATAGAAAGGTAGGAAGGGAGCTGATGATACAGAATTGCGTAGAATAAGGTGGAAATTGTTGAATAATGGCATTGGTTTCATGTGCACTCATCTACCAGTACTTGAGAAGTACCTGCTGATCTGCTTGAAGAGAATTGAAGAAGCAAGAAACCAGTTAGAGAAGATACTTATTACTGCTTGAAAGTTTAAATCATTGCTATGATGCTAATAACAAAGTTAGTGCTACATAGAGAATAGTAAGGGAGAATGGGAATGGTAAGAGATTACCTTTTTAAGCCCACGCTGGCTGTTAAGTGCCACTGCAGAAACTGGTGAAGCTTCTGCTACCATATGAGCAGTCTGATGCTGGTAGCTTTGAAGCTGCTGCTGATCTGGTTGTCTGATTCTCTGCCAGGACCTGAAACATGTGGGCTTCTGGGGGAGGTGAGTTGTCCCTCTTGTTGCTGGGAGACATATTTCAATTGCAAAAAGCAGCAATCTCCATTCCTTGCAGAAGTGTCGGGTACTAGGCACTGTAGATGACCTACTTTTGGTGAACCTCCTCTTTGATTCTCACTTCTGGAAAAAGAGGTCTATTGCAATTACTGGAGCAAAAAAATCTTTATATGCTTCCAAGATGAGGAATATCGGAAAAGAGAATATGAAAAGAGCTAAAGTAGAAATATCAGGAAATTTTCCTGTGCTATGAAGTAATGAAGGCAGACAGGAGACATGGATGCATCCCCAAACCTGAACTTGTCTATGCAAGAGTCAATCCAGTGGTAGTGGATGACAGACCTGGATCTGCCTCTTGTTCTAAGGAAATGGTTGGAATGGCAAATATGGAAATGAATGAGCATAAAGTTCTGAGTTCAACTCTTGCAAGGTGTCCTGTTGAAATAAATAGTTATTCTGACAACATTTGTCTGAGGAATATAGCAAAGTAAATACTATTCCCACTCCATGAATGTAAAATGAAAAGCATAGACAGCAGTGCCCCATTATTGAGGTCTTCTGTGAGAAAACAAGTGAGAGACCTTGTTAAAAATAGATCTGAACTTCTTGTAATGCCACTGCAGTTATAAAGTGTTTATAACTGCTTGTTTTCACAAAACATCCTTGGCCCATGTTTGGGAATATTTTACTGGGAAATGGAGATTCTTACCGTGGAAGCAGAAATCTTTCTCTTTAGCAGTAGATGGGTCAGCAGCAATATGCAGAGCTTAAAGCTGATAATGTGCAGCTCTCATAATGTTTTTTTTTTTTTACCACAACAGCCCTGGTCTTGGGATTTTTATAGTGTGAAGCCTTAAAAAAGAATGAATGAATGTTTGATACCTGTGTAACACATACACACAGCAGCTACTATTTCTTGTGTCTGAATTTGAGTCTCTGCTGCTTTTAGGAGCTGGAAGAAAAGCATCGTGAGGCTCAGATCGCAGCACAACACCTGGAGTTGCAGCTGAAACAGAAGGAACAATTCTATGAGGAAAAACTCAAAGTAAAAATATCTTATCATCTTCCTACAAATTTTTGTGGGTAGAACGGGTTCAGGGAAAACCAGTTGCCTTTAGGCTCTGATTGCTTTGTTTTATGAGTTGCATTCTTGCTTACCACTATTGAAATGTTCAGAGAGCTTAGTGAAATCTGATTAAGTTTTTCTTCTAGTCCATGCCCTTGTACCATATCTGTCTTTAGCACTGCATTAAAACAGGTGGCATTTGAAGTCAGAACTATAGGAATGCAGTTGTTGATTGTAATTTGACTATTGCTGTTGAAATAATTCTTACTTGATGCTGCTGGATCTCACATCCGTAAAAGCTTTCTGTTCCTACTGATTATTTTCTAAGCGTATTCACACAGCCTACCTGCAAGTTTTAAATTCAGTGAATACTAGAGTGTTTCTGAAATTCCCTCTTCTTGGAGCTGTAACATCTGCCAAGAAGCCACAGAAACCACCCACTTTGTTTTTGTCTTTTCCAGGGTAGCATAAGACTTTAACAAACAGAAATAGAATCATAGACACCATCTAAAATTAGGAAAAACAAATTGGGAAATAGGAGTATGTGCACTGGCTAAGGATTTTTCTAAAGAACCTGCAGTACATCAGCCAGTACATGCATTTTGTAAGAATCTTTGTTTCTAACAAGCATAATCTGTTTTCAGCAATCTTTATCTAATACGCTTACCTAGGACTTTAATTCTGCATTTCAGCTTAAATGTAAGAGGATGTAGTATTTAAGAGGAGAGAAGGAATTCTTATGGGAGAAATATGAAGGGAAAAAAGAGAATTAAGAAGGTTTCCTGGCAGACCAGAGCATGTGGTAATCAGTAATGAGAAGAGTGATAGAAAGCAGGACGATCAGAGGTAGATGTTGGGAAAGGAGAAGTGGTAACACAAAAACTGAAAGAGAGAGTAGGGACTGGGAAAAGAGCTAAACGAGAGCCAGTGTGTTACAGACACATGTGATACAGGGTTTAGTAGGAGAAATCAGAAAGCCAGGTGAAAGAGGTCCAAAGGGATGAAAGAGCACATGGGAGTTTGTAACTGGAACAGTAAAAAAAATCCTGTGGTGTCCAAACTTTGTGCCTTTGAAAAATTGTCTTTGAAGGAAATGACTTTCAGTTTAACAACTGATTTAAAACTCTGGACATACCTTCATAACATGCATGTTTCAAAAATATAACGATAAGTTACTTTAGTCCTGTTCCTAATGACAGGTATTTATGCCACAAAAAGAAGTCTTTTACTTAGCTCTTTCATTTGCTGTCTCCAACTTGAAGAATTCATAAGGTCTCAATTGCCTTCTCATGCATACTTACGGAACTTATGAATTGCTTCTGAGCCCTATTGCTAGGGCAGCCAAAGGATGTGCGCTTCCTTACCTTCTCTACTATACATGTTGGGGTATAGAGCTTTTCTACTTTCTATTGCATTAGTCTGGAATATTTCTTTAACACAGTTTATAGGACTTAATAATAAAAAAATCTACAGTATCTCCATATCTTCATAAAATTCCGTCATTAAATTCAGTCTGCAAATATCACTGAGGGAGTGCTCTTTTTTGGAGTTTGCTCTTCCATGGATTTCATTCAATTGCATCTTGGGTTTAATTTTGCTTGAGATATGATCAATTGCTTTAAAAAAGATATTCTGTCTTTCTTGATGATTTTCTTTCTGCTTGCCCTTTGCCCAGTGAAACAGAGATAACTTAGACAAAAGAAATGTCTTCATTTAGGTGTTGGAAAATCAGATGAAGAAAGATCTTGCAGATAAGGAAGCACTTGAGAATATGCTCAGAAGACATGAAGAAGAAGCACGTGAGAAGTGTAAAGTCCTGGCTGAACAGAAGGCGGTATGTATAGTTGAATTGGAAATCAAAGCATTTTAAGGGTAGCTTTCTGAGACTGTGATTTCAAGCAATCTTGTTTGAGGTTTTGTAGTGCTGCTGGGCTGTTTTGAAGGAAATCCTCTAGTTAATCCTAATTTTAAAAGACATGTTTTTTTTAATTCAAGATATCGTCAAGCATATTTCCTTAAAAGTAGCTATGTAGCTTGTTATGTACTCATCATTTTGTGCATTGAAAATATAATGGTTGCTTTCTCCTAATATTAAAGCAGTAGAAAGCAGTTGTAAATAGCTCCGGTAATTGCATATGTGATGCTCTTTCAGCCATTTGATCAGTTTTCTTTTACTTCTTTTTGTTGCTGGAAAAAGTTCATCCTTCTTTTTTAAACGTTGTTTTTATAATCACTTCTATTGTGCAGTCTCAAAGGCACATTTCTCTGTTTCAGATGATCAATGCAATGGATTCGAAGATTAGGTCACTGGAGCAGAGAATAGTGGAATTGTCTGAGGCCAATAAACTGGCAGCAAATAGCAGCCTTTTTACCCAGAGGAACATGTAAGTATAGCAACTGCTATCATACTGGTCATTACTGAACAGTTCTCAGTGAGATCTGTTCTCTTAATGTAAAAGTGGTTCTTTTTTGTAGACCTACTGTGCTCCCTGCTTGTTTTTCGGTGATGCAAAAATATGCTTGTTCTTCAAATAGTTGTGGTTCACTGCCTATTTTGTGTTTCTTCAAACATGACTAGGAAAATTGGTTTGTATTACAATGTTTACTTTGGAGCCTTTCCTAAGGCTCGTGCTTTGTGCAGGTGTACCAAACATGTTAAATAAATACTAAGAATTTTAATGTCTAAAATACGTCTGGAGAAACACATATTCCTTTTTTGAACATATATATTGCTAATAGTTCTATATTATCCTTGGCTCCTGAGACAGTTACATGATGTTGAAATTGAAAATGTTAAACACCTTTCTTTCACAAACATTCCATCCTGCCCTGATGGGTGAGAAGACAAGTAAGAAAACCAGATTTTTAAGCCAAGAGGTTTTCTGCATGTTTTTGAATTGCTGATTGCAAGAGGGAGATATTTTGTTACTGAAATGGGCAGAAGTAACGTGAAGTAGGAGACACCCAAGCTTCAGCTTCAGAATGCTGCTTCAATTCTTTTTTTTTTTTTTCTTCCTAACCCAGATAGCATTTGCATATATCTCTATTGCCTTTTTGGCTTCAGCCTCTCTTTAGTTCTCATCAATGACTGGTGTAATAATCAGTTCATTGTTTTTGGGGTATACTACTGGTCAAGATCTAATGTTATCTTGAATCTCTGTGTAACAGGAAATATTCTGTTTCAGATCTTTCTGTCTGCCTGAACTTTATTTTGCTTTCGTTCTTAGCTGACATTCCTTGTCCTTATAATGATGTTTTTTTCCTTTATAAGTGACTTAAAGGCATCCTACTTCAAGTACAGGAAAAGGCACAGATTTTTTGATATGTCCTGCAAGGTAGGGCTAAAGTAGTATATGCTCTTCTTGAGTTAAGAGAATCATCAACTTTGGCTGTCTGCAGAAAGGTTTTCAGTGTGTGTCAATGCTGGATGCAGTGTTAGGTAGTGTCTCTGTGGAAAGTGCTTGGATAGATTCACCTCTTATACTGAATAGAATCAAGCAGGGATGAATTTTGGCAAAGACTTGCTTTGGTTTTTTTCCTTTTCAGTGGTGATTGTGCCTCCAGATATGTAATGGCTCCAATTTTTGTTGTATTTCAAATATCTGGCAAGTTATTTTAGCCTGAGCAGCCAAAAATATTCACAGAGACAACTGAGAAATTTAATTGCATTGCTTTTATGCTCCAGTTGTAATTACTCCAGATGACCTCCAGTTAATCACCCAGGAAGTTTGTTGAGGCAGCAAAAGCCATAACTTACCTTCAGTCTGAAATAAAACAGAAGTATTGTCTCAGTGTGTACCTGGGAAGCATATGCAGGGTTTAGTGTCCCATTCATTGGCGCTGAACTGAGTATAAGAACTTAGCTGAGCTAGATACATCCTCTGAGAGCAGGACACTTGGCTGGAGAGCCATAGAAAACAAGAAAAAATGTAATGTTTTAACATACGACTTGGAATAGATTATTGTGAGATATATTGTCAAGTAACATAATTTTGCAGAATTGGTGGGAGATAGTGCAGAATTAACAACATTTTAAGAGAAAATTGCTTTATTATGCATGCGGATAGCTAATGAATTTGTGCTTATTCTGTGAATTGCAGTGGTAAAAATGTATAAATGTGTTGTTGGACTGTATTTTGAATCCACAAAAGCTACTGCTAATCTGAGCATGTTTGAAGAGGAGGACTAATGATTAAACCCTTCAGAGGAGAGGGGAACTCTGCTAGCTTTTATTTCATCGGTATCTGAGGAAACTAATGATTATCAGGCTCCTGAGAAGATAGCCCAGGGAACAGTAGGAAGTAGAATAACACCATTTGACAGTTCTGGCTGGCAATAATCTGTAGAGGTAAACTAAAACAAGAGAAAGGGTGAAAGGGTGGGTTTGTGTGCAATGCACAGAAATGTGAGTCAGAAGACTTACATTCTATTTTTAGTTTTGTTAAGTCTTCCTATTTGATCTTGGGCAACCCACATAATTTCTCTGGGATAGGATTAATAACAGCTTATCTCACAGTGAACTTCTTAAAATATTAATTCATTAATATATGTAGAGCTTTGTGAGACTTCTAAGTAGAAAGCACACCATGAGGCAGAATTTTCCAATGCACTATGAAATGATTCCAGGAATTGTAAATAACGTAGAAAGACCTTTTTTTCCTTCTTCTTTATTTATTTTTTTTTTTAATGAGGGTATCCATTTTAAATTCTTATGATAATAATTAATTGTTGCCAGCTCTCAAAATTCTTATGAGGACAAGTAATTATTTTTGTTCACTTTGTAGATTAAGACTTTGATCAGAGACAACAAAGCTTCGCCTCAATATAGGTCAAATTCTAGGTCCATTACAACTTAAAAAAAAACCCGCAACACACTATGCCCCAAACCCTAAACCATAGGGTTTCTCTTATCTCATGGAAATATGTTGTGTGAAAGCAATTATCCTCAGCATTTATTTTTCCTGTATAGAAACACATGTAACAAGGAATTGGTGAAATGAGAAGAATGAACTCTAGCTTAAGTATTGTTGTCAATTACCGTGTACAAGATTAATTCTCCTGTACAACTAGCAAACGTGGAATTGTAGTGCTCTGAGCATATGTTGATGAATACACTAGTATGTGGATCTTTTGCAGACAGGAATAAAGAGTTGACTTTTTTTAGTTGGGATGTAGAATTTAAGCTATGAACTTAACTATTCTCCTTAACAGGAAACTTGCAGTATATTCTTCCTTACTTCACCCCAGTGAAAGGACATATGTTAAGGACATTTTGGGTTTGTCACTTGTGCTTTTCTCCCACCAGGAAAGCCCAAGAGGAGATGATCTCAGAGCTCAGGCAACAGAAGTTCTACTTGGAAACGCAAGCTGGCAAGTTAGAGGCCCAGAATCGAAAATTAGAAGAACAATTGGAGAAGATGAGTCACCAAGATCACACTGACAAGAACCGCCTGCTGGAGTTAGAGACTAGACTGCGAGAGGTGAAAACTTGGGTTTAATCCCTCCAAACAAACTTAATTGAATGTACCCCACTTTGAGTATTATAGTGAGAACTAGGACTAAGTTGTTGTAGTTCTGTGTGTTGTAAAAAATGGTATTTTAAGGTGTATTAACTTAGTTTGATCTAGCAATACTTTTTTCCCTAGGAGTAAAACGTCATAATAATTACAAATAGCTCATTAGGAGATAAAAGTAAGTATTAAGGATTTGTCATTCTTAGACCTAACTGAATGTGAGCTTTTAAGATCATATTGCTTTCTCAGAATCATACTTAGGGGGTTTTGTACAATATCCTTATAATGTCCAGCTAGAGTGGTTATGGGGTAGAGAATAAAAGCTTAGCTATGTACAATGACCAGCTTAACCATAGCCTTAGAGTCTACAGAATAGAAAGTAAAGCGCACAACAGAATTGCTATAAGAAACAGGAGACCTGTTGCTTCATGCACGTTTTTCAGGAGTTTTCTGGAAAGGAAACCTAACAGTAATATGAAGATAGAAGTTTTTAAAGATTTTGTGAGCTGTGCTCATTTTCTAGGTTTGTATCAACTAGTTTGGATCCACTTCAAATCTTCTTTTACCTTCTCCAGTCTCACTCCACTAATTTTCAGCTAAGGCTGAAATCTTGCCTTTGGCTAAGAGGTTTGGGTGACCAACACATGTCCTTGTTTGACCAGAAGTTGGTTGGGACCAGTTTAAGATTTCTGGCAGGTTTGTCACGCATCTACACCACTAGAGATAGATTCACTTGGGATAGCAGGCAGCCTGGAGGAGGTGCTAAGGATTGGAATTGATTTTGAGCACTGAGCTCTGTTCTGCTGCTTGTTCATTTCTTATCCATTTCTGGAAATGACATGTTTATCCCCGGGTATGCCTCAAGAAAACCTTCAACAGAAGCCATTCAAGTAAACCCAGAGCCAGATGATCTGGTTGGTTTATTTAAAAAGAATCTGAAGGGAAAATGAAATATGAAAGTAAATTGCAAAATGTGTGTAATGTTTACATACATGTAAAGATTAGTATTGATGTTTGTGCCTAAAGGTTCTCAAATAAAGATTCTTAAAGATTCTCAATTTCAGTGAAGAAAGTTCGTCACAAACTACTTTGACTTTTATGCTTTTTATCAACGTTTGATATGTGACATCAGAGTTGCAGCTGGAACTATTCTTGTGCCCTTGTTGTTGTTTCAAAATGCCGGGTTGCTTTTAACCTTTTTCAAAGCAAACCAGTAGTTTTCAGGTAGTAGACAAAGCTGCGTCCTTGACTTCTCAGTGACTTAAGCAATCTGTCAAGATGTGATTTTTGGGATGGACGTGGCAATGGCATCTAAAAGTGAGGTCTGAAATGAGATTACATTGCCTATATTTTCTTTGTTAGTAACATATTTGGATGCTACTTTTTCTTTCTTCAGGTTAGTCTAGAGCATGAAGAACAAAAGCTGGAACTCAAAAGGCAGTTGACAGAATTGCAGCTGACACTCCAGGAGAGGGAATCTCAAATTACTGGGCTGCAGGCTGCACGGACAGCCCTGGAGAATCAGCTCCGTGAAGCCAAAACTGAACTAGAGGAGACTACAGCTGAGGCAGAAGAGGAGATTCAAGCTCTCACGGTGAGCCCTAAAATTCATATTATGAACTATATATACAGATCAGAATTATGTAGGTGCATGTTTCATAATGAGGTTAAAATGAATTTGTATACTTAATTTTTAATTTTCAGAACAGGATATGAATTGTGCCTTGTGTTGATAGGGACAGGAATGGCCAAAATGTCAAATTGTGTCCATCTTATTATCTTTAACCATATGAATGCTTCCTAGCAGTGCTTCATTGCTGCCAAAACTGATTGATTGTTTGTAAGAGCATGTGATGAAGTGAAAGTTGCGTATGAAATTGTTATTGTTAGGGGTTGAAGTCTGTGATTTACTCATTTAAATAATATCTCATGAGTAGGAAAGTACTTGATGATCATAAATGTTTTGATGGACCCCCCCCCTTTTTTCTGTTTTCACAATACTTATTTGGGGTACACTTCCCCCCCTGCACCCCTCCCCCCAATTCCTAGGAAAATACTGTTGTTAAGCACCCTAATTTTAGTCCAATGCGTATTTCATTACAAATTGTCATGTGTGTCTTGCAGTCTCTAAGGTGTGTGAATGATATAAAGGAAAAAGTTCAACACCCCATCCCACTCCCTTCCCTGCCCCCCCCTCCCCCCGTAAATGGAATTCTAAATTACATGCTGCCGGTTGCTGTCTCTTGAGTACAAAAAGATGCTTTCAGACTGCTTGATTCTAAGAAATATTTCCTTCATAAAAGATTCTCATGGCTGTGGGGGGAGAGAGTGGAGAAGTATACGACCTGCTATTTTGGATGCCAGCTAACCCCCACTGAGCAGCAGTCTTTAATGGCCTTCAAATCCAGTTATTTTGAAGTGTTGAAAATGTGCATTCTATTGCTCCAGTGGCATTTGATCGAAGGACTGTTCTGAGTATTTCTGCCATTGCTGTTTTTCAGAAGGGATGGTGGGCTCAGCTGTGTTAGGTGCTTGTATTATGTTGATGCTTTGGGTAGATGAATGGGAGAACCGTTCACTCAGTTGTTATAAAGCGGGTACGTGCTGGGAAATTACAGCAACAACATCAGGGCTTAAGATTAACTGAATAGAACATGGCATCAGTTTTCTCTTTTGCTCAAAACTGAGGCGGTCCCCTCCGAGCTGAAAGCTTTGCATAACAACTAATATCACGGCCAATAGGATGGCGATGCGCTCGATATCTTTCCCCTACACCATCACTGAAACAGATGAATGTTTATGACCTGTGTTCACTCAGTTATTGCTTCAGTTAATTTGGCAAAATGGTAGTGCTTTTGGGCCAGCTGTTGTAAGATAGTCCAGTTTGGTGGGCTTGGGAGTATTTCTGTTAAGGATTTTTAATGTACTACTTTTATTTTTCACATTGCCTGTCGTGATAAGATAGCTTTTTAGCTCTCATATTTGACTTCTGCTGAACAGTTTTTTCCTGTTTAGTCTCTTGGCTCTACGGAAAATGCTCTGAATGAAGAAAGGTGGCTGGATGTGCTAGTGCACTAACCTTTCATTCGTTAAGTTTTCAGATAGCATATGACATTAGGCGCTTGTTTAAATCTGTTTGATGAATTCTGAGAGAGGCCATGAGGCTGAAACAGGAACTGCTTTGTCATGCTGTGCTTGTAAATTAGGAGGTAAAATGGTGCATGCAATACTGCATTCTTTAAAATAAGCGTTTGCACTTTTCCATGCTTTGGATGCTGTCTTCCAAAGAATTGATTATTATGTTTCATCGCTGCTTGTTAGAGAGGCTCAGGATTAAATGGCACTTTATGGTAGGATTCAGGTAGATTGGCAGAGCTCTTTGGGATAGCTTGCATAATACTTCATTATAGTTTTTTCTTTGCAAGCGTTAAATTGTATGCAGTATTTATTTTGTATGAAATACCAATCTGGATATGGAAGTGAAACCAACTCAAATTTAAATGTCAAGAATGTACAAACTTAACGTGGAATTGACATGTCTTCTGGTCACCATTTCAGATGGAACCTTCTACATAATTCAGTTCTCGAGTTTGTACATTTTTCTAAAGTAGTTCAGAATTGGGAGCATAAGTGTATTTTGATTAAGTAGGGTGTGACGTTTGCTAATCACTTCTTTGCCACTACAGAGTGCTTTCATAGCCTGCAGCATCTGCCTTCCAAACTTTGCTTGCTGGTAGATTGTTCTGCAGTTTGTTTAGCAACAGCTGTTGGATTCGAATTCTAATGTATGAAAAATTGATGATTAACTTCTTACCTCCTTTAGGCACATAGAGATGAAATCCAGCGTAAATTTGAAGCCCTTCGTAATAGCTGCACAGTGAGTATTAAATACAGATCATTGAATTTTTTTGAAATTAAGGATAAGGAAACAAACAATTTACTTATTTAATCCTTGATGACACTAGTTCCTAATCTGGACTTCTGGCTTCAAGGTGTTAGTAGGAGCTAAATGGATTGGATTTGATTTCTTCTAGGTTTCAGGTAAACCTCAATTTTGAGGATTTAGTCTGATCATGAAATTGACACTATTCTTCTTTTTGGAGAAGACAGTAAATTAAAATATCTCATTGCAGTGCAGCTAATAAGAATGGTATAACAGCTGCAAAAACTGATTGTAGGTGAAGATCTTTTCTGCTCACAAGAAGAAAAGATCTACCTGTCCAAATCCTGAGCTGCATTGTAGATTTAGGCCAGAGTGGAAGAACCTTCGTGCTGCTCTGGGTTTTAAGGAGGACTTCAACACTGTTTGAAGAGGCAAGAAAATGGTATGGTTCCAAATAATACATTGACATGTAGTGATCTGCTCAAAGAGCAGAGAGGACTCTAGGATCTTAATTTGCACCTTCTATTGCTTGAGAGCTTTTGAAATGTTTTTAGATTCATTTCATCAATCCAGGACAGATGTCTGAGGGTTTATCAATAGGGCTTCTTGCAGATTAATGCTTTCTTCAGACTTCTGATGCTTGATGGAGAGCATCTGTCTTCCAATGACATGAATTACAAAAGGACCACCGTCCTCTGGTTCAGCACTGATTGCCCATCTTTCTAAGCTTTTTCTCCTTACCCCACCCTGTAAGCAGGGTTTAATTGCTGGGTTTTTTTATCTTGATTGTTTACCTACTTGCAATGATTTCCTCAAATTTAATTTTTTATGCTGTAGGACTAAATGTCTAATGTACTAGTTTTTCATCTTTCAAAACTTTCAAAAATATCTTTTCAGGATAAGAGTTATTCTGTTTTCTGCAGTTGCTCTTTAGCACTAAGGAAGGGGATTCTTCTATTCTGTTCATAGAATATACTGATATGTAAAAGTGAGGAAGTAGGGCTTACCAAAGTGTGTTAACCTCTATCTAAATGAAATCCTGCACAAGAAACTTTACTTTTTGTTCCTGTCTTTGTTTCTTAGATTGATCCTCTACCTCCATATGTGCTATCACGTATCTTACATCCATAGCTGTCTTTTTTTGTTCTGTCTTCCCATTCATACAGAACGACAGCTTTCTATGAAAATGCTTATGTGATCTCCATACAGACAAAAACCAGTTGTGGAAAATCTGTAGCTTCTTTCCACTGCATGGTAGGCTGCCTTTCAGAGGTCGTAACTCATTATCTAGTAGCACTTTGTCTCTGTAAGTGTGGTGAACAATCTCCAGCAGTGAAGACTGACCCATAACATTTCAAGAATGTTGAGAGCTTCAAAGGTTCTTCATAAAAGGATTTCTAGAAGTGTCGTGCATTGTAAGGCCCTTCACTGGCATAAGTGGGATCAGACATCCTCATCAATAAGAAATTAATTAAATAGTTCCTAAATGAATAATACATGCTCATCATACATTCTCTTTCCAGCCCAGGAGAATGCATGTATAATTTAACTGACTGTGGATAGAAACTTCCTTGTTCTGTGTTATGAGTAGTTCTGGCTGTCCATCCTGTCTATTGAGGAGCACTGAGAGAAAATATAGGATGATATTCTGTTGACAGTGAGGGATGAGGGAACGTTTATTATGGTGCCTTCACCAGATGTTTCAACCTCAATTTTTATCTGATTATGACCACTATGATGCAGGCTTTGGGTTTTGGTGACCACGTGATTCTACTTGAAGGTGATTAAAATTTACACTCTTTTAAAAATAAGGTAACACTTAAGGGAATAATTGTAATATGCTGCATGATAATGAGTGGGTTTATTCTTTTAGCAAGTTTTCAAAAGATATCCTTTTTAAGCTCAAACAAACTCTTTGAACTATGCTGGCAAACTTTGGTATGGAATTATTTTTTATTTAATCTTAATCTTATTGAGAAGCCCGAAACTGTAAGAATTATGAAAATAAGTTTACATGGGGAGTGGGGGGAAACTGAAAGATTGAATTACTTCAGTGCTTTTGTAGTGTTCAAAAGATAAATAGAAATACTTAGTCTACTTTCTTTGCTATTTCTTCTGTTTCTTTAGCTTCAGAAGGGTCACAGCTTCTGGTTGTAGAGAAGGCTTACACTTCAAATGTGTGTCTGCTCTCCTTCTACCCTCACTGCACTCTTGTTCTTTCTTTTGCTGAGGTCTGACCAAGTAGACATTTTTTAGGTTCTCCTATTTGTTCATTTTAAATGTGCTGTGTTTTGGGGTGCATATGTAGAGACTGTTGCTGTATTGTTGAGTGTAATTGCTGCCTTGTTTGTGAATTTACATTCAGTTGCTCTGATAGCTCTGCATTGTTTCATCTCGTGACATCTCTTTTTCACTACTGAGAGTCAAAACAAAAATGCTATAGCTTTTGCTTTCTCTGTCTCTCAATTGTGCAAGAGATAATAGGATACATAATTAAAATAAAATTACAATTACAATAAATTATAGTACCTGCTGTACACATACACAGATGCACACATGAAGAGCAATATTTTATTTGCTCTTCTCACAATGATAGCTCATCCAGCAAATCTGTTGAGGGGGGAGGACTGGTTCCTCACGTTTAAAGAATTATTCTATCAAAAATATGATCCAGTTGAGTGTTGGAATTGTTTTCTAGGCAATCAGAAAAAAGATCTAGAAATAAAAGACATTTTCTTAAATAGGAAAATTTATGTATTTGTCAGTTGTTTCCACCTGCCTGTTAATTATGGCTTGTTCTTGGATCATCAATGCATTTGACATTAAAAATGCAACTAAGTTACCTAAATAATATTAGAACTGTTTCAAAAATAAAACATTCAGCAAGCGGGCAGTAAAGTCCATAAATATTTAGAAGAAAAGCAATCCTATAAAGTATTTACACTCAGCTTAGTAAAATACTATTGCTATACCAGGGAATCACCATCTGAATCCTCTAGGTGTTTTTCAGGTACAGGCTGTTGCTTTTACTCTAGCAAGGAGAGTGGCATTTCTTAATACTAATTGGACATTGCATTTCCATTTATTCAAGATTTCTCCAGTAAAACAAGGTTTATCTCCCCTCCTTAAGGCTGTTTTGTCATCATTTTGTGTTCCTATCTTAAGCATTAACAGCCTTGATTCTGCACTTGTCTATGAGATTGGATATTGAGGCATTAAAACTGCAAGCCCGTTAGGCACATGTATAATTTTAGACATGCATAAAGTCTTTGGTCTAAAATCCTGAATTCCACATTGGCTTGATGAGTTGACATACAAGAATAATCTGTGTTCTTGAGAACTTCCAAAATTGTGTCTAAAAATGTTATATAGTTTGATGCTAAATTGTGTTTCAGAGTAAAGGGATCTTGCGCACTGTAACAAGGCTAATACCCAGGCAAAAACTTTTATATGGCTTTGTTAGATTTGTGGGGAAAAAAGAAAAATTTGGCTACTGGGTGGGCATCATTTCGGGATGAGGCTCGTGGCTGCCAGAGGAAGCTCATCTTCTGGGAACTAGGATGGAGAAGTACAGGAGGCTCTATGTTTTAATAATGGGTTGCTGTGGGAAGGGGAGGAATACAGACTGTGCAATGTCCTACTGCTCTGCAGCTACTAACGAGAGCAATGTCCCTCAAGCTAAGCCATGATTTTTTGGAGATTGAGATCTCCATGTAAGACATGTTTCAAGTCACAGATGTTGTCTGACTGTGTAAAGGGGAAGAAAGTGAGGAGTGCATTGTTATGCATCAATCAAACGGGTGGAGAGACAAGACTGGTACCTATCTGCAGCTGTGTTCTTTAAGAGGCTTGGTATTCTGCTCCATTCCAATGGTTGGTAGAAAGCTAGAAAAGCTTTGTCTCTCGGATCCAAACGTGAGTAGGTTAAGACAAAGTGAGTCTGATGCCTGCTCTTGCTTCCTCCTCATAATAATTTGGGGCTGAGAGATAGCTTTTTCTTTTTTCCTCTTTACTTGTGACAGCTAGCTTTCTAGTAAAGAGTAGTGGGGGTGGGGAGGAGTGGAAATGGGTAGAGTAAAACTATGCATTAGTCTGGAAGTTCTGAATTAAGGTTGCATGAAAAATTGCATTAAACTCCAAATAACTCGCTGCTGATAGCATCCTGAAACAGTTAACCTTGCTGTGTCCTAGCATTTTCCTGCACGTCTATTGCTGGCATCTGAGAAATGGGACGTCTTCGTGAAGGAATAAGGTTATGGAGAAGTTTTGTAAACTGCAGCTAGTAGTAGTCTCAAACAGCTTCCTTTTCTCCTTTCCCTCATTATCTTGCCTTTGGTTTTGATAGGTAGAGCATATGGATTAAATTTTGTACATTGTGTCTGATATACAAACCTGATCACCATGGCCCTGAACTGCTCATTGCTATGGTATTTAATTCGTGATCCACGCCTGGAGAGGTTTGTAGGGCCAGGTATAATAGCTGTGAACCTGTACAATCTCACAATAGAGAAACACTTTGCTTTTCTGAAACTATGTGATGGGGAGGGAATTGTGCTGAATATGGTCACTTTTGCTGAAGAGCTGTTATGCTTGAGTTGCTCTGTAATATTTAAAAATGAGATACAGTCTTCTGTATCAGTATAAAGATAAGTTGTGTGCTTAGATGTGGCATGGAGTGAACAATCTGCCTAGATTAACGTGGTGTAGTTAGATTATATCTCTATTTTGTGGATTAGTTGTGATGAAGATATGCATAGATTGAAGAGAAAACTTCAGTTGCTCTGTGAGTGATGATACAGTGGCACAGATAAGGCTGCCTAGATTGTCTGGAATTGCTTTTCCAAGCTTTCAAGTGCTTGGTTGTTTTATAAACTTTAAATGTGAAGATTTTTGTAATTATATGATGGGTTTCTAAAGGATATAGTAGTGTTTTCTTACAGACTTTCTTTTAATATACTTACATGTTTAACTCCAGAATAGCACAGGGTTAGTTGGTTAGTTTATTTGTTGGGTTTTTTTGCCTGGGGATTTCCTTAACTGAAAAGAAAAATACCTAAATCTATTAACTCTTTCCAGGTACAGGATTCTGGCATAGGTTGTATGTATGTACGTGTGCCTAAGACAACATTTCCTATCAAATGTCTTTATTTGATCTGTGTCTTCTTTCTTCTTGGTTCCCAGGACAGGCATCTCACACCATGTCCCATTTTCCTGTGTCAGTATTACCCATTGCTATTTAGGCTTTATAGTATTTATAAACTCCGTAACCCTGTTGGGTTATACATAGCTGCAGATAACTGAAAAACTGGATTTGTCAACAAATTTCGCCTTTCCCCATGAAAAAAGGAAAATTGTACTTAGAAAAAAAAATTTTCTCTCTTTTTAAAAAACCCCAACTCTATCAATCTATATAGATGACATTATATAGGTTATAATATATTTGGAATTTAAGCCAAGCCATTTTGGAATTGTCAATGAATATACTGTCAGGAAAATATTCAAGAAAGGAGATCATGTCACTTCTTCCGGGACTCTTCTTTCCTAACTGCTTTGTTATTTGTCTTAAGTTTTCCAGAGATTTCCTACTAGATAAAATGTAACAGTGAAATTTAAAATGGTCTGGTTTAATTTTAGTTACATTCAGGGAAAGAAGTCAAAATCTCAGAACATGTAATAAAGGCGAATGGGAGTTTAACTTCCAGTCCTTAAGGGATAAAATCAACTTGAAATACAGCCAGTTTTTAAAAATTAATTAAGTAGTTTGACATTAACTCTGCATGTCACCCGATCAATTTTGTGTTTCTCCCATCTCTGCTTTCTTGTATTTCAAAATTAGTTTAATAATTTTTAGAGAAAGTAGATGCATTAATATATAAAATATATGTGGAATGAAACCATGGATGTATAAAAGATACCTTAAAACTGCCTAGATATGTGGTGTGGTTAAACATAAAAATAAGAACAAGTAGAAGAAAAAGAGATAATCTTATCTGGCAGTTAGTAGAAATCTCGGATGTTACTTGTAAGAATGGTAGGTAAAGCACTAAAAACAAATGTTCTTTTGTTCCTTTTTGTTTGTATAAATACATTTCTAAGTTCTTATCCCCACAGCAATATAGACACTAACACATCTGTATGATACAGGCTGCGTTCTTTGAAAATTTGACGCATACAATACAGAATAAAATGTACTTTGAATAGGGGAGTAAGAGTGCTCAAGAAACAATCACACAATCGGATTTTCATTAGAAATGTTGTGGTTTAGAGTATGAATCGTTTTGATTTGACCCTAAACATATGGGTAGCAGGAACTCCCCTTCACCCAGCAGGGAGTAATGTCAGTTGGACTTTTTCTGCTGACAGTTTAAAAATCAAATACTGTTAATTTAGATCTAGGAGAGGCATGGTAAAAGGCTGCCAATGTATGCGTTACAGATTCTTCAAAAAGAAATGGTTGTCATCTTTCCAGATAGCTGAGAAGAGATGTATGCTCAGTGCTCTACTGCTTTAGATATGTAAGTCCTTGGCTTGTGTAGGAAATTGGAACATTTAAATTTGAATGTGTGGCCAACTGTGCTCTGGGATTTTTATTTTTCCCATTTAATGAAGTATCTTATTCACTTTTTTTTTTTCACATCTAGGCAAAAATGCCTCTAGAACATCTTCGTAAGACTTGAATATGAGTTGTATAGAACTTTCCAGTTTTTGAAATTCTTTTTATTAAGCTGATTTCAAGATTCTACTGAGGTTTCTTTCTTTTCTGTTGTGATGCCATTGTTTTTGAGTTGGGAGGAGGTACAGGTTTTCATCCATCCAGTGTTCATGGCCTTCCATTCATAAAAACTAAATGGGACTGTGAAAATGGCCCACCATTGTTCATATTTTTCTTTAAATTGAAGGGGAATGTGGGTTAAAGCATGTAGTATAACGCTATTTTGATTAAACAAATGGATGCTTCAGCTTCATTAAAGGCAAGGCTATTATCCTTGTGGAGTTTTTACCTTGCACTGATTTTCTGTTAGTCTGTTGTGCTTCTACACTTTTTTCTGTCTTCATATATCCTGTGCTGCCATCCATAATGCTGTTACTTTGATAGAATATATTTCTTAATTTTTTTCTGCTTTTCCTGGTTACATACAGTGTTACATATAGTAATGTAAACAATTGCATTTTTACGAAGTCAGATTCATCAGATTGTACTGCCTCTGTATTGCACCTCTTGTTCAGTTTTGTTAAATACCATGCTTCAAAAGTCTTTCTGAGAGGTATTAGCCTCATTTCATTTAAGGGAAAATTGAGGCAAGAAAAGGTAAAGTGGTAGAGGTAAAGGCACGCTAAATCATCATCAGACCTGAGAATACAACCAGAACTCCTGACTCCCAGTCCAGATGTGACAGTTCTCTCTCAAATAATAAATTGCATTGCAGCATAATTTATATTCCAAACCAAATGCAAAAAAAATCAAGCTAGTTTTTGTAAGAAACAAAATTCTGTTCCTAATTGAAATACTCTCCTGTGCATAAAATCTACCATTACAATATTGCTTTTGTTTAAATTTGAAAAAGAAAAAAAAAGGCACATTATGTTTTTGGTTGGCAATAAATGGTTCTGTGAGAGGAGAACACTTTTTCAAAAAACTGTACTCACTGACATGTAATTGAATTTATTTTTCTTTCTAGGTGATTACGGATTTGGAAGAGCAGCTGAACCAGCTCACTGAAGACAATGCAGAACTGAACAATCAGAATTTCTTCCTGTCCAAACAACTTGATGAGGCCTCAGGGGCCAACGATGAGGTTGTCCAGTTGCGAAGTGAAGTTGACCATCTCCGTCGGGAGATCACTGAGAGAGAAATGCAGCTTACCAGTCAGAAACAAGTAAGGCTTTATAAGTCTGGATCACAGTCCCTTTGTGATAGGTAGCTAATTATTGGAAAGGCAAAAGATTCTTTTAAATCTGGAAACCTGTAAGGAATGAATATGCTTCTAGGGCAATGGCTTAAACCATTTATCATTTAAGCCTTCCTTCCCAGAGCAGTTGAGTGAATGGAAACTGTAGGTATTTCCCATTGTATTTTTATGCAATTTTATTTAGAAGTATTGTACTCTGGAGATATTGTGACTTAGAATTATTCATTTTAATTTTGTGACCCTGGAAATTTCAAAATTTTCATAATGAGATAGAACTGACATTAACGGCAGTCACAAGTGAATGTATGGAAGCCTTGAAATAAATGGGTTGTGATTTACCAGCTTATGTTTGCTGCCAATTTGCATGTACTGCAATTTAAATGGTAAGGCTGAAGCTTAAAGTGCACGCTTGATGTGGGATGTGAGAATTGATAGAAGGATTTATTTTTAGACTATGGAGGCCTTGAAGACAACATGTACAATGCTGGAAGAGCAAGTAATGGACTTGGAGGCCCTGAATGATGAACTCTTGGAGAAAGAGCGGCAGTGGGAAGCATGGAGAAGTGTTCTAGGGGATGAGAAGTCCCAGTTTGAATGTCGAGTTAGAGAGTTGCAGAGGATGCTGGATACTGAGAAACAGAGCAGGTCTCTCCCCCCTCCTCCTCCTTTTATTAACTTTTATGAAAATGCTCTATAGAAGCTTGTGCAAAAATTATATTTAGAATAGGATATGGGAGTTGGAACTAAATATAAATTCTTGTGAGGTAGTTCTAAAAATGGTTTATTAGTTAATAGTCATTCACCAGGGATATTGTTCCTTTTGTTTCTTTGCAAGTGAGCAATTCATGGGGAGTGGTATTTATCATTGTAATTTATAAAATGTCTTGATTTATTATCTTCTACTTTATTATATGGAATAATAGTCTTTGCTCCCAACTGTTCCCGTGGGGTCTTGAAATTTTCAGGCTGGAGTTCTAGCAGGGGCAGGAACAGGGTTATATAATATAAAAGTGTTGCAGCAAACAGTCTGGCTTTGTAAAGTAACATCTTGAATTTGAGGCAAACTCCTGAAAGAGTTATTGATGCCACTGCATGCTAGGAAGAGGTCAAGCCCAGAAAGGAGTTAGATAACATTATTTTCCATTTTAATACAGAGTGAGAGCAGATCAGCGTATTACTGAATCTCGCCAGGTGGTAGAACTAGCTGTCAAAGAACACAAGGCAGAGATTCTAGCCCTCCAGCAAGCACTAAAGGAACAAAAACTCAAAGCTGAGAGCCTTTCTGATAAGGTAAGTAACTTTCAACCCTAGGCTTTCATAATTAGATGAGATACTTTTCTAGAGATATTACTTGTAGAAATGTGGTCTTGAGCAGCTTTCTCAAGATGTTAGAGCAAATCAGAAAGACTGGAGGTCGTAGAATTTTATCTTCAAGCCAAAGACCTTGGATTTCCTTTTGAAAAAGACCGAAGCCGAAAGCAGCCTGCAGTGACTGGAGTGAATAATGAAGTCCTTCATTAACCTGATATCTGCGTTTGAGCAATGGCATACCACAATGTTGTTTGTTTGGTTTTCCCCCTTATAGTAAGTAAAGGATAATTGTGTCATTTTTCTTTAGTGTGTGCTTGGTGAAGTTGGATTTTAAGATTGTGGAACGCAGTTTTTATTAGTCTTCTATGTTATTCTGATCATCTATCCCACCTGCCTAGCTCAATGACCTGGAGAAGAAGCATGCTATGTTGGAGATGAATGCACGCAGTTTACAACAGAAGCTTGAGACAGAAAGGGAGCTCAAGCAGAGGCTTCTGGAGGAGGTAACCTTGGAAATTCATGTTATAAATTCAGAAGGAGGTTCCACATCTTGAGGGAGGGAAGTTGTGTGATTAGCAGTGTTATGCATCCATCCTTCTATATAACTAGGGAGATTAATAAAGTTGGGGGGTTTGTTTTCACTTAAACCTTTGCAAAGTGTGCGGCTATGTCAGGGAGCAGTAAAAGTGAACTGCTCCTCAAGGGACGGTGAGCTGGGAGCCAATGGTGACAGCAAGTCAGGCAAAGACAGGGACCTTGCAGCCAGTGGGCACAATCCCACAGTACCTGAACAAGAAGAGCAGAGCAGGTTTGGTGAAGGTAATCAGGTTCAGCCAGCGGCCCAGTGATCATTACAGAAGCCTGTAGTAATGAGGCACAGCCTAGGTCAGGTCTGCAGGACAAGGTCTGTGTCCAGGCACAGCATTCTTACAACATAGCTCTGACCACACCAAGTGGAAGCACCATAGCTTAAAAACAGCTCTGGAGCCAATGTGCTGAGGGTGCATGGGTGGAGGCCACAGGTGAGGCTTCTCACAGCTCTTTTTTTCATTTAGCTTGGCTCACAGAAGTCTGCTCCAAGGTTACACACCTGCACCTTATCAGTGAGACATCGAATGCAGGCAGCCAGACCTGGGTAGTGGGGGAAGGTGTTGCAAAGGAGGATTTCAAGGGAAGGGTTACAGGCAATTAGATGGGGCAATTAGACCCTTTTGGTGTACCTGGGGTACTGATGAGTTATCCCGGAGTTGAGAACTCCAGTATGCATCACAGTGAAGGATTTCTGGCTCTTGCTTCATAACATATGAGCGTTAATGTTTTTCATACTGAGGGACTTTTGATGAGAAAGTATAAAACCTGGAAGAATTATGAGCAGTTTATCACATGCCCTTTTCTGTTTTCAGTTGGAGACAAAGATGTAAACAGTTGGACATAATTTTCTTTATCTTATATGACTATAGAGGAGGGAGTTTATACTGGTTTATAGGAAAGATTTTTTTTTTATTATTATTATTGTAAAGTACTAAGATGGCTTCTGGTGATTCTATAGAGAGCTTGAGAAAATGGCATAGAGAAATTCTCCATGTATGTGCAGCCTAATTAACAATTACAAGATTTTAAATGCTCAAAAAACCAAATAACTTGAACACGCAGTTGAAAGAAATGGTGTTGCTACAAATTAATATAAATACACTGCATAGAAATGCTTGTTTAGTCATAATGCGTTCTGAAGGGAAGGAAAACTTTTAGAGTATTGTAGTTTTTCAGCTGTTAAAGATTTCTGTTTACTTTTAAGTTCTGCAATGATGCTTATTTTACAAGGAATTATAACATTTAATAGCTTTTAGTTAAAAACAAGCAAACAACAAAAGCAAAACACTGGCCTTTGTTTTCCTGTTAACAGCAGGCAAAGCTGCAGCAGCAAATGGATCTGCAAAAGAATCACATCTTCCGCCTAACTCAAGGTCTGCAAGAGGCTCTAGATCGAGCAGATCTTCTCAAGACTGAAAGAAGCGACCTGGAATACCAGCTAGAAAACATTCAGGTGAGGGTGAGGAAACAATGGGCAGGACTCAGTGCTCCCCATCCTAAAACCCCGCTTCCTGTGGAGTTTTTTGGATGTGATCTACTATTTCTGTGTGACACTTTCCTTATGCTTTTTTTTAGCTCTATTCTGCTATTGAGTTATCTGTTTATTCTATTAAGATGAAATTTCTCATGTGTGTGTGTGGTTCACAGGTTCTCTATTCCCATGAAAAAGTGAAAATGGAGGGCACTATTTCTCAGCAAACCAAACTCATTGATTTCCTGCAGGCAAAGATGGACCAACCAGCGAAAAAGAAAAAGGTGGGTGAATAAGGTTTGAGAGGCATGGAATTCAGTGATGGTTTTGTGATTAGTTACGTGCTGTGTATTCATAAGATTCTGTTTTATCTTTCTTTGTGTAACACAAATGTGTCCTCATTTAAGAGCATTCTGAGTTGCTGAACAAAAACTTTACTAGGCAGAATGTGTTTTGTGGCTTTTCCAGTATTTTGTTATCCTTACGATATTTAGGTTACAACCTAGTAGCTACACCTCAGTAAGGCTGTAGGAACACAGAATTTTAACCATGCTTTTTTTTTTTATGGTAAGTATGTATGTGCGTATGAACATATTGTGTATCTAGAGTGGTTGTCTTGTAGTTAGAGCATAGGATTGATTAGTCAGGTGATGTGACTTGTGTCACATCTTTGTCATAAGCCGTTCTGTCATTTTGAATTAAGTAAATTATTTTTAACCACATATTTTGAGATCCTCTGTTTAGATGCTTTCGGAAACTCAAGGTATGAGTACTAACAGGTAATGTACGTCCCTCTTTAAATTAATCCATATCTCAACATTTTCTCTCCAGTGCCAATATGAACTAAAAATCCATCCATCCAATATGAACTAAAAATCAGAATTACCATTAGGCCCTCTGGCCGGACTGCCACTAGCTAGTTTCACTTTGCCTAGTTTAAGCCATCTCTTACTAGGAGTTAGGAGTTGTCTGTGTGTTTCTGTTGCTAGGGCCTGTTTAGTCGGCGGAAAGAGGACCCTTCTTTACCCACACAGGTTCCCCTGCAATACAATGAGCTGAAAGTGGCACTGGAGAAGGAGAAGGCTCGTTCTGCTGAGCTGGAGGAGGCTCTACAGAAAACACGCATTGAACTCAGATCCGCTCGTGAAGAAGGTAGGGGTTAACAGAAAAGGTGAATCTGGAAGGAGACGCACGTTTTTGGTCTGAAAATGTGCCTTTAGTTGTGTGCCACTATAGCAATAACATGTCGTTTAATTCTTATCTACTGCTGTGAAGGTGCAGTAAGGCTACACTTTTTTTCTGTGGGTTGTAACCACTGGATGGTTACACAGAACCACTGCTCTCAACTAGTGTTTTGTATTGGTTATGTTAATGAGTGGCATTTATCTCGTCTATAGCTGCTCATCGGAAAATATCAGACCACCCTCATCCATCTACTCCAGCCACAGCCAGGCAGCAGATCATCATGTCTGCCATAGTCCGCTCACCAGAGCATCAGCCTACTCCAATCAGTTTGCTAGCTCCACCCTCCAGTCGCAGGAAGGAATCTTCCACACCAGAGGGTAGGTTCTTGGTGAACTTCTCTGTTACTGTTTTTTGGTCTACTGTTTTAATGATATCTCTTTTTTTAAAATTTCAAAATCAGATTTTTGTCATGCTAGGAATATCAGATGATACTCAAGGGAGTATGTTTTTTCTGTACTACACTCTGCATTGATCAAAAGGATTTATGGCTGTTTCTTAGCAGTTAACATTTTTTACTTGTCTAAACTACGGATTTGTTCTGCTGAGCAGAAAGATTCTATCAAGACTTTTGGTAAAGGGAAAAAACTTCAGTTAGGCATAAAAGGAAGATACCAGGTCAAAGATGACATTGATATCCTGTTAACTAGAAAAAGGGGATACCCTTCCATATCCTTGAGAATGGAGGGGAGAGAATCATCAGAAAAAAATCAAAGGATTGAGGGCTCTGCTCATTTATTCTTAGTTAACCAGTATTCCAGAGCGAGTGTTGAACCAAGAGTCTCTGGACTAAAACCTCCAGCCTTTAGTTGGAAAAAGCCAGAACCCACAAAGTGGTCCAGCCATCACAGATAGCTGCTGGGGAGGCAGAGGGTGCTATAGCACAAGGATGGGTAACGTTGGCATGGGAAGGTGTCCTCGGAGGCAGATGGTGGGCAGGGAAGAGAACCATGTTCATCAGTAAAAGACCATGCCTTGAAGGATAAACTGTATTCAGTATAGATCTGCTAACAGGGACTTTAGGTACACTTGAAGATATGCTGGCACTGATGGTTAGCATGAAGGCTGTATGAAGACGGCCTGCTGTGTATTGATTACACCATTATAGGTGTTGAAGGGTTTGTTAGCTGTAAGCAAAATTGAGAGATTAGTTTAGCATGTTGTAAGAATTGGAGCTAAGTGCAGGCTTGAAGTTTAGATGGTTTGATTGACATAATCTTGCTACACCAAACATTAGCCATTTCAGTTCCACAGTCTGTTCTCAAGTGGCACATTCTGTGCATCTGTATAAGGTAATTACTGAGGTGGTAATGTAGCTTAAGATTTGCAGATTGCAAAGGAAAATAGTGTCTATGTTCAGCAGGGCTTTCACAGAGATATGTAGGCACTTTTTATTACCTTGGCCTTAAATGCCAAAACCTTCTATAATTTTCACCCCTATCACAGTTTTCATCCTGATAATAAATTTTGTCACTTCCAGAGTACAGCCGACGCCTGAAAGAGCGAATGCATCATAATATCCCACATCGTTTTAATGTGGGGCTAAATATGAGAGCAACAAAATGTGCGGTGTGTCTGGATACTGTGCACTTTGGACGGCAAGCGTCTAAATGTCTTGGTAAGAGCAGAATGTGTGCATAAACAATGTGTAACTGGATGGTTGAATGAAAAAGCATCAGCCGTCTAGAACAGATTTTCAGTGAAAGCTGAAGAAAGGACCAAGTATGAAGACTTTGAAACTAGTTGGTGCAAACATCCTACCTTAGAAAACATCTGATGGTTTAGGGTAGAGGGAGATTCTTGGAAAAGCTGGGGTTTGCGCTCAGAAGTTGAGGCAGCTGTGTCATGATTTTTTTGTCATTCAACAGAAGTTTTTCTCTGTCCTTTTGTCAGAATGCCAGGTGATGTGTCACCCAAAATGCTCAACTTGCTTGCCAGCTACTTGTGGACTGCCAGCAGAATATGCCACGCACTTCTCTGAAGCATTCTGCCGGGATAAAATGAATTCTCCCGGTCTGCAGCTGAAGGAGCCAGGCAGCAGTCTACGTCTTGAAGGATGGATGAAAGTGCCAAGGTATAAACATGAATCTTGGTGCCACATCAGGTGCCGAAACATTTGGAATAGTTCCTTATATTATCCTGGCTCTTACAATGTGGTAATTGGTACATGCCCATTACAATTACTTATTAGCACTGAAATTTGTCTTTCTAGGAGTTGCATGCTCGTTCTATTTAGAATCCAAGCAGAAGATCTAACATGGCTTTGTGCTTTTTTTTCTTCAGGAATAATAAACGTGGGCAACAGGGCTGGGACAGGAAGTATATTGTCCTGGAAGGAACGAAAGTGCTCATTTATGATGCAGAAGCAAGAGAAGGTAACTTAGCATTTCTAGCAAGAACATTTTTTTAAATCTTCAGGTATTGTTTGGTGAGTTGAGAGGCTTAAAGATTGTTACTGCTTGCTGTGGCCATACCTAATTTAGCTAAATCTTCTGTAATAAGGCAACATTGTTGTTTTTCTAGATCCTTAACAGTTTTATTAGCTGGTATGTCATAATAGTCCAGTTGTGAAACATCCTGTCTGTATCCACTTCCATTTTGCTATCACAGTTATTTTCTTTGCTACTTGTTTGTTCGTTCTTAATCTGTCTCCCCATTCCCCTGCAGCTGGACAGAGGCCTCTGGAGGAATTTGAGCTCTGCCTTCCTGACGGTGATGTAACTGTACATGGAGCTGTAGGAGCTACTGAACTTACCAATACAGCAAAGACAGGTGAGAATCTTACGTAGCTGAGGTCAAATGGATTTCATCTGGCTTGCCATCCCTTGGCATTCTGTTTAGCCGAACAAAGTTTTCTCCCTTTAACTTTCGTTCTGTAACTGTGTAATTTTGAGGTTACCTCTATTTGAATTAGGTGAATAGGTCAGTCATCTAGATTTAGTTACACATGGGCGGTCGCTTCTGTCATGGTAGTTGAACTGTGAATAATATAATCAAGCCAAATGGAAGTAAATTTTAAGAGTTTGTAACATACTTAAAAGCACTCGGTTTATTTAGATTTCCTCTCTTAATGCTGTCTATCAAGTGTGAAGTGTCATAATTCATGCCACCATTGTGCTCTAACCAGAAAGTCATTAACTTAGGAATACTGTGGGGTGTATACACTCTCTTATTATGAAAAAATGTTGATGTGTTGATTTGTATGTATTGAATAGAACTGATGAAAAGATTATGTATGTCTTGACTTTAACATTAAAGGATACAGATTGTTAAAAACAAAGGTTTCCATAACCAATTTTTACAGATTTTTCTTGAACAGTACAGGGAAAACTTTAGTCAAGTGGCTGGTTTTGTACTTTTTTTCACAATGGTATTTCTCTTTGGAATAAAAGGCAAGAATTATTTTTATGTAGTAGAGACAGCATTGTACATATGGATTGCATACATCCAGCTAATTTAGCTTTAAGTAGCTAGCTTGTGCAGGACCTGTAAAGGAGAAACCTGTGTATAAATTGCCATGGTAACACATCATGATAAGTACAACTTCTCTCCAATGAGGCTGAAAGGTGTTGATTTTAAGTCCACTGACACTATTCCAAAAACTAATCTTATTCTATCTATATAACATCTCAGATGTGCCATATATCCTAAAATTGGAGTCTCATCCACACACCACTTGCTGGCCTGGTAGAACACTCTACCTGTTAGCACCCAGCTTCCCTGACAAACAGCGCTGGGTCACAGCACTGGAATCAATAGTGGCAGGTGGGAGAGTTTCCAGAGAAAAAGCTGAGGCTGATGCTGTGAGTATAAAAGTTTCATTTAATAATAAAATATTCTGGGAGGGAGCAGAGTTTTGAAAAATAATTTTTCAGTATTTGACATACTGAGGTTAAACTGAAGGTAAGTTATTACTTCTGCCTTATGGCATACAATATGAGCACCAGGAAGCCAGTTCATTGTGAGACTGATGCTTTGTATCACAATACCCTTCTTTAGACTTGGGGACTATAGTAAGAGGATCCCAAAATTACATCTCTTTAGTTCCAGCAAACAGAAAAGGAAGAGTGAGCAGCTAGGACATGGTTTAAATCCAGTCTCATAATGTACCACGTGGAATGAGCAAGCCTTGAAAGAAAGAAGCAAAAAGCTCCCTCCTCTCCCATTCTTACGGGGTTGGGGTTTTTTAGTTTCGTGGAGGGGGGTGGAGGTGTGTGTCTGGTTTTTAGTTTAAATTTTATTCCTGATAAGAATAAGAGGTTAAGTGGAGTTGTTTTGGGTTTGGATAGCCTTTTTCATCATTGTTGCATTGATAACTCTCTATTTTCTGATAAAGGGAGATTTGATTCTATGGCATTGCATGTTATAATGTTAGCTTCAGAGGCACGGGATCATCTCTTCTCTCATGCTAGCATTCCTTTTGTCTCTGAGAAAAAATACATGCTCCCACCAACGTTTGGACTTTTTTTTAATCCTTCCCCTAGGAAAATTTCACTGCTCCATTGCAGAAGACTGGGGGAAAGGGAAAGGGTAGGGCCAACAATAGATTCTGAGTTTAGATTAATTCTGATTGGTTTGCCTGACTCTGTTTCAGGTAGATAAAAGTTTACTAATTCTTTTGTAGAAAGTATCCTTGCAACTTTTAGCTTCCTGAGAAAAAGAAATCTGTGCCAAGCGTTTTGCCTGTCTGTAATGATGACCTTGCATTGTTAAAATACTAATAGAGAAAACCAGCAAGATTAACTCAACAAAAAAAATATTTTTTTGTCATTTACAGAAATTGCTTGGAAACTCCTTGCTGAAGCTGGAGGGTGAAGACCGTTTGGATATAAATTGCACGATGCCCTTCAGTGACCAGGTAATGATAATGTTCGGTTGGGCCTTTCTGAGTATTGGTTATTTCATTTATGGAAATGGTATCTTAACAGCGATCTGTGTAATTATAGACTTGTTTGTTGGTTTGTTTTTCCTCTGCGCTGGTAAACAGTATCGTCCAAGTTTGCTCTTGGAGCATTCCTTGCTCTCCTCATGTAGTGCTATTTTTATTTTTTTCCTGTTGTCGCTGTAGGTAGTACTGGTGGGTGCAGAAGAAGGTCTCTATGCCCTGAATGTACTGAAGAACTCCTTAACGCACATCCCAGGAATGGGTGCTGTCTTCCAAATTCACCTCATCAAGGATCTGGAGAAGCTACTCATGATAGCAGGTAGGGGGCTATATGTTACCATTTGTCCTGCAGTAAATACATGGTGATTGCGCTGTACTGCTCGGAGTACTGCAGGGTCAAAGGGCCAGGCTTTCCTTGAGATTCATTACAGGCTTTTTTCTTTTTTTTTTACCAGTATATTTTCAGGAATCAGCTACTGTGGTTAACACGGTGTTGTCTGAGGTTTTCTTGTAAATGAATATGTGGATGAAGGTTCAGTTAAACCTTCATGAGAAAGTGATTTCTGTTTCTAAAGCTGGGGGAGGGAGAAATCAGAGACGAAACATTTCCAGTTTAGGGGTTAGTTGCCATTTTAAGTTCAATTTAAAAGGTGTTGAGCTGATCACTGAGCATATCTCTTCCTAATCAGTACGTAACCTTTCTTTTTAACATAGTTAACCATTGGAGGATCAAGATGTGATCACTATGGCCTAGGGCAAACAACTCTTAACCGCTCTTGCTCTAAACACTAATCGATGGAACAAAATTGGGACTTCTTTTATGGTTTGTTTAAGATTCCCTTATGAAAGGAACATCAGCTTTAATCTCTCCATCTGTGGTTTTCTAGACATAATCCTTCCTACACTGATGTAGGCATGCTGAACATTAGGGCGTATCTTCATCTGAAAGCCCAAATTATCGAGTGTCTATATGACATTTGTAGAGAATGAAAAACAAATTCTCTCTCTGGTTCTATTTGTTCTGCATTTTTCCCCTTGTAAGGATTTAAGATGTCCGTGCTTTATTTGTGGTGGTAGAGAAAAAAACATTTCAAAAAAGAAAATCTCACACAAAAGTAGGAGAAGGGTACGTTACTGCGTCACTAGACTTCTGAGAGGAGTTGGGCTTGGCCTATAATCCAATTTGTTAGGGCACTTCATGGAAATCCATTGCTGGCTCTGTTGGCACAGAGAGGCTAAAACATCTTGTACTTTAAGAAGTTCTGAAGGGTGAAAGAAAAATTCCTGGCTAATTTTGAATAGTGTCTTAATGAGGCCACTGTTATTGTGATCCGCTAGACCTTAGCGACACTAATAATCCATGGAGGGAATGGTGGTTCTCCCAGTGGATTTATTGCCTATTGTGTGGTTGGGTTTTTGTAAGTTTTCTGTTTTATTTTTAATAGGAATAATATGGAATGAATTCTACATGGTACCTTGTGACTGTTACCACAGTAACAGCCTGTAATGATAAGCTGCTGCTTAGGTAACAGAACAGACTTTTGTAGAGAATAGGGAGTTTTCCCCTGACAAAGTGTAACCATTTTTGTTTCCAGGAGAAGAAAGGGCCCTGTGTCTTGTTGATGTAAAGAAAGTGAAGCAATCTCTAGCCCAGTCTCACCTCCCAGCCCAGCCCGATGTCTCACCAAACGTCTTTGAGGCTGTCAAAGGATGTCACCTTTTTGCTGCTGGCAAGGTGGGATACAGCTCCCTCATGCCCCCAGACCACCCATTAGACTGCACTGAGATTAATATTAATGAAATCAGCATCTTTATTTCACTGGCAACAAATCCAAGGTCTATATTCTTGTTTTATATCTTTTTCTTCAAATAGGAGGAGTTTAGGGGCTCAAGAGAGGCTGAGCTGGAGACAGTATGGAGGATCTACTACTAATATGAATGAATTCAGTCAGGATGACATGATGGTTATAGCCTAAACTGCTACATAATAAGAAATGCAGCATAGCATAGTATAACTGCCTCCTCACAGTTGACTTCAATTTTGAGATTTATAATTAGTGAATTCCATCCACTGTTTGTTCTTGAATGTCATGTAACAGTTTCCAGACTAGCAAATTTACTTAATGTTTGCGTCACTTGATAACTCTTGATATTTACATTAATTTCCAGTTTTAGTATGGAACATTTAGCCACAGCAAAAATTCTCATTAACAATTGCTTCTATGGACTACTTTGATAACAAACTGAACATCATTCATTTCAAAGTTATATTTAAGATAACAGTTTCAGGGGTTAAAATTTAGACCTAACCTTCTTATCCCTTTTAATGAAACATTTTTCTGTGAAAAATCTTCTAATTTTTTATTAACTTCTTTCAAGCGTAAAAGAAATCATAGAAGCAGTTCAAATTTACGTTCTTTTTTGAGAATGAGAAGACACTTTTCATTATGTCACTAATTCACAGTAACTACCCTATTAAAAATGTACATGCGTATCTCTGCAAAGTTCTTTTTGTGGCAAGAGGTGCTCAGATCTGTTTCACACGCTCAGCATTAGAATTTACTCTCTATTACCATCCTGAACTATGCTTGTAATCTTCCTTACAGGTTGAGAATGGTCTTTGTATCTGTGCAGCCATGCCCAATAAAGTGGTTGTTCTGCGATACAATGAGAGCTTGAGCAAGTTCTGTATCAGAAAGGTAAGCTCAGTAATTCCCTTCAGTTAAGGTAATTCAAATATTGCACTAAGACTTTGCTTTGCAGCAAACATCTTACACCTTTTTGCATGCATAAGGACATTTTTTGTCAGCTAAAATGATAACAAATTGCAACGTGCATGGACTCAAATTGGAGTAGGCAGCAATTTCCTTTAATAAGAGTTGGCATATTTGGAGAGATGCAGGACAGAACTGTGATTTTTTTGAGATACTGGACTCAGCAGTAATCATACCCTCGCTTATTTACCCCCAAAAGGCTTTCTTCTTAATTATCCAGCAGTGTTCCATCACCTCTGTTGTCTTTGCAGAAATCCATAACAAATGACTTCTCTCTTCTTTGCAGTTAAGGAAGGAATGAGTATCTGAATTGGTTTACGGTACCAGTGAAAATCAAAGGGTATTTGGTATTATTCCATCACAGGATGGGCAGCTGTTTCCAATACTTACCCTGATATACATGTACTTTCTCCTGGCCAGCAAACAAGGCAGTAAGACATAGATCTCGCACCTCCTCTGTATGTAACCCTGTCTACCTGCAACACTGGTGCTGTGCGGTACTGGTACAAGTATTGCTTCTTTCTGCTGTGCATGGCTATAAAGAGCAGAACTATGGCAGCTGTTCTTCAGACAGCCAACTGCAAGCAGATAATACTCCGAGCATCTAACCCACTATTCCTCTTGAAGACACGTCCAATGAACTGCCATGAATAAATTTTATATGCTCTTATGCATCCAGAAAAAAACCCAATGTATTAGGGATCTCTCCTCAGAACAGAGAGTTTAAACACTGCCCACCTTAAAATGGGCTGGTACCCAGAAACTCATGTCCTCTCCAATTCACAAGTTAAGGGATGTTGAGGTCAAAGTATACATATCCCTCTGAGGTTCTGCAGGTTACTTTGAAGGCAGCGGTTTAGTTTACAGCTTGACTGAGGCTTTTATCCCCAGAGCGCTACACTTGCACTGCTGTAAGGAAGCAGAGTCGGCACAGTAATTCAGATGCTGGCCTCCTTCGAAGTAAAGACATATATGATGGAGAAGATCTTGGCCCAAACAACGTGGATGCCAGCAAACCTGGAACATCTACAAGCATTGTAGCTGACATCAACTCTTGCTCACAATGGAGCAGCAGCGGCAGGAAACACTGAAGATGTAGAGTCATCGTCCTCCGCCAGCTCTGCCTTTCACCTCCATAGAGCTAAGTGCCTTGACAAGGACTTACACGCAAAACATGCAAAAGCGTGGTTTAGAAGGCAGGTTTTCCTTATCTTCACTAATCCAGATGATTTAATTTAGATCCTAACAAGATGGCAGCAAGCCCAGAATATGCTCTTCTCTTCTGCCAACTAAATTTCCAGATAAACTAGGAATTATGCAAGGAATCTTCTCCTCAGATGATCTGGGGATCTGTGGGTTGTGTCAGGCTAACCGGCGGAGCTATCCTAGCTGGTCAATCACAATGCAAATCTTGGTGGACAACATGTCTGTGTTAATGTTGTACAAAGAAGGATGGAAGATTGTGTGTGTTTGTCTTCCTTTTGCTTAAGGAGACATCAAGCTAATTTCTTAAGTGTTAACAGCAGAGATGCTTTAGGGAGCCGATTATTTCTGTTGGGGGAATCACAGTGATGGGTGTGCTACTGACAAGAGTTTTGCTCTGTGGCTTATAGAGTTTGGGACTTGACTGGGGCTCAATCCTGCTGCAGTTGTCTTTGGATCTTCTGTCTGCCTTTCTAGCAGCTGCCCTGATTCCTGGTGACTCCCAGGCGAGGAAGTGATCGTTCTAGCACAGCTGCTCAGGAGCTGGGGCAGTTTTGACTGATAGACTTCCTAGTGACAAGTCTGTCATTCAACCCGAACTGCTCAGTCCTGGTCTTATGTCATCTCCAGACACGCTGTTCAGACCTGCAGTCATTGGCATGGCTGTGACGTAGTGTAAGGAGGGAGCCACTCCCTGCTGCTCCAGAAAACTGAGCTACAGAGCAGAAGAGTATCTTCCAGAATAGTGTATTCTTCCAAAAGGAAGAGGTTCTTATCAGCGCCTGGAGTTGAGTTGATATGCAGGTCTATATTCAAGCACGTATCACTTCCAACAAAACTAAACAACTTCTTCTAGCAAGAGTACTTTTTCACATGCTTTTGAGAGGCTGTTAGTGACTTTGAGGTTGCCGTCTCTCCCTTCTATAAAGATAAATGTGGCAAAATATAATCTTCCAGAATAAGCAAAATCTGTAAACTGTTATAGGGAACTAATATGGGTCCATACTTTCCTCTTTTCCAGGAGATCGAAACGTCTGAGCCTTGCAGCTGCATCCATTTGACCACTTACAGCATCATCATTGGAACCAACAAGTTCTATGAAATTGAGATGAAGCAGTACACGCTGGAGGGTAGGAGACATTTCCTGAGGAATGCACCAAGTGGCTCCAGAGATTCATTTGGTGGGGCTTTTCTAAAGCAGTTTAGAAAAAAAAGTTGGTGCTGATCAAGCTGTTTTTCTCCATTCTCTTTGCAGAGTTTCTTGATAAAAATGACCACACTTTGGCCTCTGCTGTGTTTGCTGCTTCCACCAACAGTTTTCCAGTCAGTATCATCCAAGTGAACCCAACAGGGCAGAGGGAGGAGTATCTGCTGTGTTTCCATGGTAGGTGTGTGGTATGGTCATGCAGTTGTTGCACTACAACTGCTCTCTTTAGTATGTGAACTGTCAGAAGGTACCTAATTAGTGTTTTAAAGGAAAGCTGAACAGAGTTGGCTTTCTAGTACCCAGTAACAAAGATTTGATGAAGGTTGTGAATCTAAAAGCCCTGGAAGAGTTGTGGCTGGTGGTTTAAACAGTGAGATGCACAAGGTGTTGGCACTAAAATAGCACTTACTGCTCCAGTCTGCTGAGGTGCTTTTGGTCAGCTTGCTTCTGGCTTACAAGTTCTCCATGCCCGTGGCTCAGTAGGCACAAGTAGGCTTCTGTGCCTAAGGCAAGGGACTGCACACAATGTTAAGTGTAAACAGGTGTTTGATTATCTTGATAAAGTGTTAAGGGGTTTTCAAACTTTGGCATTCTTGTCTGGTTTCCATACAGACAGATGAGACCTTTTAATCTTCTTGTGATGTAATAGAAGAGGGTGTTATTTTTTCTCATATAGCTGCTTTTGTTGGCCCTCTAGGATAGTGTCACGGAAATGCACAGGAAGTCTTCAAAAGCCCTCTCACAGTAATTTAGGGTGAGTTAGGGTAGGAGTCTCATGGTCTTCCCAACTATAGATTTGCTAATAACCTTACCTTAATTGGTATAGAGAGACCTAGAATTGCAGTACCTTTTGGTACTGAAAGTACTCTTCCATCTATCCAATTCAATGCCAATTAGAGTAATTCACGTCGCACTGGGATTTGCAAGATAGTAATCACCATGTCCCTGCTAAAAAGCCCAGGGCCAATCGCCTGCGTCCCTTCAAAAATAAAATGAGTAAAATTCAGGTGCGTGCTCATGATATGCATTACTTTTATTGGCAGAGTTTGGTGTCTTTGTGGATTCCTATGGAAGACGCAGTAGAACAGATGACCTGAAATGGAATCGCTTGCCCTTAGCTTTTGGTAGGTGTTGAGGGACATTCACTTGGATTATGGAAATTATTGAAACCGGGAAGCAACCTTGTGGGACAGGTATTTTTCACTCAGCACTTCTGTTTCCTCTTCCCTGGCCCAATTGTCCCAGAAACTATGGCGATTTTCCCATGATTTAAGATCATTATAAATGTAAATGGCAAATCTTCTGAAGTATAAACAAGTTGAGGAAAACTAAACCAAAGTTATATTTCATTAATGTTCCTAGTCTGACAGTGATCGAACTGGCTGGTGGAATTTTTAATGATGCTTGAAAGTTTCTGAAATAGTCAAGAATATATAACGTCAGTGTGGTTCCCTCAGGCCCTTCCCACTACCTAAATGGGATTCTGTTAACGGTCTGTTTGTAATGCCTTTTTCATGATACTTCCGTTAGTATAATTCTTGAGATATAGTTTCAAAGTAACAATTCTTTCAGCTTGCATCTCCCTATTTAGTAATAGGGTCTATGTCTTATTACAGAAAATATATTCTCTTAGTTTTCCCAAGGGGCTGTGAGGCTCTGTGGTGCTCACTGATGCTTTTTAGAAGTTGTTAATGGAGAATTTTATTTTGGTTTTCCTCCCTCTGTGATGTTCCTTTAGCCTACAGGGAGCCCTATCTGTTCGTGACCCACTTCAATTCCCTTGAAGTGATTGAGATTCAGGCACGAGCTTCTCTAGGGTAAGTTGTTCTCGTTTCATTACTTTGAACAGCGAGTGCTGCAAGAATATGTGTACTTCCCCCAAAAAGGTACAGTGTTGTCATTGTAAAGACTTTTTCCTGCAATTTTACCCAGAACTCCTGCACGAGCCCACTTGGAGATACCAAACCCGCGGTATCTAGGGCCTGCAATTTCATCTGGAGCTATCTACTTGGCCTCCTCCTACCAAGACAAATTAAGGGTGATTTGCTGTAAGGGCAATCTAGTGAAGGAGACCAACAATGAGCAGCACCACAGAGGATCTTCTGCTACTCGCAGGTATGATGAAGTCCATGTGTTATGGTCCTCGTGCACCTCGTAAGCAAACTTTGCTCCAGATGGCTTTTTGCCCCCCAAATGTTGGGTGCCCTTGTTCCATTCTTAGAGATAGAGGCTGGCGTTAGCCAGTCATTGTAATGCTGGAACGGAACAAGAAGTAGAGTCACTGATGTTTTAAAATCCAGAAGGCAAAGAAACATTAACTCTGTAGGGATGTGTGGGTAATCTCCTCCACAGATGCTTTGTGATCTTCAGCTGCTTTCCTTTTATGTTGTGAGATAGCTGTGACTTCAAAGCTTGGTGAGCTTAGGTGCTATTGATATGAGAGTAAACATTGAATGACTGTAACAATCTCTAAAGCAAGAGCCCCTTCCTCTTAAATAACGAGTAAGCCTTAGGGAGACGGCGTTGGGAAGTTGTGATATGATCTTGTTCTGTTCAGCAGAACAGCGATACTTCAGTCAGGTGAATAATACCACTGTGCACTGGAAACTGAGAAATTGAGGCTTAGGTTAGGCTCATCCTAACCTGGCCTGAACATCCTGAAGTTACTAAACATTTTGTACATGAAAAGGCATATATCAAATTTTAGTGTACTTTTATATGGAAAAGTGTACTGCTTAGGTATATGAAAATGGATACTTTTGTGGCTGGATACACAGACATGACTTACATTAGCAATTCATTAAGGACTTCACTAGTGTTGCTAATGCAATGAATACTCAGCTCTCAAAATATCTCTGCACTTTTCATCCTGGCTCAGGGAGGTCTGATGCTTTTTCACCTAAACACTGCTGGGTGTTTGGGGAAAGTTACATTTTTGCTAAAAGAAAATGTAACGTGAGGTTTTTGTCGCTCAGCTGTTCGCGTCCATTATTTTTGAATGACAGTAGCCCTAACAAGAGAGGTCCGCCCACATACAACGAGCACATAACCAAGCGGGTAGCATCAAGCCCAGGACCACCGGACGGTGCAAGCCACCCTCGAGAACCAAGCACACCACATCGGTACCGCGAGGGAAGGACAGAGCTGCGGAGGGACAAGTCACCTGGGCGACCGCTGGAGAGGGAGAAATCTCCAGGCCGGCTTCTGAGCACCCGCAGAGAAAGGTCCCCTGGAAGACTGTTTGAAGAGAGCAGCCGAGGACGAATGCCTGTGAGTGGTGCCAGAACTCCTCTTGCTCAAGTCAATAAGGTAAGTCAGGAGTGTAGAGAACCTTTCTGTTCTCAGGAAAAGGCATGGAAGGGCTGATGGGACTGTAAAGTACAAGAGCACATCAAATCTCCCCCCCACCCCTCCCCAACATCTATTAAATCAGAGCATATACAGTGTAACTCACTGGCCCTGGGAACACCTTCCCTTGTGCTAGTTCTGTAACTGCAAAAGCAGCTTCACTTTAGCGACAGGCTAAAGTCCTCCAGATCTGAAAGCGAAGGTGCAGTTACCAACAGAAATCAAGTTACTGAGGACCTGAAGGGGAACAATGTCTGGAGAAAGGAATGTGGGAGCCTGCTGTGTTCAGAGTGATGCTGATAGTACTTGCCTGTGTCAGAATTATGCCACCTAGAAGCAAGCAGGGATACAGCACTCGCTCAGCAGTACCAGCACTAGTTAAGTGATGTACTGCTGCTGGCACCTGTGCATATGTGAGAAAAATAAGTGCAACTTGTAATTGTCATTTTATTTCCCTGCCAGGTCTGGGACCAGTCATCAGTGTAAGTCTCAGCTAGACAAAGTTACTCATCTTGACCTGCAGGAAAAAAAAGGAAATATACTGAGTATATGCACTCCATATGTCTGCTGCCCAGTTACCAAAACAGCATTCCTGGGCCAAAGCTAGCTCCGCATCGGGAGACGTGACGCTTTTGAAGATTGTTCGCATCTCAGTTAATTTCTCTGCACTTTCCTGCACTCCTGTTTTTGCACTTTGTACTACTGTTACTCTTTCAAGCAGTTCATGAACTTTTTGTATTCACTTTAGTCCCTAGTAGTTCACCGAGGAAAATAAACGGGACTAGAGTCCCACCCCAGGTCTTTAATGTGGTTAGCACCCCTTACCAGATAATTGATCATAGTTCTGAGACATGCTGGGAATTCCTGATGGCCTGGAAATAGAAGGGCCAAGGTGAGTGAGTCTTTCAATAGAAGGTGTGATTGGATATTCTCTACAGAACACAAGAAAAATTACTTCCGATTAGTCCGTTCACCTGCCACTTCTGAAAGTTATTTTGTTCTCACTGAAATTGCTCTAGAGCAGCTCTGACGGGGAGGGAAGAACCCTGCTTTAAATGATCCCATGTGCCCGGCCCTGAGACAAAGTGCATTACCTATAAGCTACTGGGGTGTAAGACTTTATCCAGGTCTTCTGCATGACAGTTCACTGCATGCTGCTGCACCATCACTGGCTGCTCTCTCCTTTTAGGTTGCTTTGCTGAGTAGTGTATTGTACCTCACTTGTAAATTAACTGAAACCTTTAGATTACGCTGCAAAATAACCGTTAATTACTCTGGAAATTTGGCAAAGAAGAGTTAACAAGCCTTATTCTATGACAAGAATTACAGTCACGCTCGTGTTCTCCTCTCAGCGCTGAACATGGTCCCTTTAGACGTGACACCGTAGTCCTGACAGTCCCGCGTTCCCCAGAGAGATGAGCAGCCCAGGGCTGGCTCCTCCCGTGAGCTGTAACTTGTCGTACAATAAGAACCAAATGTCATGGCACAAGAGGATACTCACAATGAACAGCTTTAGCGGTTACTGAACACACCTCCGCCTTTGCTTCTGCGTATCTAACCTCAAGCCATTTATTGCTTTCTATTCTCTTTTGCTGTGAACATGAAGCAGAGAGCAAATGATTTTCAAAGCAGGTTTTGACCATTCAATCTGCAATAGCAAGATTCTAAGTGAACAACCATGTTCTTTACAACTGGAAAGAGCAAAACTGCATCCAATCTTCCCTTGGCCACACTCAAACTCCTGCTAGTCCCTTGCAAGCCTGTGCTAACCCTGTTCTAGAAACCCATAAAAATTCAAATGCCTTGTCAGTGTCCTTTGGCGAGTTTCATGAATATTGTATTCCGTTCTCTTGTCTGTTGGGTTGTTTTAGATCAGATGATTTGGCAGGAAACTTGCTGAAAGTTTTTGTCTCCTGGTCTGAATATTTGGAAAGGTCACTGAGATCAGTCTTCAAATCTTTGCATCTCATGGAAGATCTTCAAGACCTCAGAAATGGGCTTGTTGAGTCCTGAAAGTGTATCTCTTGTGTCTTGTTCGTGAAATGCTTCCTGCTATAGAAATAGCTCAAAGGACTGTACATATTTACAAGAAACTTTATATTCGTAACAAAAGGGAATTGAATTGGTTTCTACTTTTTTATTGTAAACTGTGCGTTTTTCAACACTAGCTTTTTGTTTTAACGGTGGTTGTGGACAGCCATCTTCAGACACTGGAGGGGCCTCAGCTTAGTCCTCCTGCTCCCATGAAGAAATATTGTAACATTAAATTGCAATTGAAGCTTGTTAGCATAAATGAGGTTTTAGGTCTCTAAAAGTACAGGATTTTTCTTCATTACCTTTTTATTATCGACAAGGGAGGGAACCAGAGGGACAGTTCAAAGCTCCACCTGGAAAGTATTGAACTTTGTTGTTGAACAATAACCAAATAAAACAAATAACTATCTCAACTGGCATGGTGAAATGAACGCTTCCTTCTATGTAGAGTAACACCCAGCCATCCTGCCACTGCACCCAGCATTAGAGGCGGTGTAATCTATAGGCGTGAAAGCTTACCAAAGAGCTAACCTTGACAATATTTAGCATTTTAATAGTTGTTATTCCCTGAACAAGTAGAGTAAGTGGCTTCACAAAAACAAAGCATGTTCATATGAACTAAAACAGGTGGATTTGTCCAAATATTTTACTATAGCAGCAGGCAGCTGCAAACACCTACAGCTAAATTCTGCCCTCACATAGGTAACTAGTGCTATGGGTAGAGGTAAGACGCCTGTGAGTATCTGGGAAAACACTCTTGCCCTAGTAAATGACCCACACATCTTCAGCTGGAAAAAACCATCTAATTAACAATAGTGTGATCTAATGACAGGTTTGGGATTTATCCCAGCAGTGTACTGGTAGCAAAGCGGACGGAGATAGTTACTCATCCCACTGCTGTAATATGCTGGTGCTTTAAGGCCTAATAGCTGCAACTTTAAAAAAAAAAATTTCACAAATCAAGTCAGATTGAGTACAACCTGCAGAGTTACTGTACAGCTTAACTTACACCTGCTGGGAAAACTTGCTAGATCAGACTTAAATGTAAATACATCTATTTTTAACTGAACCAGTTTTTACAGGGTCTGAAGTATTCTTTCACAGGAAGAGGTTTTTAATATTCACACTGCTGCCTACAGTAACTTAATTTGTCCTCCTACTGTTCAGTGTTTTTGGGTTTGTGCACATAGCCGCCCCCTTACCCCCAATAAAGGGCTTGTTGGAGGGTGTGTGGGTGGGTTACTAATAGCTCCTTTTACATTTTGGTCTACATGACATTCTTCATGAAAATGCTCTACATAAAACCCAAGCTGCTTGATTTATCTATTGTGCCTACTATCTGATGTATATGATGAAATGCTAACTTGTTAAATGTTCCTTTATTTCTATTTTACTGTGCACAAAGAATACTTATTTAAAGCTCATTGTTGCAGTCCTATGATGCATGATCAGAATTGTAACAAAACTAAAATAATCCAGAAACTGGTGGAGTAAAAAAAAATATTTATTGAGCCTTTTGATTACCAAGAACCCTGCACAAATCCACTGTCAGCTTGACCACCACATGCTGTGCTGAAATTTAGGGGGTCGGGGAGGGCAGGGAGCTCTTGTTATTCCTGCCGTAGACACAGAATGTAACGGCTTACTCAAGAGTCCCCAAAATGACTGTAACAAAAGTCTCTGCATCTACCTTAAAAAAAAAAGTGCTCTCCTAGCAACAGCCAAGAATAAACATAACAGCACAGACTGTGAGATGTGGGTGGGGAATGTAAGTGAGCTAATAAATCCAACTCTTGCTCCAGCTTTTGCCTTTGGAGGAATTTGATTCATCCCATTACAATAAGGGAACACAGTGTGATTAATCTAATTCATTCACCTGTCAGGCAGAAAACAACCTGCAGAGAAAAAAAAAACCACACCACCAAAACAACAAACGACTCACCCCCCACCCCCCCCCCTCCAGCAAAACCAACCTGACCAGCCAGTGCTCCTCCGATGCTCCTGCTGAGAGAAAGGGCTGTGGGGGGGCTGAGGCTCACCTGGAGGAAGGTTGTGGCTCCTGGGAGCTGTTCGTTGAGGGCACAGGTGCCGGGGAACATGGCACCTTGTCATGGTGCCCTGCCTCTGGCTGGAAGAGGCCCCAGGGCAGCTGCGCTTGCTCCCCCAAGATGTGCCACGAAAGGTGGTGGGAATCACAGAACTCAATTGGTGGGGCATGGGGCTGCTTGCTGGGCACAAAGCCTGGACCCCTCACCATGGTTTCCGAGGGAAACAAACGGGGCTTTGGGCTGCACCAGCTCACAGTGCAGTGCCGGCTGCACACCAAGTGAGCATTACTCGCTGAGACAGGGCTACAGACTGCAAAAAAAAAAAATAATATTTGGTTCTGTCCTGTGGTTCCACCATTCCATCACTGATGAAAAGCCTGGACTGAGTCAGGCATATATGTAATAGGGGAAAAAAAAATCCACAAAGCTTAGCAGGAACTAATGATAAATACTGTTGATTTTGCATACTTTCACCTTCCTTTCTGTTTACTCATTCTGCTTCTTTAGTCTGACTTGTGAAAAATTTGTTTTGCAATCAAAAAGAAAAAAATTATTAAGCTACCTCTAAGCTCCTCTCTTCTAGTAAAATAATTAATTCTAGGCCATTCAAATAAGAAACTTGTGATATCATTTCCCCGCTGGTGTTAAAAGCATTTAAGAGGCCTCGCTGCATGATGTTTGTCTGCCAATACACACTCACATCTACTTTGCTTTGAACACAGCTGACCAATGCCCTCCACCACTTGCCTCACCTCTGCTGATGCTTATCCTACCAAACAGACCCAGTTGGGCACAAATGTCACCTCCTTTGCTGCCACAGCATGGCCCCTGTGCTGGGCATCCTGCAGCCCCACAGCGAGCACCTGGGGCCATTACTGCTGGTGCCTTGGTCAACGGTGACAGGCCAAGTGCGCTGCGCCCAGCCCATGGCACACACGCCGCACCTGTGGGATCTACACCCAGCAAAGCCACAAGCACAGCTGGGTACTGGGGCTCACCTGCCCCCAACACCTCAGTTAGGCCACTGAACAGCTCAGGGCACATCACTAGAGACCGCACCACACCACTTCTGCACAGCAGTGACTTGTGTTACAAGTGCCGTGTGTTACAAGACATTGGGCACTAGCACACTGTTGACACCACTCTGGAAGCAGGGAACAGACAAAGAATGGCTGTGCTCACATGTTAAATCTACCAGCTTACACTTCTGCATTTAAACTTCCAGGCATTGTGACTCAGTGAGTTCACATTTCAACAAAAGGCAATCCTCCTAAATCAGCTAACTGGAGCAGTTCCAACCCGTTCTCCCTTCTCTGCCACTGACACATCTTTGTTTACTGCCCTGACAGAACCAGCTCAAGATAAAAGCAGTCTCTTCATCCTCCCCCACCCCCCCCCCCCANGCCCACAGCCCTCCCTGCAGAACACGCTGCTCTGCAGGTACCAGCCCTGACCGCAGCCCCATCCCCGCCTGCCTCACAAGGCAGCATTTCTGGGGCTAGTAAGTATTAGCGGGTACAGGCTGTCCCCCTGCACAGCCTAATCCCCTGCCATACACCTGCCTGTGACACCGCAAACCGTGTCCAACACGCAACCACATGCTGTCAAGGAGAAAGGCTGGAAAAAAAACAGTCTGCTTGAAGAGTGGCTGGCTGGGACAGAGAGGCTTCAGGCCAACACCAAGCTGCTCAGCCTCCAGCTTCTCAGGAACTGATTGCTGGAGCTCATAAGCAATTAGACTCTTGTTCTTCCTGCAAACTTTACATCACAAACACAGCCACCTCCCTCATCTTCTTCACTGATTAACTGCAAGTGAACAAAGTGTTTCAAGCATCTATGAGTGAAAAGCTCGCACAATCCACCAAGCCATAAAACTGCAATCAGGCAATCACAGGTTATAAAAAAAATAACAACTGAAGGAAGCTGAGGTTACCAAAGCTGGGAAGGATAATAACACAGCAAGTCACCCCCTTTTGTTGAAAATATTTTATTTGTTTCTAAAGAGGCTGAAAACAAAAGCAATTCCGTATTTCAGAATACCAAATACTATCCATAGCACAGAACGAAGAAAGAGTTTTCAGAGAAACATTGCACTAGACCCAGATTGACTGAGCTACTCAGGATATTGCAACGAGGCTGGTGAACAGATCCGAGGAGGGCAAACCACCCTTCCACTGCGGCTGGTTCCACTGAACACTGGCTGCTGCAGCTTTCGTCCCCACAGAAAAGACTCCTTACCGATTTGTGCAATGTGCTGTTCCCCACGCTGGGCCGGGGGCTGGTTATCATTGGCACAGTCACTGGCACTCTCGGGCACCAAAAAAACAAAGAGCAGGAAGGACCCAGCAGGTCACCCCCTGAGCCGGTTCCTCCAGGACAGGCCCGAGGCACGCTGGCAGGCAGTTTTGCATTAATGTTGCATTTGTTTTGGGATAAAACAGGCTGCGAGTACCAAGCACAGGCAACCTGGCGTTACTGTAATCACTTAGCAAATATAAACAGAATAAAAAGTTGCAGAGATCCCCACAGCCCTGGCTGCGGAAGCACCAGGGATTTTACACCCGCGGTCGATGCTGCAACCTGGAGCCGAGGCCCAGCCCGAGCCCTGGGCAGAGAAGGTGCAGTGCTGCTCTATCCGGCACGCTGCAACTGCTTACACCGAGGGGCAAGTTTGGCCACTGCGAAACAGGTGACTGACAGTCACCTTCAGGCTGTTACTGAAGAACTAATCCCTAATCAGAATACATCGATTTCCTTACAGCTACCTAGCCCAGCTTAAGGAAATCCTTATCAGTAACAGCGAGAGAAATTGGTGTCAAAAAGCAGATTACTGCAAGACACGTTTATGATTTACAGAAAAACCCAGCCATTAAAAACAATTGTCTTTACCAGAAATTCCACAGGGGAAAAGTTGTATTTCAGTTCTCATGAAGAGAAAAACTACAGAGCTATTCACAGTAGAAACAGTGCACCCCAGTCTACCGTAAAATAAAAATGAGCTTGTAGGTGATTGTGTCACTGATTTTAGCCTAGAAAGGCTGCTACAAAAAGAACATCAATATTCACACTTATTTCAGCCATGCAAGTTTGGAACTTGCTACTGAAATAATTGCGTGTTTGATGAGATATGAAAGCAGTAATGGGCTTGCTTTTGCCAAGCGTTGAGCTCAAATAAGATTCCACAAGAATCCTGAACTTTCTAGACTTTGGGCTGGCTTGTTTATTCCTTACAGTCTGCCTCACTGCTAAAGGTCTTTAATCTGTTGCTGCCCTCATATTTTTCAGCCTAATGAAATTGGTGGGTTTTTAACTGAGCTGACAATGGGCACGGACACCTTTGCCATCTGTCTAGTTGCCACAAAGCTGTGATCTCCAAGAACTTCCAAGGTGGGACTGGAAAAATAAGGCAAATATAGGAGAACTTGGAAGTCTCAGAAACAATATGAAATGAGAGTTCGTTTGCTACAGCACAGAGCAGGAGTACATTTGGTTAAGAGAAGAATTTTTTTCTGAGACAGCATTGGTCACAAACTACTAGGATGTTCATATTGGCTTGTACAGCAAAGTAGTCACATATTTCTTCTTGTAACGATGTGTAGCACTAAGCACCATGACTCCATCCTACAGGAGATGGAAAACAAGTGAGAAACACGGTTATCCGAAAGCTGCAAGTGTGAAGAACATGCCCTGGCCTCTCACCTTGATAGAAAGTGCGTAGAGGTGGTTCAACATGACATGGTTGGGTTCAGGGAGTAGAGCAGGATCGCACTAGAGAAAAGAGAAAGCGAGACAGTGTGAAAATAGCAGAACTCACAGTTTACTCATCACAGCTGATGGGTGATAAACACCGTCTGTAACTGGCCATACCCTCAAATACATCACATGGCTTCTTATGCTGAGTCCATCAACAAATGTAGCCAAAGTTTCAGAACAATTCAAGATCCCTCCAGGGTGAAACCCTCTGCACCCTCACTGTGACCGTGAAACACACCTCAATTATTTCTGATGTGCTTCTGACATTTTAGTAGTGTTGCAGTGAGATTAGGGTTTCTGGGGTTTTCTTTTCTAGTTTTCTTTTCAATTTTGAAGAGAGACAAGTAGAAAAACAAATTTACTTCAGATGAATCCCTCTGGGCACACATAATAAGGAATTATTGGCAACATGGCAACTATTCTAAGGTTTTTCCTAAACTGTCCCCTGTCTGTACCCAGATTTTTTCCCCATCTGTTCACACCCTCAAGGCCATTATTCAGCAAAACAAACTGATGTACTCACAGAAATGCCTGTGTCCTTATTCAGGATGACCTGCAGCAGGTGGGGGGGAAGAATAGGTGGTGATTTAAAGCGCTCCTCTGCCTTACAAACATAGGGCTCCTGGTGGTACGGTCCTGGGGGTGAACTTGACAGCTCTGCCAGAGAGATGTTAAATATTTATTCTTAAATAGTCTGTAAGAATATCTGCTCTTTATAGGTACGTTTTTACTGGTACTGCAAGTCAATTTTCACGTCCAGGAACACGCGGCCAGAAGAAATCAATGGCATGTAGGTACAAGAACTGCAGCAGCTGATGCAGGGCCAGAGGATCAGTCACTGCCCAAGAAGTGATTTAAGATGCCCGAAGTCTGTCTGACTTGAGACTAGCTGTGAGGATGTGGGAAGCGGAGTTCTGAGGGCCCCACTGCACTCCAGAACTTCACTGTCATCTCTGCCCAGCAAACGCTTAATAGCAAACATTGCTCCACAATGTTACCTCCACGGGAGGCACTAAAAACATGGTATGCACACGTAAAAGGCAGGTATTCTTACTGGGCAGGGACAGGGTAATAGAAAGAGCTCTTCAGAGTCTAAAGCAATATGAGAAAAGGTTGTTACAGCACATGGCAGGGAGGCATCTACTAGGATCTCCTCCTGGCTTCTTGCACTGTCCAAGTCTCACAAATCACACTCCTCCTCCAAAAAGGCTTTCTCCAGGGGAAAGTGGCATATAGCAAAACGCAACCAAGCACACCTTCTGCCTCACATTCAAAGGACAGGTCTTCTGAAGGAGGATTTAAGATACTATTTAAATCATGGTCTCCATCCCTACAAAGGTCTTTTATAAAGAACAAGTGGCAAGGTTGATCTCAGAAATAACTCAAGTTAAATCTTATTATCTCTTCTATTACACTAGAATACGAAACGTAAGAAAAAAATATCATTTTTATATTATTCTAAGATATAGCTCAATTATACTAAACTGAGAGGCTATGACATATTCCTGAGCCTACGTCAGCACTACTAAGATACACCTAATTTCTACCTCTTAATGTGCAACTTCTGACCTTCTCGGCCCACCCCCTGAGCCGAGGAAGATGGTATTAGGAGCAGCATGGCCTGTCAACATTGGTTTGATATTGTAAGGTAGAGATTGATCCACCGAGTGTGCCAAAACCAGCCATTTCACATCGCACAGGCAAACAAACAAAGCACCCATGACTTCCTCCTTATCAGGTCTACAGTGACCTACGTTGCTCTGTCAGAGGCTTCCTCCTTTGTGCATTTGTGATTCCTGCACACGTCCACAGGGCCTGACAAAAGTGGAGATTAATCTATACCGGAGCTTTAACTCCAGATGAAAAGGAAGATGGAATTTTAACAGCTCTAAAAGGTGTGATATAAAATTAGCAGTAAGCTCATACCAGACATGTCTGAACACTTTTGGGAGTCCACCATCAAAGCATCGAATACTTCAAAGTCAGTTTTCTTCACCTGTATGATGTTGTTGACGGTACCTAGCTGGCTGGTTACTACTGGCTGGGAAGAAACAAGATACAAAAGTCAGAATAAAAAGCTTGCAGGGCTATCAGATTCTCAAAACTACACAATCAGCACTAACAAGAATGAGATATATTGCTTTTAAAATATGCTAGTACCAGATATGGAAAGAGCTCACCATTACTCAGTTAGTGTTAGGTTAAGGGTAAGTACAGGATTTAGAACTGGGGGATGCCTGTCAGTTGAACCTGCTATAGGTCCACAGCACTTGATAAATTCTCGGACTATAGATAAGACTAGGATCGGGTTTGGGCTAAAGTTAACAGTGCTGACACAAGGAGCTTAAGCTCTGCTTGTAGCTTCTACAGGGCTTTCAGAGCCAGGCCAAGACCTGCATGGCCTGATGTAGGACAGACTATGGTTGGTATTGCTGGTTTACTACTAAAGCTAAGACTAGAATCCAGGCCAGAGGGTTCAAAGAGCTAAGTTTACTGCAAGGTAAACTCTGTGAGGTTCTGCAAGGTTTGCCAAGACAGCGAGAAAGCTGGAACCACCAGCTGTGAATGATTAGTTTTGAAGTGGGTAGGGACCACTGGGCAGGCTAGGTTTAAAGCTCATTTTATGGCAGAGGAGGAAGAACAGGCCTTGTAGATTTTGGCACAGTTACTGGACTATGAAAAGATCTAGAGCAGCAATAGCAAAATTCTGGCACAGAGAGATTTGGGCTGTCAGCAATGCTACAGTGCTTTAAAACACAGTTTGGCACTAGATGAGAAAAGCTCACCATCTCTAAACCAAGACCCAAGAGACCTTGTCACCCGTTTGTTACAAAATCTCCTGTCCTTTGAGGCCGTCAGTCTGATGCCACCACCTAGGCCCGCTGGGGTGAGAAATCTCTCTCTCACCAGCTTAACAGTCAGTTTCTGTTGTTAACCAATAAAAACCTTCTCGCTAAAAAGGCCAACTACTGGTAGAGAAACCATCCAGTTCTGCATCTTCGGATGCCTCAATGAATAAACACAGCGAATCGAAGAAAATGTTACCTCTGAAGGATCGTGCGTCCACTGCCCATCCACAAAGAACTTGTACTGGTGTTCTCCTTCTGGCAGGTCCAGGATGGCCACAAAGTTATTGTGACTGGAATTTAAGACAAACAATCAGCCCTGAAATATTCTGAAAAGTACATCAATCTCTAAACTGTGACAAACACTGTAACACAGAATACAAGCCTCCTTAGCATACAAGAACTTAAAAAGGCAATGTCACACTTAAGGGAATCTCTGATGCAATCTAAAGGTAAAAGGTAAAGAATCAAACTAAGGTTAATGTTAACAATCATTTCTTCTGTGACAGTAAGTCCCAACACATTCAAAATCAGTATCCACATTCCTGGAACGTGGATTGGCACTGAGCTTTTGTAAAGTCATCCTCACATCTTCACATTACTTATTAGTATGTGAGACCTCATTTTATCTGCAAGATTCCTGTTGATGGAACAACATCAGCTTACTCATATTTCCTTGCCTTTCAGTATTTGCCATTGTAAATTGCATTTCAGAAATGACTATGAAATAAACGAACAATGAGTAGAAGATGAAAGCAGCAACTCAGTACTTCTGAATACTGCCTGAATAGCTGCTGCTTGGTAATTTTGATACTCTTGTACTGTGAACTTCCTGATTCTTCAGAAGTCTTTACCAGCACCTTGAGGTGAGAAGCTGAGAAACAGTCGATGCTATGTGAACGATTCAAACAGGCCATATAAACCCGTATCTCTCTTTACTTCTTCTCAGGTAAGGAGTGTGAGCATACCATCGCAGAGCTGCATTTGAAATTTCAGTTTGGAATAATGAACTCTTCAACTTGAGCATATTTGATTCAGTAACATGATTTATCCATCCAAATATCTCCTTTCCCAGAATACCTAATCTGACAAGAGACAAACCTGCCTTTTTTGTTTTTCTTCCAGTAAACAGACATTTTTGTTCTTCTTCCAGATTCATTTCACCATTTCCTGTCTCCCAGGCTTTCCACTCAGCCTATGACATTAAGGTCATTTCCACTGGCCTTTTTTCCAGCTCCTGTCTTGATAATTTATTTCACATTGTTCATGCACAGAACAATCAGCCCATACCACTTCCTCAGGCCACTATGCTCCTCCCTCAAGTTTCCTAAGAAATTAAGACACATCTGCAACCATGACAATGCAGGTAGTCACTGAGATAAGAAACACCAGAAATTGGCAGGAGATCAATCGTCCCTGGATATGTCATCATTGACAAACAACAGGACTCAGATCAACAGTTAAATTCAGACTCTCTGCCATCTGTTAAATTTTAAGTGTTTGAGAAAACATTGGTTTAAATGAAATATTTACTCAGGTACAGAAATAAGCAGAAGTCCAGAGCTCTCTGGCAGGAAAAAGCACTTGGTACTTTAACACAGATTTATTCTCTTGTTCATTAGTTTACCAGCACGTATCCCAGGCTCAGAGTTTCCTAAGCAGAATTTGGACCGTTTGAACTGGGCAACAGCCAATGATATGGAATGAAAGTACACGTACCATCACAGACACTACGCTTAAAATCAACTTTACCTTACACACCCCAACTCTACCCCAGGTAGCAGACTCTGCACAAGGATTGTTTCGGGTCATTCATGCATGGCGCCTCCTGAACAAATCACTCCTTCGAAATTGACACACAGCTCAACTTACCTCCTGTGCCATCCACGAATCAAAAAGTCAGACTCTCATCAAGGGCTTGACAAGAGAAGGAGGAAAGCAGTACATCCAAGCACAACACCAATCTATCAACTGAATACCTTTCTCACTGAGCTAAGCATTGCCAGTCCACGGGGAACATCACCAACACAGCAGCAGCAGTTTATTACCTCCTTGTCAGAGGAATTTTACTCCAGTTGTTGAAGGACCCAGATAAATAAACTTCTTTCCCTCCTCCAGTCCAGCGAAAGACTGTTGGTCGAGCTTGAGTGGGAGTTTTATCATTCACTTCCAGATCTTGTTGCCAAGCTAGGAATTCTTCTTTCTCCAAGGGAGCCTATAAGCACAAAGTCTGAATCAAAAGGAATTCTTCCCTGGCAGGCTTAGACAACCATGTTTTACTGAAGGCATTTTTGCATCCAGGCATGATTCTCTAAGGTACAAGTCTACAAGTAGTTTTCATCAGATAAGAGATTAGAAACCGTGCATTTCTAAACGCCATTCAAAAGTTCATTTGCACAAATTCTGCAAAGATGTTAAAGTTGTCCAAATTTGCAGACAGAGTAGAAGGCAAAATAATCCCCCTCTCTCCAGCCTCTCTCTTAGGTTAAAAAGAAATTACCTGAGCTCACAAAAGTTTTCAAAATACACAGATATAAGAAGAGGGAAAAAAATAATTAAGAAGAAATACACTTAAGAAGCATTTAGATTATACATATTTTGTAGGCACAAAATTCATAGTTGGCAGAAAGATTATGAGTTGTCTATAGGAAACATCTCAAAATCTAAGTGTAATTTTCTTCTAGATATTCTTGCGAAATATAATACACAGCAAGATGTTTCTAACAATCCATATACTATATACGTTTCTAACAATACCATAATACTGAGAAAAAAACCCCAGTTAACAGATCTTTCAATATGGAAAAATGTCACTGGCAACTGCAAGAACAATAAGGATCCAAAGGAAGCTGGGGCACTGTACCTAGAACTTACATTTTAGTTTTTCTACAATTAATTCTTGCTGGAAACCATAACATTACACTCGGTATATCTGCTCGAACGTTAACACAATATACCTCCTTAGCATGGGAAGCAAGGGACATTGTCAGTTTTGTGTGTAAACACAGTAACAGAATTACTGAAGGTTGCCAATGGTACTGCATCTGGACAGCACTCCCAAGCTAGTAATGTTAGAAGACAAGAACAAACCAGCAATACCTTCATTTCCTCTGAATGGAACAAGTCTGCATCTTCAGGACTGTCCATTAAAATTTTTGGTCTATCTCCCTCTTTCGTGCTGATGGCTCCTCCTGAGTTGTCACCTCGGGATGCTTTATGCCCATGACGCTCCAGTCCAGCTCGCTCGCTGCTTGTGTTCCCCATTTTTAAGGACCTAAAAGAGCAGAAAAAGCCAGATCAGCACGTGTACTTTTGCAGCCAGAACACCAGTAGGCAGGAAAGCAGGCTCATCAGTAGACCTGGGCTCTATTTCTGAGTTGAAGAGTGTAAGAAACATGATTAACCCAAAATGCTAGCGTCTTAAAATTATATCACACTCAGAACAAAGACACTAAATGACAAATTTTAGCTACTCTTGATAATGCACTACAGTTCAATATCCTAGCACCTCTACAAGACTCAGCCACTCTAGGGGTTGACCATGCAGATATCTGCCACTGCAGCACACTGGTGTTCTGTCTTCCCAAGCTAAGTACTTGTTCTTCTGTCCTCTGAAACCCATGCATGTATTGTTCTACCATGTCAGCTGAAACATCAGTAGAACCTTCTGTCCCAATACTTCAAAAACAGCCTACTAGAAACATGACTTCACTAGAAAACAAATTTATCTCAGGTGGCAACCTGCTGAGGATCCTTATAGTGGCTGGCTATGGCTCTAAAGCACAAACAGCACTGTCCTGCTGGTGCTCCACTGGAGACTTTTCTCTGGGAGAGGTAGCGGCCTGCTGTGCAAGAAACACACCACTTCTTCCCACTCCACAGCCTGTGTGGCTGCGGCCGCAGAGAAGGGATGAGACTGGATGTTCATGCCACATCTTATCTGAAAGACTACTTAGAGGTGGCGAGCAGCAGCTCAGAGGTGGCCAAGGGCGGTGTAAGGTGGACCGTACACACAGGCCCTGCAGAGCGCCCAGTACAAGCACCTATGTGGGATGTTGCCCTGCATCCCATCAGCCCAAACTACGGACACAGCCCAACTTTCCGCTGTACAGATCTCTGCTCAGCCACAACCTGAAACCAGTCTCGGTGTGTACAGCTCAAATAAATAAAAAACTAACTAAATAAATAATTTAACTGGCACAATAAAAATTAAGCGTACACGCAAACGTTAACTGGCTACACGAAATTGCAACAGCTTTGTACGTTCCGTATCTTCTTTAAACAGTCGATCCCGCGAGGCGGCCTTTCGCGAAGGCCCACACGGGACGGAACAGCCGCCGAAGCTCCATCTGAACGCAGCCGCACACCTCACCTCCCCCCCCGACCCCCGGCCCCGCTCCCCCCGCCCGGGAGGGGCTGCCCCCGGCCCCGTCCNCCGGCCGCCGCCCCGGGGACAACTCGAGCCCGGCGCGCAGGTTCCGGGCGGGCCGGGGCCGGGCACCGCCAAGAGGTGCCGGAGGCCGGGCTGGGCGCCGGCTGCGCCCCCGGGGCTGTCCCGCACCCCGTGGCGTGGGTGCGAGGGCCGCAGCGACGCGGGGTGGCTGGGAGCGGCCTCCTCCGGCTCAGCCCCACGGGAGGTGTGGGGTACGCTCGGGAGAACCGGAGCCGAGCGGGCAGCGGGACGCTGGAACTAGGCCATGAAGGCATTTCTCCGTGGAACGGGAGCAGCACCCGGCGGGAGGGACGCTGAGCGAGGGGTGGGCGAAGCTGGCTGTGAAACCACCAGCACACACACCGCTCGCTCTCCTCTGAGGAAGCCCTGATGGAAATTTAGGTCCTTAACTGATAAATGTTTTCCAAATTAAATTACGCGTGTGTGTTCTTCTAACATATTTCTCTAAGCTTTTCCAATTACATTATCTCATTTTACCCTCTGCTTTTCATCAGCTGTCGCTGTCTTTCTTCTACTTTTCTAACAGGCAGAAAGTTGTGAGGAGTGCAAGTTCCTGGAGCGGCAGTTCTCCTTACAAGGAAATTGTTGGGGTTTTTTTCTTAACCCAATGGAAGCAACCTGGAAACAGAAAGGATTCCTACCAAATCGAAGTGTATCCTTGTGGCACGCTGTTACATTGTGGGAAGAATTCTGCCGGGATAGGCAGATTCACTGTGCCTCCTCGCGAGTGCCTGGCTGGCTCCCGCGGTACGTTTTAAGGAACAGCTGCTCCCAGTTTGTCTTTCGTGGGCAGAATACCTGGGCAGGGGACAGCCTGCCAGAGGGGGTGGGAGGGGAATGTGCGTGGGCAGCTCTTCCCCAGCCCCTGCAGAACCGTTACCCTGCTATAAAATGCAGCTGTTGTTATTACGGTATTTCACACAGCTTAGCACTCTGAAATTCTTTGTCTCCAAACCTGATTGTTTTGTTCTCCCCGGTTCTTTTTTGGCCAGCACCAATGCACGTGGCTCTGTGCATGCCGGTTATGTCTGCAGAACTGTCTGCAGTGTAGGCTGGAGATACATGCTATGTCTTGTCCATCACTTGCCCAGCAGGACCACTGTGACGATACAGCAGCCAGCCAGACTCACTGCAAGCAACAGCACCTTCACTTTGGGGCCCATTCTCACTTCTTTGCAATGGTTTTTGTTACTTCTAAGAACCACAGATAGGTAATAAACTACAGCACATGCTAATAGCTCATGAGGCTGTGGTAACTAGTCTATGGTAGGCCCAAGCATTCTTCAGTTTAAAGTTCTGGTATTAAAATGTGATGGTGAATGATGATGAACCATCCATCTATGGTGTGCTGCATGCCAAAACCTTTGGGAGTTACTGGCCTGTGGACAGGAGAGAGGCAGTGGACACAGGCATCTCAACCTCTTGGTGGTTGGGCTTCACCGTTGCTGCCTTCTCCTCCCTGTTTTCCCTGTGACTGCTTCCTCTTCAACCCTGATTTTTGTCTTCCCTCGCTGTCAGTCGTGACAGGTGGGTGTAGCACAGCCCTAGAGCACTCAGCCTGTAGGTCTTTTTGTGAGGTGCCTGGTCCCCATGACTTATGAGGGCTGCATGACATTACACTATGAACACCGAGGCTTATGCGGGGGGCTTACCACTGCTGCGCACTAAGTCATCGCCCTGCCTCCTCACAGGCACGTCTGTATGCATGGTCCTCACACGCACTGGAGTATTGTTTTCTCCTATCAGCTTGAGTGGGAGCCCAATTCCCTTACAGCTGTTAATTCAGGAGATGTGGGAAGCGAGAGATTAGCTGAAGAAATGCCGCAAGGGCCTGGCAGAGCTCATCCACCCACTGATTTTCTGCAGCCCTGGAGTTTTGCTCTTCCCTTTAAAAGCATCTGTGACTTTTTGCCTCCTCCCATGCCCTGCAACCTGAAGGGCATAAAAACTCCCCCTCCTCCAGTCCGTCCAGGACCAGCGTCCACATTCCAAAGGAAGACTACAAAACACCTTTTCTACTCCTGCCCCTTTACATACCTGTCTTAACCTTCTTTTTCTCACTGCCAGATGATGATGTAAGAGATGGGGAGCTGGTTCACATTCTTCAATCAAGATTCCATATGCACCACAAATGCGGTTCCTGGATAACTTCCCTAGTGAGAACGTCAGAGGTGTCACTTGCCATTGAAATAATTTATCACAACAACTCTAAATTCCTAACGTGCCACATCTCTGAGATGGGGGACACAGCAACAGACCACTCGGGCTTAGCCTCACTAAGCACCCCTGACGTTGGTACCAGAATAATGTGTTCCATAGGTGTTTAGCTGTGTACATTGCCCTACAAGTTTGGGGGATGCCCATGAATAGTGACTGTAAGCATCTTCTCAGTGAAAGAGAGAAAGAATTAGGTAAAAATCTCCTTCTTGCCTCTGACACTAACTGCCAGCATGACCTTCAAGAAGACTCTTAATCACTTTTGCCTTTAGCTATTAGCTTGCCATCAGCCAAAGGAATATATGCTAGGTCGAGTGAATACTACAAAATCTTTTCATTAAATACAAATTCAGAACTGTAAATTATTTTGTTCTGGTGTATTCGGGGCCTCGCTTGTGTTCACTACCCACATTTCCATGGAACAAATACTGACCTTAAGTACACGTTAAATTTAGACATCACAAAAACAAATACGAAATTTTGGTATTAGCAATCACACCGACGATGTGAATGCCCTAGGATCTATGGTTGTCTGCTCAGGAAAAAGAAGTGGTATCATGGAAATCGTATGTTGAATCACAACAACAGTTTGAATTGCAAATGGCAGGAGGGAGGGTAAGAGGATCAGGGGAAAATGTAACCAAATAATTTTGAATACGAAATTCCCTTGGGAAAAAAAAAAAAAAGCACAGTCCACTTTCAGACTGTCCACATCACATAAACCAAGATAAAAGTAATTGCTTTATCAGGTGTCAGGACTGTGCTACACCACCTCACATGTGAGGTTCTAAAAGGAGATGCTTGTAAAACACCTGCAGGATATGAAAAGTTACATGGTCTCTCTGTTATTTACCATGTCACTACTTACGAGCAAAGCTCAGCTCCTTTTTCCCTTACTCACAATCTACCTTCTTTAACAAACATGAACTGGACCTGGCTTGAGTATTAAAACTCAGAGCATCTTATTCAGAAATTAATTTTAAGGCACTTTGGTTCTCGGCTCATAAGATCATGAGACTCAGCAGACTTTGACAAATCTCTGACAATCATGACAGAGCACCTTCAGTGCTGTACAGGCTGAGGGGTCAAGTGAAGTGATATCTTTACTACTGAGTCATTCTACCCCCTTAGAGATATCACTTACCATCTTTCTTCATCAGCTGACTCATTTTTAAAGAAAGTAAGGACCAAACAGGATAGATCTGAGGTCAGGAGAGAACTGTGTTAGGGGAATATACATCTTTGATTAAATGGGATGAAGAATGGCCTTACAAATCTTTCAGACACAAAAAGTCAAAGCTAAACTCTCATGCTAGCCCCAAGGATGCAATGGCACTCACCAACCACTTGTGCTCTAGGCCAGAATCTCATGTTCACTGTTTGGATTATCTCCTGGAGTTGGTTAAAATGAAAAGGCAATTAAGCCCTCATTGAACACCGGTTAAGATATGTGTACATGAGGCTGCCATGGCACACAGCCTGCTCTGGTGTGCATCCCTCAAGTTCAGTGGAGTTTCTCCATCTCTTACCCCAGAGCATGTGTTGAAAAAGAAACACAGTGGCTTAAAGTCTCAGACTATGCAGTTTAAAGTCCTGATGAATCCACTGATATCTGGCAAAGTTCTTTTTCCTTGACATGATGTGAGCTTATCTAGTCAAAGAGAAATCATTGCAAGTGAAGTGGAAGCTGACTCAGCTGTAGAGCTAGATATGACAAAAACAGAAGAGCCATCCTCTGTCATGAGCTGGTAGATCAATTCAGACGTGCCATAAATCACATTATAAAGGACACATGAGCAAGTGCTTCTTGTAGCTTCAGTTCTATGGGGACTGAGTTAGGTGGTAGCAGCAGGAGGAACTTATTCTAGAGTTCAAGACAGGATAAATTTTAACTGCAGAAACCTTCCAGTTAAATGTCTTACTATAACCTTCCTTTCTTCCTTGTGCTTCCAACTTTGTTCCTCCATCTTTACGTTGGCCAAGTGATCTGTTTCCAAACTCCCTCCTCCTTTTAGGTCACTTCTGAATTTAGCCCATTTTGCTAGGCTAACAGGGAGCAATGCAGAGGAAGTTGGGCAGCCTGCTTAAAGGCTCACTCACATTTCAGGAACACATGCCGTTGCTGCGCATGCAGAACATGCCGTTGTGCTTGGGAAACGGAAAACTGTGAGCACATAAAAATCACTCAGACCATTTCATCCCTTCTCAACTCCTCTACTCCAACATAACACTGCACACCTTCAGAGACCTACTAATTAAAAATGAGATTGGAGATGGGAGGATAGTAAGGGAAGGCAACATTCAAGTAGTGTTTCAGTCTGAAGGTACTGCCTGTGAAAGACTGAGGGCTCAGTCTCAGAAGAGCTGTGAGTTAGGCAGCAGCCATGCAGACTACCCTGCACAGGCCTTCTGATGTCTCTGACTTTGCCTGGAGGTATCGCCTCCAAAGTCAGGGTAAGTTCCACATCCATTCAACTTCCTCTTAGTTTACCCCATTATCAGGGGTGAAGGTTTGGCGATACAGACTCTTCCCTCCACGAAACAACACATTCTATAAAGGCTCCTGAACAGCTGTCAGGTAACCAGGACGTGGCTTACCAGCTTGGCCCCGAATCAATCCAGGGACTTTCTTTGTATTTAAATCTTACTTGTCTTGGGGAATCCTGTCCTTCAAACGCATCCTCTTGTGCATGTGTGCAAATGCACAATGCACACAAGGTAAGAACTAACTGGGAAGATGACCCAGTCTCTCCCCTACTGATGCAAATCAGTAACAAAATCCATCTTAAATAACTGGTTGACAAAAAAAAGCCCACCAAAACTGGACTGATTCTGAGAGTGACGGACACTGTGGTAGCAATCAGATACGACCTATCTCTATGCTGAGAGGCAGAACACAGTTCATGCTGTGAGCACATATCCAAAGATACAGGTACAAAAGCAACAGCTTCTGGCGCCTCAAGCCACATTGTCCATGGATTGTGGTTGCAACCACATAAATTGAAGAGCCAGAGCTCATCTTCAAGTCACAAGCTGTAAACTGCTGGGTATGCCTGCAGGGAGGCACCCTAAGAATTTAATGTTATATTGTCCCCTTGATTTTTTTTTTTTTTTTTGCTGTGCAATCTGATGAAACATACACCGCATGTTGTTTAAGTGTCTGGCTGACCCCCTTCATACGGCAGCAAAGAAACTCCTCTTATATTTAGCAGCCCTCTTCTAGGGTTACATATCAAGATACATGCACACTGCTGTTTTGCAGAATGTAGCTGCCCTGTAAGAAGCGAAAGATGCTAACATGATCCAGGAGCTGAGGCCAGCAATTTCAAGTTTCCATCTGTCTCTGCCTGTAATACATGCAGGAAGGAAAAGAGAGCTGAACTTCAGGCATTAGTTGGTGCCTTCAGCATGCAGGAAGACTGCATCAAAATATGGAAGCCTGGAGCAGCACTGTGGTAGAAGACTCTGTTCACCTGCCCAGGACACAGATGTTGGGTTGAAATATGTTTTACTGCTTTTTTCCCTACCTATTTAATGAAATAACATCATTCAGCGCATACATATTACAGCTTTTTTTTTTTTTCCTTCCCACTAAAAAATGGCAAGTGCAATGCAGAATAATAGTGGGCCAAATCCGAAACTAGATGCATGACGATGAAGAACAGGTAATTTCCAGAGGTTGTCATAGATAGAATTTGTTTATAAAGTAGGCACTAATTCCTCAGACAACTGCATTCTGCCTTCCACACCCACTGCTGTTACCAGGGGTCTTGCTGATTTGGGCAATAAAATGTCATTTAGCTTCCCTGTATTTGACACCTCCCTTTTTATGAGTCTGTCACACCTACAACAGAATGATTTGGTTGTACAAGGACCATATTCATTTCCAGCACAAGCTGCATTTCTCAAACATGGTTGAAAATTTATGTAAACATAAATAAATGAAGAGAACAGATACCAGTACATTAGTAAAGCAAAAATAAGATTACCTATGACATAGAAGCACTAAAGGACATTAGAGGAATTGCTGCATTTTCCCCTCTGTCACATTAAGTGGTTTAATATAAAGCCTTTATTTTTATACCAATCAATAGCACTGTAAGGTAACAACATTTATCTTCAGAAGCACTGAAGATACAATGGCTCAATTCTCAATTATATTAAGAGCAAGACTTCAAAGATATTTATGAGCATCAAGATGCAAGTTAGATTTCCAGTATGGTTTTCAAAAGCATCTGAACAAGTCAAGTGTCTAGCTCCTATTGATCTACATCCTTGTTAGGCACTTTCAAGTTGCCTATCCCTATCCTCTACTGCCCAAATAACTTTGGAAATCTTTCTCCCATCTCACACCACTATCTGTGGTTTAGTTTACAGTACTGGAATTTAAATACTTTGCAGAAGGATAAAACTTTTGGTACACACTTTGATTTTTACTACACTGATGTAGAAAACCATTACTACGGCAATGCAATGGTGTTTACTTTGATGCCAATTCAAGGTGGTGGAAATCTGACCTCTGTTACATGCTGAGAGACCTCCTTTGGTGACCTCATTTGACCATCTTCCCCTCATGGTAGGAAAGCCCTGAAGAGACCACCAAGGGACCATTTTGGAAAGGCCTCAACACTCTTTCTCAATGTTATTTTGAAAATAAAGCAAAGAGCTTACCTTGCTAATATTTTGAGCATGAATTGATCTCTAGCAACTTCTGAATGCACTAGCTATAGTAGAGACTGGTTGTATAGTATCACGTAGGCCAGAAATCCTGCTTTTGCTTTGATGCACTTTATTCTGAAACTGTCCAAGGGGTTAGAAAAAGGGATATTACTTCAAAATAGAAGAGGCAACAAAACTTAGGAAAGACGCTCCCCACATACCAGAATGGACATGAATTAAAAGTAATTTTATTCCATTTCTCAATAACAGTTCTATCGTATTTGATAATAAGGCAAGCTGCTAAAAGTCCCACAAGACAATATCAGACCATTGAAATAGTATTCAAAAACCAAAGAGGAGTTCACAGAACAGCCAATTCTTGGGATCATCAAAATCAGTGGCAAGATTCCCACACGGACAAATTCGATCAGTGTAAATGCTGAAGACAACTGATTTCACCAGTGTTCATGAAGTTTTATACTAGAGTAATTAAGGATAGGCGATGCATCACTGACTTCAATGAAAAAAAGAATTTGGCAGAAAGAAAAGCCAAAAAGCACATTAAAAGTATAATATCAAGGCACAGAAAATACATGCTACTTCCAGGCATAAACTTTAACAGGTAAAGGTTTCTGGGAGATTATTTTTTTTTAATAGGTAGTTGTACTCCTGCCAGGCATGATTCTTTTCTCGCTTGCACCTGCAAAACTCCCATGCATTTCTAGGTAGTCGGTCCAGATTTACGTTAGTGGAAGGAGAGTAAGTGTAAGTTGGCATAGCTTGCTTGAAGATGTAGTAACAATTAAAGCAAATGGAGCAACAACCACTGAAGATGTAGCCATCTGTCTTAATGCTCACCAGAGCTTAGTCCTTTTAACATGGTATATTTGTGTGACAAAACAAATATACACTTTCAAATAGTTTCCAGCTAATAAAAACAGCTGTTCCATGCTAAATTTTCATAAAGTATTAAGAAACTGCAGTAATTTAGAGGTCATCAATTCTGTAACCTAAAGCTGTTCACTGAGTAATATCTTAGGATCAACAAGAGCGTATGTAACTATGTAAGGATACAAAAGTCTGCCCATCTCTAACTGCATTGATATATAGACTATTCATAGCAAGATGAGAGGATGAACTAAGCAAAGAGAGACATGAACAAAGCAGAACACAATGAAATTATATGACTTCCTCAAGGAACAATAACAAAGGGATGAAGAAGAACACCTATTTAAAATGATCTTTTGTCAGATAAAAAAGTAGGAACTTTTTACATATGTGAAGTTTAAAGAGGAAAATATGATAAGTGCAACTTTAATGCAGGACTGGAGCTAAGTCAAGGGAGTTCAACAATGAAAGACGACAAAACAAACAAAAAAACATTAAAAAAATATGGATGCTATGGAAGAGAAGTGTCTCTTAAAAATCAAGTGATTGAAATCGGTCCCAGGTGGTTAAAAATCCAAGGTAAAGACCTAAAAGCTGAAGATGACAGAAGACAGCAGCCACTGAGTCAGAGTACCCCCAGGGCATTATAAAATCACACAGCAGGATAAAGTCACAAACCCATGGTTACGATTGTGTTATGTCAAGACTATTTTAAAGTAATAAAAAAATCCTTAATGGCCTAATCCAAAAGCCACTGGAGGCAACAGGAGTTCGTCTACTAGCTTCAGCAGGCTATGCATCAGATCTTATATTGTGCACTATAAACAGTCTAGATACGTTGGCTTTGTCTGGCTAGGGTCAGCCAGGGAACATCATGGATCCAGCATACATTCCATGTAAATGAGAAAGAAAAGGGAGTTGTTAGGGCAAGATCTCATTATACATCAGGGTAAAAGAGAAAATGCTGCTTTATACTGAGATTCTTTATAAATAAATAATTTTTAAAACCTGGTCACGCCATGCTGATTAACTAACTGGACTATCAGTTCATCCACCAGCAACATGCCTCTGCTGACTTGTAGGATCAAATCTAACAGTCTGGAATGAAGGTTTCCTTCTCTTCTTCCCCTCCTGAGATTTACATGATGATATCTTCCAAGTACAGTCCTGGTCTTCAGATAGCATGCTGCAAAGACACAGAAATATGTATTTTTAAAGGAGGAAACGACAGAGAGTTTGCCTTGTGAGTTTAAATTATTAATTCTACAGATCTAATGGATACATTATGCCACATTAGTGGCACTTGTTCTCTTAACAAACATCCCTCTAGATTAGTGGTTCAATACAGTTTTGAATCAAAGAGCTAAGCTTCTAATGGCACCGGTCATCTGTCAATCTGAACTGCATTTTTAAACTGGGTTACCTGAATCAATGCAAGTTAGGATCATTCATTGCCAGGAAATGGGCTCTTATTTGACAAAGTTTCATGAGGTCAACAGCATGTCTGCTTCCTTGAAGCAGTACATAAAACAGTCAGGCAAGAAATGTACTTGCAGCAGTAGACAACTTGGTAAATACAACAGCAATACATGACAGACATTTTAAAAGGACTCAGTAACCTCTCTTGTGCATCTGCATTAGGAGAGGAAAGATCTGAGAAGTTCCTTCAAATTCTTGCGTTGGGAGTAGGTCTCAGACATTACCTGTGGATGTACTGACTTGTCCCTAGATGCTGGGCTCTCTACTGGAGTCCAAAATATCCTCTCCATCAAGCAGCTACCTTTTAGCAGCTCCTTAAAGAGAAATCTAGGACACGAGGCACTAAACAGTAAATATATCCCGCAGACAGCATTATCTCCTTTGTTGATTGTCTCTTGGATGCTACTCAGGTCTCCAATGGGCAGCAAATGGGAAGCAAATCCCACAGCAGATTCTCTGGATCATTTCCTTCATGCACAGATGAAACAACTGGACCAGAACTTTTAATGTTGTTTGCTAAGGAAATGAGGCTGATGTGCACATTACCTCTGTGCATCTACATGTGTCTGCCCACTGCTCAGCCTCTGAGCTGACTGAACATGTTTGATAGACAGATAGAGGACTTTAAGCTCTTGCGTTTTACAAATCAAGTAAAAAGAGGCAGGGTATCAAGGAGATAATCAGTTAGCGCCCTCAGATAGAAAAGCAGTGGTATGAGCTCACTGGCTAGGTGGGCGCCAAGAATTAATGTGGGTAAAAGACAACAGGAATGCCTTGACTTCAGACTTTGTGCTCTACCAGTTACTGGCAGGTCAATCCCTGCTGTGAAAGGCAGGTAGTCTTCCTTGACTCTTTTTTTTTTTTTTCTATGGTGAGGTACAGAGAACAGGATTGCAATGTAAAGATGTGGAGAATAGCTGTGTAATTCCTGTCGTCTTACTGCCCCCCAGTTTATTTTGTGTCTGAAAAAGAGACAGTCACTCAGTGAAAGAGCTGCAAAGGCTTTTGAGAGCCTTAGGAAGGGGACAGCAGAGATATTAGAAATAATCTTGCATGCCTTTTCCCCTGAAGAACTATTTCTAAGTTAGTAAGAAAAACGTATGTATACATCTGTCCCTGGTGAACAGTCTAAATGCTTACTCCTTTTCCTTCTACCAGTAATTACCAATGTTGCATTACTGCACATATGCTTGATTTAAGAAACTACTGATTATGAAACAGTACAAGCTAGTACTTTCCGCACAGCCTGGCTGTCTCTCTGTCTTCCTTCGAAGCCATGCTGACAGGTGGTATTTCTGTGGCTTCCTTGGGGTGAAGTTCCAGATCAAGTGAGATTAAAGAAGGGGTCAGAAGTTCACACTCCTCTACGAAAGCATTAAAATATCATAATGGTTTGCATGAAATTCCAGAGTCATTGCACACAACTACCCTTCTCACATTATTTATTACCAGAAGATAATTCTACCCTGCCTGTGGCCCTGGGGTTCAAAGATAAACAAAGACAATAAACTTCTGGTGTGAACTAAAAAAGTCTTGGACACTGGTCCATTGGCAGGAGTTGCTTGCATTCCTTTCCTTCAGTACTTTGGCTACCCTTCCTCATACCAAAACTGTCACTATCTCAGTCAGAGCTCTACAGAAAAGCTTGTGTCTTTACTTCACTCTAACACCTCTTACTAGTTCTCCACATTTCTACTTGAGTCATTGCTACTTGCCTAGACTGCAGAGAACCACTAAAGAGGTGCACAAAAGACATGGGCTTTATATGAAATACTTTGCGGCTCAACTGGGAAGCAAAATTCACATTCTGCCCTGAGCAGCATTGTCAAGCGTCACTCAGACACTAGAGATAGTCTAAAAGTATGTGTTGTAAGAAGCTGCATATTGTTTCAGACTACAAACAGGCTATGCATCAAACCCAGCAATGGAGTAAGAACACGTGATTCCCATGATAGCATGAAGTAGAATATGACACGTTGAGATCCAGTTAAGAAAAGGGTTTGGAATACCTGGGGTATCCTTCACTTAATTAAGGAGGTTCCGGCCGAGGATTATGTTTCCCTGCCAGTGGGACTCAAATGAAATCCAAAGACAGCAAACGTCTTGTGTTCAAAAAGCAAAACAAAACAGAATTTGGAATCTGCTCCAAAAATTTGGAGACCACTCTGAAAACACAGATTGTAAACTACTGGAGAGCACTCACTCACTGACAAAATTATTAGTTTTTGCTGATCAGAATAATTAGGAAGAGACAGGAAGGCTGACTCCAAATCCATTCAAGTCAGTGGAAAGGCTTCATGAAGGAGCATAAGAATAGTGGTACAGGGTTGGAGCAAACAGCCATCTTTGCAGCATCCCATCTGACAGTGACACATTACAAATGCCTAAAGGGAATGTATAAGAAAAGGCTACATCCAGGGTGGTATTTCTCCCTTTATTGCCTTCCATCTCTGGCAATCTGCAGCTTGGAAACTTTCTGAGCCCAAGATTATATCTACATCTTTGCATTTAAGCTTTTTTTTTTTTTTTGTAACTTCACTCTCTGCTGTTTCAAATCGTTTGTATTTTTTGCATCCACAGCAACCAGAAGGAATAAGTCCCACAGCTGCATTGAATGTCACATGGAAAAGTACCTCCTTCTTGTTTCAAGCTGCTTTCCTCTGGTGCCCCTTCATCTCATTCATAAGAGACAACAAATAATCACTCTTTATTTCACTGCCTTTAATTACTGTTTCGTAAGTCTTTCTTTCCCAAGCCAAAAAGATTGTGTCTATTTTGTCTTTCCACATATAAAGGTTTTTTTGTACCTTGCAGCCCTTCTCTTTGTTGTGTGTGTGTATACCACAACTTTCTTAAGACAAAGACATCAGAACTAGAGGCAGGATTCAGGACGTGGTTCACAGCTGAGCGTCACCTGTCATTAGGTATCTTGCCATTTACTCTCCCACCAGGCATATTACAGCAGATTAAGGCCATGCGCAGGCTATGGCACGCAGCTCTGCACTGTTTCAGTTCATAGTGATGTCTCCTTATGAAAGAAAAATACGTCCCTTTTCTCACTGCAGTTCTTGATGGACAACATGCCTATGGGCCCATATGCAAGGCTAGACTTGGTGGTGACAAAGATACTGGTTTAAGTTACATCTGAGCAAGCAATGGAAGTACAATTCAGCATTCAGGACTGGCAAAGTAGGAGCGCAGGAGAAGCTGATAGGAGAGGGTAAAAGTTACAGAATGGAGTATGAATAAATTTGGCCTAGTGTGGAATGAGGGATAGCCCTGATTCAGCACACACCACAGCTTAACACTCAGTGATTCCTCAGCATAACAAGGAACACACCAGTTTACATTGATCGAGACAGACAAGTTTTATTACTGGGCTGTTAACTACAGCAATGTAAGTGACAGCTTCCCTTTGTCTACATTCAGGGTCATGACTGCAGAACGTAGATGGTTCCTGAGTGCTGGGTGGGCTCTGTTCCAGGCGATGTATATCTATATGTATCACTATATATCTTAATGTATGTTTGCTAAAGATAACATGCCAGTGTTAAAGACAAACAAGGCTCTCCAAGGCAGCAGTAGAAGTCCTGAGCTGGCTCAGCACTGAGTAAGTCTTCAAAATGAAAAGTCAAGGCTGTTTCTTCCATGCAGTCATAAGTGTCACCAGCTGCTATTCCTGTGCTACTGTTGCTCTGCAACTGAATACACCAAAGAAGGCATGCAAGGAAGCTCAAGGCTCAGAGCCCCCTTTTTCTGAAAAGTGAAAGGGTCATCTTCTTCCCAAGTCTACCGGTATTATTGAGGATATAATGTCACTGTTAGTTCAAAGCAGGAATTTCTTGCACTTCCTCTTTCTGCAGCTTCTACCATTTCTACCCTCAATACCCCTGACTACATGCTTTCCTCCTGGCTGGGGCATGTGGAGTACCAAGGGAGCCCTGCTCAGCTCTGCTTAAAGCACAGGACTTAATTCCTTTCCTAAGCAAGATGGAACATAGTAGGTTTGGGTACTGAGAAGCCAGAAGAGGAGATGTGGGAACAATTCAATAACTTTGGTTGGAATTTTGAATAGAGCATGTGAGTTTTGATACTCAGAGGATATTTAAATTCAGTAAGTTAGGCACTGACCTCATTGAACTGGTCTTCTAGAAATACCATTCATAGACATGAACTGCTTTCCAGTGAATGCTGAAGGAATCTAGGTCCAGAGACAGAGAAGCATTTGAGTGTTCAATTCACAGTGGTTTCAGTGAGAGAGACTCAAGAACAGCAAAGAAGCTTTTTAGCAATTAAGTTGTGAGTTTGCACAGAAGGAGATCCAGAAACTGTTGAAGACAGCAAGGGACTGCTTGGAACTGTGCAACAGTGGTGGTGATAAGCCACAGGGCACCACTCCCAAAACTGCTGAAGCAACTGCCTGTCATATTGGATACCTTGACCCAGATGGAGCTTCGGAAGGAGGATGTAGCTGTCCAGGTTGCAGCTGCAGGAGTGCCTGCTGCCTGTCTTTGGAGATGGGACACTGGTGGCCTTTCTGGTGGGAGCTGGACTCTGACTGAAGCACTTAAGTCTCCAGGGAAGAGCTTCAGGAGAAGGTGAGCAGACTGCAGACCATCAGGGTGTACAAACAGGAGACCAACAGGGTCTTCACAGAGACTTTGAAGAGGGGAGTGCCTGAGCTCCACAAAGCAAAGGATGAAAAACTAAAGACTACACTTGAACAAGAACTGAATGGAGACTTCCATGATGGGGAAGGCCTGAAGTTTGTGACTTCTGGCAGGAGAAGGAAGGTTCCTTCTTGGCCTGCAGATCTGCATTTCCAGGACATGTGTAGCCAACCCCCTGCGAGAAGGTGAGGAGTTGTTTTGAGGGAGACTTCAGAGCCACCTGAGCCTGAACCAAGTTTCTGTACCAAGAGGACAAGTCGTGTAACAATTGATAGAGAGTCCCTCCTGCCAACCTAACTTGGATGTCTCAGGTTTGTTGCTTTCCAGAAGCGCAGACCTGGGACATTGTGGAAGAACTCCTGAGGCTCATCCAGCCCTCAGACTCATTACACCTTGCATCTTTGATACTGTCAGCAGAACCATGCATAAATCAGAATGAGCTAGTGAAATTTATCAAAGGGTTTATGAATACTCAAGTAACACCCTCTGTGAGAAGCTCTAGCATTCATGGGAGAACAGATAAAGTAGTAACACAGATTAGAAATGGGATGGTGGGATGGTAAACAACAAGCTCTAGGGATAGATATATAAGAATACAGAAGGAGAATACAAGGAAGTATTCCCAATGGTAATTTGCAATGAGTCTTGTTATGCTTTGAAGACCAGAAGAAGTCACGAGGAATGTCAGCAGGAGCAACTGGGTAATATGGTAGCTGATTAATTTCATGTGGATAAAACACACAGCAATGAATCCTGGAAGGGTCAACCTTTTCATACATAATGATGAAGTAAAAAATGCATGTGTGGGTCATGGAAAGAAAATCTGTTCCTAATAGTAATCACATAAATCAGTTACAGAGCTGACCATCATATTATTCTGTTAGGTCTATTTTGTACTGCCTTACTAATATTGAAGCATATATACTAAAGTTAGCATAGAATTAATTTACACTCATTTCACATTAGCAGAGTGCAAAGTGGCTGTTAGTAAATACTCATCACCAAGGTACAAATGGATGTGAGGTAACTGCATGGAGCATGCAAGGCCATCCACAGCAGTAGTACGTGAAACTCAAAAGACAATTTAGTATAAAATATAAGTGTCCAAGAGTAAGGCAACAAAGGAGACTCAGGCAAGCATGGAGGGTGGGGAAAGGCCAGTTGGGTGCTCCTGTTCACTCATTCTCACATCAGGAGAATAAAGAAGATTGTTGCTCCCATCAAATACTTTCTTAGAAGCAAGGGCTCTTTGGAGGGTGACAGGTGAGAGAAGGAGGTGGGGGGTAGTAAAGAGACTGGAAAGCCAGAGAGTAATCCAGTAAACCTTGAGTCCTCACAAAACTCAAGGTAACATTTGGCCAAGAGCCCTCTATGGCAGCTATTCACTGAATACAGAAATTAACATCCCAGCAGTATGATGAGGGTTCCCAGGCACTTGGCAATGCTTCCATCTAACAGAGATTTTTCTCTTAAAAAAAACCAACTCAAAACAACCCAAACCAACTTAAAAAATCTCAAAAGACAAAACAACAACAAAAAACCCCTGAAGTCATATTATCCTGATTTACTGCTGCTTACTTCCTTGAGGATAAGAGAGAGGTTCTTGCAAATACTAGCTAAATGTAAAGTGCTAACTACCACTAATATCTGACAGGTGGCACAAAGAAGCATTCACACATTCATCACACAGGGTCCTTACGGTAGCGGAAGTGAAATGTTGACTACAACCAAATGTAGGTAGCATGCCCTGGTTAATGTGAATGCTTCAGGTCAGTGTTGTCTGTTACTCCTCGTACTGCCCTTCTCTCCTACTTAAAAAAAAAAAAAAAATTGAGCTGCTATCCTTGTCTGAGAAATGATGACTAAGGTAGCAGAAGCAACAGAGGAATTTACTGCTGCTGTCAATTACAAAACTTGGCACACCCAGCCTGAAGTGTCTTGGTTTCAAATCTGTGAGGGCTGAACAAACTGAACACAAGCTGAACCAAAGAGAGATTCATGCTTGCAAAATGCATAGGGAATTAATGAATATACAGTCAACTTCTGATTCTGTGGCACCATCCACTAATATCCTACAGAAATGGACCCTATCTCCACTAACTTCCCTGCAGTGCAATACAGCGTACTTCAAGTTTGTGTCTGAAAACGTTGTACATGTTTAACTCCATTCCACTCCCCAGAGATGTCTGCATTTCAGTGGTATGGTGATCTCTGTTTACAGTTCATACATAAGTTTGTACAGTGTACTGAAAGGCTCTCCAACGAAAAGAGCCAATAATAAATTGATCTAAATTGATTATTTTAATGGGAAGTGCACATTGCTATGGAGAAAACAACATATTGTTGCACAACCTTAAGAAGGATATCCATACCCTAATTACTTTTGTCCTCTTTTCCAAGTAAGGTTATTTCCATCTGGATAACCACTGTGTATACAGATTCATTTGTCGAACTTCTTCACTATCGTTCCAGGTGTACGAAGGCAGATCAGTTACACTGCACTGAGAATGAACAACCTTCTCCCACAGCGAGCCAAGTCAAAATTACATTTGTGGTCACTTTTGATACAGTTATGGTCACCTTAATGTCAAACAGTAAAATAGTAATTGACTGTCATTTTCTCCTTCCAAAGTTAAAAGATATGTTGGACAGATTATGAGACTGAAAATTAGCACCTGGGGACTCTATTACCTGAAATCTAAGGATCTCTATGCACTTGGTCTTGCAGATAGTGAAACTAACGGGCAGAAAAAACCAAAAAGCAACTGGTCAAAATTGGAAAAACCTATGGTACCTGCAAAAGTTTCTAGAAAATCTGCTGCTGCTAAGGCATAGTTGTTCGCCTTTAACCACAGACAATAGAATTTTCTAAATTGCAAAATAAGTAAAAATTGCTCTTTTGGAAAACATGCACACATCCCTACATTTTAACATTAGTAGGTACTTCTGACAATCTTCAGTTTTGTATTCTGAAGCCTGTGCACAGAGAAGAACTGCTTGCATTGGAACTAGTAGCATTTTGCTTACCGTTGTGAAATGAACTACGCAATAGATTCCAATGATGACAAGGCCAATGATAATCGATGCAACAGCAACCCAGAGTGCATTGCGACCCAGTCTTTTTGACCCTTCTATATCTCCTTGATTATAACTGTTTAACGCCTGTAGAAGAGAAACAGAGAGTTTGTGACTTTTTTTAAAACAGAAATCTATACACAAACCAATGTGACTGCTTTGAACTAAAGAGTAAGTTCTGTGCACTTTGGTGCTGTAGAAAAGACTTTAGAAAATGGTGTTTGCCTTGTAAAAATAAACATCCACTGCCAACAGTCCAATGTTTTTGGACCAAGTGAGTGCAGTTTTCTGTTCCACTCATTTTCAGTATATTTCATTGCAACTCCAGCTCTTTTATTTTCAGTGGTGAGGCTATACTCATGAGTTTTCTTGTACACACCAGCATAAAAGCTGTCAAATCAACTCTAGTCCACCCACTTGCATAGATCAGTCTAATCAGGATTATCTCCGGAAATATTTTTGTAGTATATGTGAAGTGTTAGTTAGCCACTTCACTAGCAGTGAAATAAACTCTTATGCTTTATAGGACCATAAGCATAAAAAAGAGCATAACTAGGCTGCATTTTTACACAAAACCTCAGGAAAACTTCTTAAAAAAAGCTTACTAATGTTCTATTTTTCCAATGTTTTACTTTTCAAAACAAAGTTTGAAGAACTAATAGGTAGTTTGCTGGTGGTGGAAAAAAAAACCCAAAACAAAGAAATATAAATCATCTGAACAAAACATCTGAGTGCCATCTTCACGGGCTAGAAATTCTGTCCCTTTGCATTTTTGGAACACACTGATAATTATTATCATATACATCCTGAGGTATGCAGCAGACATATGGATATTATCCCAACAGACTTGAGTTTATACTCTATCCACCCATGATTTAGCAGATGCTTTACATTAATTACATACAGAGGTGTGATAGGACCACTGATCTTCTAGTCTTTTGTGAGACAGATTTTAGGGTTTTCTGAATTAATTTTTGTTTTAACCATACTATATATTTTAAAAGAAAAGACTCAATGAAGGACACTGAAGTATTCTAGTACATGAGTCTAACACAGTTTGTAGTAACTTTTTCCCAAGAATAAGCTGCTATTAAAGAATTTTAAAAGAGTATTATTACTAAGAATTATTTTGTAATATCAGGAGAGTTTGAGTTCATACACCATGACGTTGAGTCCAGATTTCTTTATCAGATTGCACTACTGAACTATCTCAGCATACTTCCTCAGGAAATCAGGTCAGTCATAACCTGTTCTTTAGTATCTCGTAAGTATTCAGCAAGTTTGCTGATGACATCAAGCTGTGTGGTGCGGTCGACACACTGGAGGGAAGGGATGCCATCCAGAGGGACCTAGACGGGCACAAGAGGTGGGCCTGTGCAAACCTCATGAAATTCAACAAGGCCAAGTGCAAGGTTCTGCATGTGGGTCAGGGCAATCCCAAGCACAAATACAGGCTGGGCGGAGAATGGATTGAGAGCAGCCCTGAGGAGAAAGACTTGGGGGTGTTGGTTGATGAGCAGCTCAACATGAGCAAGCAAACAGCCCAGAAAGCCAACCACATCCTGGGCTGCATCAAAAGAAGCATGGCCAGCAGGTCGAGGGAGGGGATTCTGCCCCTCTACTCTGCTCTAGTGAGACCCCACCTGGAGTACTGAATCCAGCTCTGGGGCCTCCAACATAAGAAGGACATGGACCTGTTGGAGCAAATCCAGAGGAGGGCCACGAAGATGATCAGAGGACTGGAGCACCTCTGCTATGAGGACAGGCTGAGAGAGTTGGGGTTGTTCAACCTGGAGCTGAGCAGGCTCTGGGGAGACATTATAGCAGCCTTTCAGTACTTGAAGGCCTACAGCAAGGATGGGGAGGGACTCTTATCAGGGACTGTAGTGATAGGACAAGGGGTACCTGTTCTAAACTGAAAAAAGGTAGATATAGATTAGATATTAGGAAGAAATTCTTTACTCGGAGTGATGAGACACTGGCACAGGTTGCCCAGAGAAGCTGTGGGTGCCCCATCCCTGGAGGTGTTCATGGCCAGGTTGGACGGGGCTTTGAGCAACCTGGTCTAGTGGGAGGTGGCCCTGCCCATGGCAGTGGGGTTGGAACTAGATGATCTTTAAGGTCCCTTCCAGCCCAAACCATTCTATGATTCTATTCCATGAAATATCCCAGAAATGGGAGGTGTGGGGAGAGAAATATGGGGACCTGGTCAAATGAACTGTTCTGTGGACTAAATAATTCAGGTTGTCTTTAGAAAACAACTGCATGAGGTAACACCAAGTGCTATTATGAAAAGTGATTTAATTATGAATCACTTTTTGTAGCAAAGACAGAACAACAGCTAATTCAACAAAGAAAAGATCCAAGACTGTGGTGAGCAGGAAAGGAATGAACTTCAGAGGATACCAAGCATTGTTGTAGAGCCTTTCTCCCCAAGCAGAAAAATAATTAGGGACATTATCTGTGTATGTTCTGTCAATTAGCGAGCACACAGAAGGTAATGGGCTAGATGCATCCTTGGCGTTAGCGCTGCAGTAAGATCACTTGTGCCAAAACAGTCCCAAAGCAGCGAAGCTTATATTCCTAGAATTGCATCTCAATGATAAGTGCAGGTACTTATTCTCTGGTGTCTAAGAAAGGCTGAGCTGCTGATGCACTCTTGCCCTTAAAGAGAGGACTGATACATTTCTTCTCTTCCTGGAAGCCTACATGCCTAAACATTTCTCTATTTTTTTTTATTATTATTTTTATTTTATTTTTCTCTATTTTATTTCTCTAAAGAATATCACTAATACCTCTGCTCTGCTGTCAAATTTTGTTGAGATTGGCTAGTGGACTTAGAGGATATAGTAGGGAAAGAGGGAAGAGATGGAAATGAGACGGACACAAACACACAGTCAAATAGGATGATGTCACCTCTGATTCTCCACCAGTGTGGCCTCCTGTTACTAAGGGTGGCTACGCACAGCTCCTCTCACCTAAGTTACTCCATTGTTTTCAGGAGTCCTGCCTCCAGAAGAAGACAACCTTTCTTCGGTTTTCTCAAAATACATTTAGGAAGGTCAATAAAAAGGAGTATCAGAAAATACATGGCTTAGCTTGGTCTTAAGCAGGCTGACTTCTCCTGCCTCTGTCAACTATGAATGTGACTGAGGCTACAGGGAGAAACACGGAGAAGCATCACTGACACCCCAGCCGTGACTTTGTTCTCCCCACCATCAGACTTGCTTTGCATGACATCTAAAGAGTGGTCCTGCAAACACTCTAAACTCAGTTCCCTGTAAATGTGGTCTCAAGACTGAGACAGAGTTGTAAGCAAGACATGGCAGCACCAGCTTGCAGTTCTGTGCAATTTTACTAATGTATTTAGGAAGTCTGGAGAATGTCCATGTGATTTCTGCAGGTACCGCATAAATAATTCACCCTGTGCACTTTAATAAATAATGTCATTTTAATACAAATCCATGATGAAGAGGAGCAAAACAGCATTAATGATAAAGAAGAGGATTTAGGAGAGACAGGAAGGAGACAAAAGTTTTTTTATTAAGAGGTTTAAATTAAATGGCATAACTTAGACAGCATTCAAGAAAAAAATAAGAGGTTTGGGAAAGTGGTTGGGGTCTGATGCAAAGCTCTGAAATTCATTTACTTCTGTCTGCTTCAAAGGGCCCTTGGATCAAGCTTCCAGTTTTTAACATTAGACATAGACAACATTAACTTAAGCCTTAAATGTTACACCTGTTTATTTCCAAGGGCTAGGCAATATATACAGAATACAGCATCCGTGTGTAACATTTGGTCTGTCCAACTTTTTAAACAAATTTCAGCCATTTTCAACCGAATACCATATGATTTCTCAGGTTTCTGCTACCTTGCTCACTATGAAGTCATAAACTAAATTAAAGCTACAGTTCCGCAGCTGCTTATTTACTTGAGCAATCTCAGTGACTTCACCAGGTTCACACACATCTATTTATAAAAGATATTCTCAGTTCAACAATGAAGCAACTTAACCTCATATGAACAGAAATCTGCTGAATTAGCTACAAACTATTAATCCCTTTTAATGTGCATTTTCTGTTCCACATTCCCAGAGCACCATTTATAGCAAAAGCAGAAAGAACACTGAATTACTTCAGAAATCTTAGAATGGTTCCATAGAAATCCTCCTCTACATCTCTTAAAAAGCTGGGAAGACAAGACTAAAGTTCTCTGATCGACATTTTCTACACTTCCATGAGCCAGGCTGTAACAAACCTTATTTGGCTATGCCTGGAAATGAGACACTCGTTAGTTCAGACCAAAGGAAGAATGAGACATGCTGGCTCAGTTTGACTCCTCACTGTGAACAACTTACAGGGAAGGAGGAAGAAGACTGGGGACTCGGGGAGCAATTCAGAACCAGGCTTGATCTGTCTTTTGGCAAATGAAGCAGGACACAATGAAAAGGGAGTTTGCTCTGCAGGCTGCACAGCAGCATGCAAACAAATGCTGGACTTCTGTGTCTCTGGGGACAGGTTGAAAGTGTTGTTGCAGAGGAAAAGCTTACCATTTTGCAAAGACAAAGGCCATGCAAAAATGCTTAAGAAAAGCTGCTGAGCCTTGTTTAATATTCCTGAAGTAGGTAAAGGCTGTCCCATATGGTATTGGATGTCCAAGTACCTACAAGCTACTTAAAAAAAGAGCTGTATAAATAATAAACTTTCCAAATAAACTTTCTAACTAAAGAAAAGTACAGCTGTACAGGAACAGTGGTCACTATGCTAGTCACTGTCCTGACCAAAGCCAACACACTGCACAGGGGTTGTTAGGATCCCAATTAGAAGAGGTAACCCCCTCAGAAAGCAAGTTCCACCTTTTGCTGTCCTATGACTTCTACCACCGTCTTGCTCGTTGTCTCTGCTTAGGGAAACTAATATACAGACAAGGCATCTGAATCCAACGTAACAAATGCAGTCAAAGAACTTGTTACTATCAGAGGCAGATGAGCCAAGATTGTAACAGCTTGACCACATATGTTTGAAACATGCAAATGATTAAACAGAAATGTGTCAACATAAAGAGGGAGTTAGGAGCAAACAATCAGGGAGAAATAGCTTTTGAGAGACTGTTTTGAAATTGTTACAAATCTAAGGCCCTATGGAATTAGATGAGTAGTCTGACATACAGATCGTTGAAATAAAGACAACTGAGGGTGCTGTACTGAGAAAGGCCAACGAAGTTTGTTCAACTATCAGACCTCAGTGCTAGTATTAGAAATATCTGATTCATTTTCCAGAGTTGTCCCACAGCCTCCCTCTAGCACTGATTCCAGCAGTCAGATACAGCCAGTCCACCTGAGCCAGTTCTCAGATACAACTGCCAGCTAGGCGCTCTATGGGTTCACAACAGGGGAAAAAGACACAACTGCAGGTATGGAGCCAAAGAGCTCAGTGATACACTGCCTAGTCACAGCCTCGCACCAGAGAAGTCTCTTTTGTCACATGAGCCTCCTGACTTGGTACCTGCACCCCACACTCCTGCCCTGATGCCTGTAGTCTCACCTATGTAAGAAAGAATAAGGGAAGTGAGTGAAGCCAACTAATCATACAGCAACACAATATAGCTGCTGGAAGCAACAGGAAGCAGGAGAACTGACAGGACCTGGCTGGAACTGCAGAAGAGTACTGAGGAGAACAGTAATCCTACAGCCAGGAGTCCTGGCCAGGACCCTGGGGAAAATGGATCTTCTCTGGAGATTTTCAAGACCCGCCTGGATGCAGTCCTGAGTAATGTGCTCTAGGCAATCCTGCTTTAGCAGGGGAGTTGGACTAGATGATCTCTAGAGGTCCCTTCCAACTCTGAAAATTCTGTGATTCTGTGATTTGCTAAAACTGCCAAGCAACCCTCACACCTGCAAGTAACCAGCAACTAGTCTGAGGGGGCTGCTCTTGTAATGCCAATATATCAACATTAAGTGTCCATTCTACTAGGTTTCTCTTACCACTGTCATGAGAAACAGATTTCTTTCACAAAGGAGGTAAGGAACATGAAAAGGTTATTATCACAATAGGTAGAACTTGGGAGAGGTTGATTCTAAAAATATAGTGAAGGAGGTAAAATCCGAAATGGTAAGGTTTGTGCTCCCAAAGGTGAGAAAGAAGTGAGGAAACCAGTGCTGAAGTTGTAAATGGGGCAGCAGAAGAGACTGAAGACAGATCTGTCATTTAATTCGGGGATGTGTTAGAGCCCAGACTGTACTTTTAGAGTGAAAACATTGTCTGAATTGAGAGCATTTAAGGAGGGCATGACACAGGCAAACAGGGTGCTGAACCATGCCCCTCTAGAAGCCAACAGGACTTTTCCTTCCAGGCCCATTCTAAGAAGCAGAAATTTATAAAGAACTCCAGTTTTACGAGTCTTTATCTCTTCTGACACAAGATCTCAGGCAACCTCTGCACACTATGAAGGTACCTTCTTTAAGAAAAAAAAATAACCCACTCTTGTATCTCAGTGTTAACCCTTGGCAACTCTAGGAAACAAGCTGAGAAAGACAGGGAGGATGTAGACCCCAGCAGAAGTGGAAATAAAACCAGCATAGGTTAAAACACAGAACCTGGAATTGAGGTTAACAGAGCAGTTACAGGTTGCAGCTCTAAAAGGCACAGGAATCTGGCTGTTGTAAAGATGGACGTGTCATTTTCATCGAAAAGAAGAGGTTTTAGGTAAGAATGATGTTGAAACAGAAGGCATTCACATACACTACAGATTATTGGTTTGGCTTTTGTTTCCCCCCTTTAAGGGAGTGGGCAGCTGAGACCTGCACAGACTGTTTAGCATTCAGGAAGTGCTCTTCCCACCCTGGTTTCTACATATCCCCTGGTGACAGTTACTTAAGCCTGACTCCAAAAGCCCACATGAACTTCAACTAGGACGTGGGTGGAGATTTCTCCATATGGAGTGCAAAAATCTTTAGAGGCCAAATTCTGTCCTTGACAGTTAACTTCTGTGCAGCCCTAGTGCTTTGGTGAAGGTACTGTCACAGTGAACAGATGCTCACAGCTCCAGACCGTTAGCTCTCATTACTTTATACAGCACCCTAAGTGTCCACAGACAGAAAGGATGCTGGGTACCAAATCTTCTCAAATCACAGAAAAGAGCATATTGTATAGTTAAGTTAACAACAAAGAAAATAAACAAAAAAGATAAAAGATAAATAAAAGCAAAACAAAACCAAAAAAGATAAATAAAAAAAAGACAGCTAATACTTATCTGGACAAAAAAGGTTGTGAAGATGGCTTTGGAATAGTTCCTTTAAGTAATTATCATGCTTAAGCACATATCCGAATATTTAGGTGTGATTTCTAATCAATCTTATAGTTTTAAAAGAGTGTGCTTTAGTACATTTTAGATATAGGTAATTATTCTTATACTTAATTGCAAAAAGAACCAACTATATTTTTTACTTACCTTTTCAGCCTGGCTATCAGAGAAAAGGATGAAAATACACAACATGTTTTAAACCCTTTTCAGGTCCTAAACAACAGAAGTACATTGCAGTATTACTGATTACACTGATTGTGTATCCTGTTAGAAAACTCTGGATCTGACTCTGCAACTTTAAACTCAAAGAAGATTCTGTTCTAACAATCCCTTTGAAATTAATGAGATTGCTGGATTATTAAGGACTGTGCAAACCAATTATGGCTTGTAAGAACAAGGCTGTTCTCAGTGTACTCGATACTCAATTTTATAAGGGTTTTTGCCAACAACCTACAATCTTTATTGTTGCATTTATTACTGTAGCAAGTAGTTAGTATCAGGCTAAAGAACCTGTTTACTGGAAAAAAGGCACTTCTATCATATTTGATTAACTGAAGTAGAAACCACATCTGTTCTTTTGCAAATCTAATTTCTGCTCCCCAGTTGCCACTTTCACACACAGATACTATGTCTAATTCAGTGTGCAAGTTACTTGATGTAACAAATCCCATTAATTGTGATAAACCTCCCTCCCTTGTATAGCCTGATATTGCAAACTTGATTTGAACTGCCTTTCACTCCACATTTTATATCTGCTGCTAGGATAGCTAAGTGGACCCCCTGACTGAGCTGCTGATGCTCTCAGGCTCGTTGCCTCACCCAACTTTGTCCACACGCGCCAGGGACAAGCAATTACAAAGGTGGTGTGATGCCCGTTACCCTGACAGCCCCTCCAGCCCCGTTTTGGTCCTGCAGGTCCCAGGTGTGAGTACCGTGGCTGGGGCTGAGCCAGTGCGGAGAGCCAGAGATCGCCCCACCAAACAGCCGGCCCCAAGCCGAAGGTCGCTTGGGGACCCGGTGGGGTGCTACTCACCATGACTGCAAAGACGAAGGCGACAATGTTGACGGGATAGGCGGGACAGAAGCAGGCGAGGATGCTGAGGAGCAGGTAGTTCTTGGGCCGCGGCTGCGGCGGCCCGTCGGGCAGCTCATCCTCGATGTTGGTCTCGGGGCTGTTCTCCAGAGCCCTCTTGATGTCGGCACCGGCGGGGAGCGCGGACATGGGGCTGCGGCGCGGCGGGCGGGCGGCTCAGAAAGCCCAGCGCCGCGCACCGGGCAGGCGTGACCCCGCCGCGGCGCCGAGCCAAGGGAGCCGCCCGCCGCGGCACGGCGTGGAGCGGCGCCTCCCCGGGACCGGCACCGGCAGCGCTGCGNCCCCGGGAGCCGCCCCCGCCCCCGGCACAGCGGGGTCCGGAGCCCCGCGGCACTCGGCCGTTCCGCTCTTTTCCGAAACTTTAACTGCTTGCAGTTAAAACGACTTTAACGAAGTTTGCATTACTCCCGGGGAGAACTTCTCTGCGTTCTTAGATTCTCCTTTCCAGTGTCAGTGAGCTCCATCAGCAAGTGGCATAAAGCCTGCAAAGGCATTTCCTTTGATCTGAGCTGAATTTGTCAACCTCCTAACCCCAGTGACTTGCCAAACTTAGCAAAACCATGAAAGATTGGCAGAAAATAACTAACTAAAAGCATTTTGGTGGCTCAAGCCCAGGTATTTTGACCAATTTTTAGCAAACGATTCAGTCCTTACTGAACATAACATCTGTGAGGCAAAATCCACTTTGGGGGGTGGAGGAGGGGGAGCAAAGAAATGAATCTCTTATTTCCAAAACCTACCGTATTGGGGGGGGGGAAATCACCAAACAAGTTAATAAAGATTTGCTTCCATCATAGTTTTGAAGTTGGTGAGGAAAAGTATGATAGCCTGCACCCAGAAAGGAAAGGGCTCTGTTTCTGCCATGTGATATAAGAAAAAAAGAACTTTTTACTTGCATGGAGCTTCAGCAAAATGGAGAGACTTCTGATCAGATGAAGGTTGGAGTTGAGATTTTGCTGTCTGGCTTCTCCTGAGAGCATTTCATTAATTAAAGTTACAGAAAACAGTAAGGTGTGTTCAGAGCTTTATGAATGAGCTACTTTCGTCACTGAGATTTGCAATTGACTTGAATGGAGCCAGTTTCCCATTTCTGGATGCCACCCTACAAGATAAAATGCAGTCAACACAATAAAGACAGAAGAAATATAGGTGCAGTATTTTTACTTTCATAGACATTAATCATCTCTCAGTTGTACACCTAGAATATAATGTGGAATGAGAATGAGTTGATCTATCAAAATGTCAAAAGAGGATTCTTTAGGAAAGAGTAAGAAATACCAAAGTTACATCTGCTTGCCAACGTACCCATTAGTGTTCAGGCATAAACTCTTTGTAGCTGTAAAATCTGATGTGTTTGCTCTCAGGGGACTTTAAGCACAGTCACCAAACAAGCTCAGTAAACACAGTTCACATCACACCACACAATTACTTTTAGGATTGGTTGCAGTAGGGATGGAGACCACGGCTGTACCCTCTGCAAGGGATCAGCATCTTCCAGGGCCACTCGAGCATTTAATCCATGAGAACACTTTCAGGGAAACACTGTAATGGCTTAATGAGTTTGAGTTTGTCTGCTTGTAGCTGAAACACCAACAGGTAAATAAGAACCTATTATCAGGCATGTGAATGAGAACATCCAGCTCACACTGAACCATTAATGTTGAACATAAAGACAACAAAAAGCTGCTGACACATCAGTTCTATAGAGAAGGCAAAGCTGTGTGCAGAGATTAGCTAGGGAGACTTGAAACTGGGGATATGAGGAAAGGATGTAGATTCTCACTGTCTAATATCAGACTTTTAGTTTAAGTGCCTCTATTGGGGGACCTCTGAGAGGCTGATTCAGAGACTGGCGGAGTTACCAGTCACATCAGGCCAACAACCTGCACTAAATCTTTCTCTGAGGACCATAAACTGTAGGAGGAATCTGGGCTCAGTTAAGTTGGATCATGTGAATCCCTTCCCAGGTCTCTCAAAGACACAGACCTAATAGTAGAACCTGGGGTTCCTTGTGTGTTTCTAGAAACAGTACAGTTAATTGTTCAAATGAGGCTGCTAACGGATGCTAATGGATTGTAAAGAAAGCAAGAGACAGGAAGTGGTGAGATGTGTGGAGCTACAAAAGATATTACAGATATTCAGGGGCAATTTGTGATAATGAGAGCTCATTAAGAGGTTCTTGAGACAAAGGTTCTGTCATGAGGCAGTTATTGTAGCTGAATTTAGTGGTTTGTTTTATGTAGAAGATGGGTTAAAATCCAAGAAGTATATCCTGTTAGGACAAGATTGATTAAATTTTAAATGGCACTGACTTGTAGCCACTTACTGAGGTAAAGAAAAAGGAGGTATTCAGCCAACAGTTTGGTTTCACAGACTGCAGTGATGGAGGGTAGTTATATTCCTGAGAACCTGGGCAAGGTTCTTAGCTCAGAGGGAAGAACCACTGTGCTGAAATGGCTCAGCAGAAAGCTATGGAAATTATTTAAGGACATTAACTGAGAGTTTTAAAATGTAGTTCCATGGAGAACAATCATAAAAATAGCACTCCAAGAGAATGAGTCAGAGTACCCAATATTCTTGCTTACAGCCTTGCACTTCAAGCTGAGTCTTGAAAAAGAAACTGATCACTGCACAGAGCAGAGATTTTCCCAGTGATATGAGTAAGGCAAGATGCTGGATCTTATCGTGACAGGCAAAGCAGATGGGCTAGAGACAGGACAGTTTCAAGATTATTTTTTTTAAAGGTCTTCTTACCCTGATTTCAGAGGGTGCTATAGCTTGACAGCAGGATTTGTTTTAAGGCAGAATATGGTCTTCACCACGCTTTGCTGTGTTGCTGGCTGGTAGGACTCTCCTCAAAGGCATGTTCACGGCTTGCAGTAGTTCTGGAAAGAAGTTTCAGTGTCTGCACACACAAGTCAAAGTCTGCATAAAGATCAGAAATGGTAGTTTAATGCTCAGAGGTTGTTTAGGACTAACATGTACATCCAGACAACACGATACAAGAAGCTTCCTCGTTGGTTCTCCACAGCATTAAGAGAGCAGAATCTCTGCAAATCCTGAGCACTATGAACTCTTCTCAAGTGCATAGTTATGCCAGAAGGAGCTGGTAGGACCTTGTACTGGCCAGAGAGACTGGTCGGATGGGCTAGGCTTCCCTAGCTCAGTGTAAAGTGAGGGAGACATTTCCAGATCACAGGTTTTGCTGGAACAATGTGGCAACATGTCACCAAACTGGCCTTACATGGGACTGTTTGATTGGCACAGTCAACCCCTATGCAGCAGAGCAGATGACATTCAACAAACCTAATTTCAGATTACACTCTCTGTTCTCCTACGGCAAAAATGAGCACATTGCTTTTTCCCAACTACTCTTAGGAAAAAGAGAGTAACTGAAAATTTTTAAGTGTGTAGCGTGCCCAACAGAGGCATAGTAACTTGACAGTAATGCAAACAGTGTCTTTCTAAAACAAACTATCTTATTTCTCAGTATGGTCACACAGCTGCCTATCATTGCTTCTGTTTCCAACCCTTCTGGGTTATTAAGCAGAAAAAAAAGACTACAGAAATAATAAAGGAGAACTGTGAGCAACACTTTTATGCTTTTCCAAAGAACTGTTGTTCTCTGGCTAGATCATGGACTCAAGTCTTTCCGAATACAGCAGACAAGATGTTTGCAGGAACCTTTCTCCACCCAGACTTAAACACCACAGGGAAGGAGGTCACAGTAACAGTCAATGGCCACATAAGACTCCAAGCTGAGTTCTACTTATCTGAAGAAAAAATTCTCCCAAGCATCTTCCAACATTTAGCCATAATTTATCCTTCCTGAGAGAACAGTAAATCTGGCTACCCAAGGGAAGAGAAAATGGTAAACTGGAAATTAAGTAATTCAATGTCTAAAGTTCTCATACTGTATCCATTGCACAGTAATTTAAAATTCTTCACATATTTCATCACAATATCTCATGATTGTAAGAGCCATCCCTGTTTTACAAGTGAAGCAAGCAAGCCCCAAAGGATTAAAGCTACGTATACACAGCAGGGCTGGTACTTCTGTCACGTAGCCCAATGCTCTGACTCTCCCCCTTCCCCAAAAGGGGGATCGCCTGGAGATGGGACACATGAGATTGGATAGAGGCCTCCCATATTCCAAAAAGTAGTATTTCAGCTTGCTTTAATAGCTGCTTGTACATAAGTATTCTTCTACAGGGAAGCAGAGGAAAACTAATCCACCCTTTTATTTTTAAGGACAATTCTGTATCTGGTCATTCTGGTCTTGACGAGTACGCGGGAACATCCCTTCTCTGCTTGCTGTCCATTCTCATGATTGTCAGGCCATTTAGCCACACTTCACAAACTCAGACATGGTAGCTATGAAGGAACAAAGACAGAACTGCGTTACTGGTTCTTGTTGCTAGTAAGCTGTAAAGAAATCTGTGTCACCCAAGCAGCTATTGGAGGGAAATGACTCCCTGTCTGTTCCCAGTCAGCAACGCCAAACGAACCAGCGTCTCCAGCTTTTCCTCTTTGCAGGCTTACTGCTAAATCAGTCCTTTCTTCTGTACATGTTGTACATTTCACTGTCCAAATTTGCTTTGCACTGATAGGTCTTTGCTTAGAAGCCTTTATTTATAGTGAACTGAGGTGAACTGTCTTTTTTACTTCTGCTTGAACTTCAGCTGCAGAAAACATTCTTTACTTTTTTCTTTTTGGAGGCCTTAAACCCAAATACCTCCACATTTTGGGGTTTTCAAGTTTTGGACCAGAAGGCTGTGCCTGGTGCTTATTGTTAAGAGAGAAGCCATATTTTTGATTCTATATTGCAGTTAGAGTTGAACAGAAGTTACAGAGAATCCTGAATGGGGTGAGATATAAGAGAAGAGTGGCTCCTACGAAACTTCTTATTACAAACACAGAATGTTTACGTGACTGTGACATCTCATCCTGGACTCAGAACAAGGAATAAAGTAACTCAGAGTAAGGAATAAAGAATTAACCTCAGTGTGATGGCAGTGAATATACTACTATTAACAACAGAAAATTTGGATAAAAATTGAGATTATGTTAATGACTGAAACAGGTACAGCAGATGACTAAGCAGTACTAGGGAATGCAGGACTATTACAGTTTCAAGAAGCACAAAGAGAAAGAAATCTATTGTAACTCATTGTGTTGGCCCCAACACAGCTGTAACAAGAAGGTTTACTGGCAGGCTTTGGGAAGTAGCCATTATTCTTTTGGGTTTAGATGTTTTGGTATCTCCTAGCTGCTGCTTGGGTGATTATGTTTTTGTATAGTGGAGCTCGTAGATAGAAGCAATTTGTACAGACATGTTGAAAGCACTAAACTTACTTAAGCATGAAAAGAAATGAGAAGGGAGAGATTTGGGAGGCTGCTTAAGGCTGCCTACTGCTACCTATCATTTAGTGATTCAAAACGAGTATTTGGATCAAACTCTTTGTCAACATTATACAAAGGAAATTGTTGTAACAAGCTATCATAAAGACAGTTGTTCCTAGCTCTGATGTAAGTTTCTCTATTGACAGTATCACAGAATGTTCATGAATTCCATTCAGGCAGTGCTTGATAATGACTAAGAACTACTTATCGAGGAGACAGAAAGTAAGCTTACATGAGGGCCCTTAAATTCCAGTTGATTTAGTGGGAACCTAGCAAGAGTGTTAATTTATGAGGTTAAATCAGATAGATAGGTACATGTTACTGGTTTTCATACATGTTAAATATTCACACAGTCATACTTCTCCTAAAACAGGGACCTGCTGTATTATTTAACTGAATACTGTAGTCAAGGAGTAACAAGACTAATTTTGATGGTGATTTCTCATGGAAGGCACAGTAGTGGGTGGACTCATAGACAACAGAGACGACTTGTCTGAAAAGTCTTTCTTTTCCATAAGAAACAGGTAAGAGTCAATATCTGTGCATGGCACAAACGTTGAATCAAGAGGTCTATCTGCCCTTTAACTCAGCCATAAATAAATGAGAAAATTGAGGAATCAAAGGCTAAATTCCTGTTGGCTTTTTTTTTTTTTGCGCCAACTTGCATATATTTGCATTACATTGCACTTCAAGAATTAATTTAGACCTTTCCCTAAGTCTGTTCAAAGCACTGTCATTATTTCTTCTAGTATATAACCAGTTAGGGCACGACAAGGGCATGTCTCATTTTTCCTGCTTTTGAAGTGGACAGAGTTTAACATGTGGCATATTAAATAGTAGAAAGTTTAATGGCTGGAAGGATGCATGTTCCCTTCCTTAAAAATAGTGGATCAGGATTCTTTTTGATATTGTATTTCTGTGGGTATTACTGAGTCAGCAGTGTCTGTGAGGCTGATGCATTATTCTGCCATCGGGATTAGCGTATGCTGATGCTGTAATAGGTATTGCGAGAGAAATGCTTTTCTTAGTTTAAACATAACTTTGAAATTTTACCCTTGCAGCTACATATTCTTGGTTTTCATTTTGGACTGTAACTGTAGGCTGTAGCTTTGCAAACATCAAAGGTCCACGATAAGCTGTTAACTTTGGTAAATTATTCATGATAAATAAATATGTAAACAGGGAAATGTTCAGATAAAAAACTGAAAGTTTCCTTCACAGTCTGAGATTGTTTTTGCATTTGCTGATAACCTTCTGAAGTATTATCATAATATGCAGCAAATAAATAAGTTGACTGTGCAAACCTGCTAGTGCTTGAACACATGTGAAGATGTCTTTATATGTTTTTCATGATCTATCCTTTTCCATTCTATCTCCTGGCTTCTGACCCATCTGATTTAGTCACATATCGACATTAAAGGATCTGTTACGCCAGCTGAGACAGCAATAGGCATCTGCGCAGTGCCATGGGTGACCTGTGTTGTGCTGTAAGGAGCCCTTGTTTTATCTCAGCGTTCCATTTCCCTGCAAATGAGTTCATGTTCTTGGAAGTTTTTCTCCTTGTGACTGACAAGACAGTCTGTTGTAGCAGCCCTTTTGTAGCACCGAAATGGCAGGATTTATCTTACCTCACTTAAACCATCTGAAAACTCAGCTCAGCTAAATCAAATTTCCTTTACTATGCATGCGGAGAACACCACACCCAAAGTGAGCTTGCATGCCTTGGGATTAAGTTAGGGGAGATGAATCCCAGGCAGAAGTTTTGCTTAAAAGTCACTTCTAAAGCACCTTTTGAGTCCATTACCATGCTAAGAAGTGTTCTTTGGTGCTGCCTTCTGTAGCGTGCCTGAAAAGCTAGAAAATTTAGACTGTGCTGAATAGAAGCAGTTGCAGAGGCTAAAAGCCTTTGCAAAAAGAACATTCAAGCCTCTCCTCTAACAAAGGAGCCCTACGTGCCCTCACTACCTTTCTTCTTGGACCTGGTGGCTATTCCTCAGGTAGGCTTGTCCCTGGTTACTATGGGTCTGTCTGGGATACAGGATGACTGGGTACAGCCAGTACACCTGCTGTTTGACAGCTAGGCAAAGACCAAAAAGCATCATTGTGCTCTTAAGTTTGACTGATCAGGGACTGGGACATGCTTTTTGACCAAAGAGAGATAATACTCAGGGATGTACCCAGTGGTACACACACTCTGCTGGCATTAAGTTAATTGCTGGTGTTGACTTAGTTGCTTTGAGTCCGGCTATCACCCTGCCCTCTTCTTACACATTGGCAAACGTGAGACTTTTTCTGAAAAAAATCCCACAGACCTTAGCATGTACTTATTGCCTGACTGAACTCACATTTAGATTTGCTGCTCAGAGTTAGCAGTTATTAAAACTTATAGATATACTTAAGTAAGTTTGATTGTGCTCTGCTCAACACCCTGAGGTTTCAGTGCTACTTTCTGGTGGACAGTATCATTTCTGTAATCTAATTTAAAACAAAGTTGATACAGCATTTATTTAAAATACATCATAAATAAAACATATTTCTTTCTCTGTCACTGTGTGTGGATAGCCTATATTATGTTAAATCTAATTTTACCTGTTTTCTTTTAGGAATAGGTACCTCTAGGGAGTTTAATAGCAGACACCTTCTCAATTATATCTATCTTTCTTTTCAACTGGGCACCTAATTTTTCTGACTTCCTGCTATAAGAATTCATTTCAGATGTGGCTGTGCAACGCAGTGCTGTAAATTTACCCTTTAGAGATATTAATGAACATTTATTTTCTAGGAGTTCCTGAAAACATTTATAACAGACCTGTTAGATTAAAAATTTGAACAATTTTGCCAACTTGAGCGGTATTTGTATCATCAAAGAAATTGCAAACTAATTTGTACTAGCAAATAACTGAACATGGCTTTTTTAGAATAATTTTTATAAATTCAAATGTTTATGAAAGTGTTTCAGGATTATTTAATATTATTTCATATTCTATTAAGGCATTTGATTCAGACAATTAATTGAATTAGTTCTCACTCACCCCACAGTCAGTCTGGAATCTCTTCATAGATTCTCTTCTCTGGATCAGCTCCAGCTTCACACAATACAAACAAGAGCAAAACACAGGCATGGCTGTGCATATCGTTCTGTGGCTGGACTAGGTCAGTTATGTTACTTAGAAGTAGGGTAGGGCTTGAACCAAAAGGCTAAATGCACCCATTAGGGAAAGTTTGGATCTGGACTCAGATCTGAACTTGTGGGATAAGCTGAATACTAATTGATCTATAAATAATTAATACACTTAGCACTTTTCCATTGTGTAGCATCCCATAGAAACCATCTCTCCTCCTCTCACACATATACACATGTACTCTTCTTTCCTTAAGGATTCCCAAATACAATAATTAGGACAGTCATCAAATTTGGATCTGACTGATCAATGCCACTCCAGCTTTATTTCAATGTAATTGCAGTGGCCCAGAACTCATTTAACTATTACACCAGGAGATCATTTAATGGGAAAAAAGCAACTGAGACATTGTTTCTGGGATATGAAACCCACCAGGAAATACCTGGATGTAGACATAACAGGACATGATTCTTTTTCCTAATTTGTACATTGCATTTATCACAATTCCAAAAACCCCTGTTCAAATGTATAAACTCAGTGTTCACTTTTGTCCTGTGATGTCAAGTCAAGTTGCAGTGCAGATAAAGCTCCTGATTGGGTAGACACCAGCACATCAGACTGATAAATATGCAAACATCCTATTCTGGGACAGAGTTGCCATGCTATGCTCCATGGCTATCAAAAATCCAGATGCAATACTATCACAGGAAAAATGCTCCTTGGAGAGTTACTAAGAAAATTGAGCTAGCCAGGTGATTTCTCTTAGTCCCCTCTATAGCTAACAGCAGGAGAACTGCTTCTCCAGAAATGACCAGAATCCAGAGTACCTACACTAACTTTTGTGGGTATAGGTACTTCGGGCTTTCTGTGTGGGTGAAGGGCTTCTCGTCCCCTTTACCTATAGAGGGGACTGTAAGTGTAGAGAAAGACTAGCGTTCCTTGCCTATGACTGAGAAGTCTGATTGCCCATTGATAATCCCTCCCACAGTTTCCATACTAAATGATTGTTTTGTTTAATAATTCCAGTATTTTCTTTTTACTCTTCATGCATGAGAAAACCTGGTAATTCTCTTGTGGAATTTGGAGAGGGCTTTTTAAAAGTTGAACAATATTCAGTACTTGCTTATGTCCTGGATTCTTTTTACAAGTAATCAAGTCTATTTTTTTCAGCAGCAAAAGCTTGCTTTTTTTGTCATTTTTATCTCAGTCACTTAGATTATATGGGTCACAGTTCTTCCTCTTTTCCTACAAAAAATGGGAACAGTTGGACATTATAATCTTCCCTCTACACTTTTTGTGCAAGGTTTTCATTATAGACCATACATATTTCCCTTAGCTGCAACCTGCCCTACTTTGTAAACATAGTTTGAAGAACCATAGGTAGGAAACAGCCTCTTAAAAGCAAGTGTTTGTTAGAATATTCTGAGAAGTGTTCTAATAAGCTATCTGTGCAAGACAATGTTTTGATGACTGTTATAGTAATCTGGCACTAGAAATGAATTAGATGCCCCAGTTGTCAACCATGATGGGTTCTTTTAAAAATCCACTACAATTTATAGCACAATGACCAAATCCATCACATATAGTTAGGTGCAGTTTACAGTGTAATGTACTAAAATATAGCCACCCTAATAAAAAAGCTATATAAATCATTTAAAAAAGAAACAACCATTTGCCAGGAAAAAAAAAGGAAAAAAAAAAAAAAAAGATGTCAACAAAGAGAGAAGGCATTCTTTTTCAGCCTTTCCCTACTTTAGGGTCTAATCCTGACCCTGCGAAGTGCACTGCAAAAGTCTAGTTCAACAATGGAAAAATCAGAATCTTGAAAACTGACATTGTTAATCAGGACTGACACCATTGAAAATAATGTAATTGGGGGGCTGATGCAGTAATCAGCCTAAAACCGGCAGGAGATTTGAGTATCTATAACATGCCAGCTCCTTTGGAAGGAATATTCTGATGGGAAAGAGTTAGCTTTGAGGTTGCTCTGCTTTGTGCAAGAGCAATTTCTTTCCCTTCCAGTGGAATACACCCATAATTTCCCTTATCGACTGCAGAATGATCTAGGATCTGCATTTTATTTCTTAAGACTGCACTTAGTATAGAAACGGCCACTTACTGCAAAGAGGGAGAGTCACAGTCAGCTGTGGTGGCATCCTCAAAACATGGAACTCAGTGGCTGGTTCAATGGGATGAATGCTGCTTTTTCCCTGCCTTTCTGGCATAGCAGCAAAAGAATATTCCTCGCTGCTCACTGTTGAAAGGGCTCCTGAATGAATATCCTTTCTGCTACCTGTTACCCTGATGAATAGACAAATACAACTTCAAACATGCTACAGCGACACTGGTACGTTGACTATTACCCAACAGTCTCAACTTTTCCCTCCGTCTCCAATTTTGTCATAAAACACAAGCCCCAGGTAGACCAAAATGCATCTACACCCCATCTTTGACATTGGCCAATGACAGATGATTAAGTACAAGAAACAGGGCCATTTCAGGGTGTTTCAGGCCCCAGTATGTCCTCCCAACTTCTCACAATCAGCTGTTTATGATCTTTTCAGGAGGTTAGACATTGATTTCTTTCAGCCAGTAGCCAGTTAAATCAAGGAAGCCAAGGTTTTGCTAAAGAAAAACAAACACCCTAATACAAGGCCGCAAATTTAAAAACAGGAGGAAATTACATTTCCTACCCAGAACAACAGAGGGAGGGAACAAGCCATGCCAATCCTTGTGTGGGTTATAACAGAAATAGAGAGGGAAAGATGTCCACTTATAGACTCATAGAATAGTTTGGGTGGGAAGGGACCTTTGAAGGTCATCTAGTCCCACCCTGCAATGAGTAGGGACATCTTCAACTAGATCAGGTTGCTCAGAGCCCCATCCAACCGATCTTCTAGCTCCTCTAGAAGAAGAATGGGCTGGTTAAGGCAACCTTCCCTGATACAGAGCCTGCTATTACTTTCAAAGGTGCAATTCAGTTAACATAATTATACATAAGATGATTTCATAATCCCACAAAAACACTACAGACCATAACATTCAGCATTGGCATCCTGCTTTGGGAGCTCTAAGACCTGCTCAGACATTAGCTAATCACACTTGGCACAATCATCTCATATTACATGCAGGCAGACACATTAGGTCACATAGTTGGCTGGTATAAAGTTTTGATTTTGGCAGGATTGCTCATATACTCCAGCTGAGGACAAGCCCCTTTGTTTCCATTTCTTATGTGTAAGGAAAACTCACAACCTTTTATCTGCAGTTCCATATAGTGAGGAAGGACCAAGATGAAGGTTTCACTTGTGTAACCACAGTTCAATCAGGAGTTAAGATTTCTTTTTGTCTGTATGTAGTATTAGCTGTTACCACAGGGTAACACAAAAGCACTGACAATGAAACCTGACACAGATCATGGTGAAGTGACCTCAAAAGAACAGCAGAATTGAGGCTTCTCAAAACCCATGGAAGGCTGCAAGGAAGTTAAAAGAAATGGAAGAATACATTGAACAGTGGAGTTGAGGTCTCGCAGGTTAGAATAAGACCTCATCCTGCTCACCTAGCAGAAACAACGTCACCGATTTCACTGGGCACTAGATCAGTCCTATAGAGTTTTGGAGAAGTTTGCCACTGGATTTTGAGATGAAGGGAAAGAAAAGCATGGACAGGGGAACTTATGGCTTTGCTACCTGTACAAATGCTAGTTTATCACTGCCACATATAGGATGGGAAAAGTGGGAGCACAACAATTTATCAGTGTCTGTGAGTTCAGGGGTATCATTCTACTGTTTTACCCAGCAGAGTAATGGCAAACATATGCTAAGATAATCGGGGGAAAATATATCTTCAGGTTAAAACCTGGGAAATGCATCTAAGGATGCTTGGTTTTTCAATATTGATTTTAATAAGGCAAGAATTAATTCATAATCACAGAATAACTACAGAATAAAATCAATGCAAAAATAAAACATCCAAATTTCAAAAAAGAATGCAAAAAAAAAGAGGAGTTGTCTTAAAGCTCTCACTTAAAGCTCATCCCTGTATCCCTGTGCTTGAGATATTTTTTTATAAAGGAGAGCTACAATAAAGAGCAAACAGAGACAATGCTATTTATTTATGGCAATCAGTATACCCATACTGAGCAGATGCTTGTTATACTGTAGGTATTGTTAGAGGAATGTCTGAAGAAATGACCTGACTTGTGATTAGAAACTCAGTCTTCATCCTACATGGTCAGATGAGACTGCAATTTGACAGTGAGTCCAAGACATCATACAGGAAGGAGCAACAGTATTTAGCTTTTATTTTCTATGGCCAACTGTGGCCAGCGGAGTGCTGTAGAGGGACAAATTTCAGGTGTGCAAGAGTGGTCAGTGGGGTTTCCTGAAGTTAACTCCTCTTCCCTAGTCTTCCTTGAAAGCAGATCTCAACAGGCAGTAGTGTTCTGCTCGAAGACAGCTGTAGCTGGAAAACCATCTCATCTGGCCATTTGATTAAAAGGTGGAGGACTGTGTACTGAGAGGGCTACTCTTGCCTGAAACCACTCGCTGAAATCCTCTTCTGGCATCTGCACAATACTTTCACGTACAAACTGAAACAGAAAAAAGGTTCTTTCCTGAACTTTTGATTTATTTGTAAGAGAGATAACACGTGGGAAAATATGACCATTGTGACAACAGAACAAATGTAATAGTCTCTGCAAACAGTATAGTGTTTTATATCACCAAAACACTTTTAATGCAACTTTCAGAACAGCTGGATATGCTCTAAAACAAATTAAAAGGAAAACTCTACAATCTTCATTGCAATTTATATCCTGAATCCTTCCAAGTCAAGTTTTTGTGTTTTAAGCTTGCAGCTGTCTTCTACCTACCACTGCAGTACACACATTAAAGCAACTTGACATTAAATAAGAACTTCATCTGGAATCTCTATCGGTGTTAGCCAGGTCATATTCAGTGATGCTCTTCTTGCTCTTAAAATACAAGTTTCCTTTATCTGTTCCAGCCAGAAGGAGCACCAAGGTTCTCCTTCCTTTGTGGCTATTTTTGAAAAATATATAAATAAATAGATAGGAGATTCAGCTGTGCTCACATGTTTTTCTCTATTACTATTGCACTAATATGAGGGATCAAAATGCAAAGGGAACAGAATGGAAACAGCAAAGAAACAGATCTAAAAAACAGCAAGCAAAAGAGGCTTATATATTGAACATTAAGGCAAGGCTGCCTCTCTGGTTAGTGACTATGCAAATCAGGGCACAAGACAAAATGGCTATTTTTGTAAGACATCCAGAAAATACAGGTAGTCTGATCTTGACACGTTGGGTGCTAAATCTTTGTCTTTCTAAGGTATGATAACACTCAATATATGTAAGATGCACAGTAACCTGAGATTTCTGTTGGTCTTGTAATTAGGGGAAATAACTGTGATGAGAACAAAAAACACAAGGTGGCATCATTGCCTTTTTTTAAAGTTAGTTACCTGGTTAGACTACATAGCAGTACACATTCTAAATGTATTCTCTTCCCTTTCTTGTGTCCTTCCTCTTCTGCCAATTGCTTCTAGAACTACAAGAGTTGAGCCCAACAAGCAGATTTTGATTTTTTTAAATGTTGCTGAAGCAAAACAAAGATATCTGCTGAGTTCCTGGATCAGTGATATAATACATTACTTCAATAGCTCATGGATGTAACTACTGGGAATTACAGGCCTTTTCAGTACACCAGAAGTTAATGTTTCTCTTCAAGAATCCTAACAATTTATGACAGATGTCACTTTCACTGTGGCAGTAAATAAATCAACAATGACATAATATTAAGATGATACTGATTGATAATCCAATACTTGTCATAACATCTTTCTTCTGAGGAGTTCAAAGTGCCTTGTAAAAGGCGAATAGTAGCATCTTCATTTAGTGAGATCCTACATGATTTCATCTAGTAACTTTCCACTGCAGGAATTTCACCCATAGGTGACTGCTCTTCCCACCCTCATCACACAGAGAATCAAGAACTGGACTTATCTCACCTCCACAGCTGCAGCAATTTCTGGAGAACACAGCTCCCACATTTGTAGATCAGCCAGAACCTTAAGAAAGGTGTCTGGATGAATTTTCAAGTCAGGAGTCTTGCCATATTTTTCCAGTTTCTTTAATATTTTCTGTACATAATGATCACACTTCACAGACTCTGGGAGTCTGGTAAGCAATACAGGAAACCTTTAGCAGAAAGAACAGCAATAAAAGAGAAGCCATGGGAACAAATGCATATCTGATTAATAACTCTGGGTTTGCCTGGCATTTCTACCACTTCACTGCCTCTATAACATCCACAGATAAAATGGCTCTATGGGGAATGCAATACTCTAACCGAGTGAATAATGTGAAAGAGCTTTACTTTATTGGACTTGTGCACCAATTCCCTTTGCAGGGCATTGAAATAGATGCTTCTTCATTTTTCATTTAAATTTGGGATGACAAACTTGGGTATGTAAGGAAATAAAATCCTAAAAAATGTTTCTATTTTACTATGGATTTGTCCTCTTCATCTTTTCTCTATTTATTTTGTTTAGCCTCTACGGATTTTCCAGTGCAATCAGTGCCTGATCTGACACACTTTCTGATTCTCTTTACTATCCCTTTTCCCTGTGCTATCATCATTCTCCTCTCTCTATGTGCTAACATAAAACTCACTGATGTAAGTGCATTGTAACAGGCAGTCTTTACCATTTCACTCTGAACACAGAGATTCAGAAGGAGAATTACACATTACAATAAAAAAATAAAACTCCTGTGAAAAGACTGTCTTTTTCTTTTAATGTTCTGTATAAATTCTGCAGTGCTGCTTTGACAGTCCTGAAGTCTGATGTTCCAAACCTTTCTAGGCTGTGCATAACTAGGGTGTGCTATGGCTTTCATCGCAAAGGGCTGAGGATTTGGCAGCAGGAAGTGCTGTCTCCCTCCAGTTTAGGATACATGTTACTGGGACAGGAGGAGAGGGGTGAGGAATTTCCTCCTTAAGCCAGTAAAGAAGGAAACACTAGGTTCTCATTTTCTCTAGGGCCAGTTCTACACTCACAGTACACTGCTGGTATGGGTATGGCTGTATTAGCCAGCTCCCGATCACTGGCTAGATTACCCAGGTTACCGTAATCATGTCACACGGAGGCCTTTTATAACCCATCCATGCATTAAGATATTCTATTTGAGAAAGGAAGCTATGTTTAGTTTACTCTTATGTTGCACTGATCATTTTTTTGTATTATTTTTGTTTTTTCTCACTTCATGAGAGAGAGATAAGACAACTAAACTGACAGCGTATACTAGTAGAGTGTTCCTACTGTGATTCAGCTTTCCTGGCAAGACAGTGTTTGCAAAAGTATGGGAAAACACAGCCCTGTTGTAAATGAAACGAGGTACGGTGAAAGCAATTTCTCTGTCATGACTTGTGTCTCCACAAGGGGGTTCACCAGCCTTGTCAGAGATTTCGCTCTTCATACCCCTCATGGACAGCACTTTGCAGAACACGCCTGGCATGGAAAGCTATACTTGTCTACTGTAGTCAAAGCAAGACAGCCTCCTCACTATGGAAGCACGATTTTCATACCAGAAAACAGCAGACTTGTAGTACTATTCTTACATAGGGGGAAAAGTAAAAAGCCATATTGGTATAGTCTCCTTTATACTTATGGAGCTTTATCCAAATTAAGACTTATTCTAGTGGAACTGTAAGTATAAAAGCAAAACCCCATCCACTGCAGTTTCAGGGCTTATTTACATGCCAGATCTTAAACCTGGGGGACAGCTGGAGCATATACGCTTGACAATTAAAACCAGAATTCTGCTAGATAGGCCAAGACTAGGTTTCTTCATTAACGAATGACTGATACGTTCCTGATGTGTCCTGGGCCATACATTTTGGACCCGAGATTAGAAATGGACTTTTTGTTATCTCAAATTACAAAGGACAGAAGGCTTACTAGCATGGAGAGCAAAACAAGAAAGGCTGAAAAAACATCATCCATGTGGTCTGCATACTCTGTAATCCCAGGTCGAAGGAGTTCTCATGGACAGGGCAGTAGGGAACATGCTGTGAGCTTGCTGGTAGGCTATTTCTACTGCGTATCTGGAAACCAATGACTGGATACAGCTAGTATCCTTTCAAACATAAGACACTAGTAATTGCTGTACTGGGAATCATTTAGGTGATTACTCTACTTGCCCTTCAAGTGTTGCAGTATTATCCATGTGCAGTTCAAACATTGGCAGGGAAATACTTTGCTTTTTAACATGGATGGACAGCTAGAGTCAAAGTCTCATTTGCCATCAGTTTTAGTACCGTGAATGTTCAGTTCAGTAAGAAGTTGTGAATCTAACACATGTACATTTATACAATATCTCTCACCTTCAAGGTACAGTGTGTTTTATATACTTCCTGGTGGAAGAAGTCTCCTATAAAGCTTCATGCTGGGGAGGGTGTGCAAATGCAAGGACTGAGTGCTTTTTGCCCAATATCACTGGAAAGGAACTCTTCATTATCCCCTTTCTTACTGTTTCCAATTAACCTATTTGCTGAGCAGGCTGAGATCTGCTCTAGAGATCGTATCTGTATTTTTGTTGCTACCAGTTTGAAAAGCCTGCGTTTGCAGCAACTGATTTAATGGTTTCTAGTGATACTTTGCTTTGGGGAGAAAAAAAGAAAAAAGCTTTTTGTACTATAGACAGAACTCTGGCACCCTGACCATCTCATTTGAACTGAGTGTTTCTGTGCCTCCTTACCAGTTTAGTCCATCTTCACCATGTTCTCTTTTGGCTCTCATGCCCAGCTGTCTTATTCTTTCCATGTCTCTTCTGAAATACTTCAGTTGCTTCAAAGCCTGGTATTTTTGACAACATCGCTCTTCCTGCCTCCTACAAAAAAAAAAAACCCTTAAAAGTTAAAGCTGTATTTTAAACATTACTATACTTCTGCATAGTTAACTGGGAAGATACTAAGGAAGGCAGAAAACAATGAATGTGAAGAACACATTTATGTTCAGTCTGTGGATACTAATAACAGTTTCTGCTTTTGCAGTGTTCTGTACAAATTAATATTTCTACAAACATATTAAAAAGTGTTTACATTTTATATCAACTCTTGGCTGTAGGTAAGAAAAACTTCAGAATCAAGACATTTAAACTGAAATTCTACCTCCACTTTCTATCAGGCATCCATTGCTTGAAAACAAACAGAATACTGTACAGTGATTTAGGGTAAAATATTATTTAAACACAACAGAAGAGAGGTGGAATAGAGTAACCTGAGCTAGAATTTTGACTCAGAGATTGGGTTGGTATGCATTCCTACAAAAAGTACTACTATGTTATAACAAAAATAAACATCTGGTTTTCTTTCCAGTAAATTACTTATAGTATATCCTGCCAAAATGAGGTTTCATCTCCAAATGCTGACCAAACAGAATACACTTGTGTGGCTGTATGGAGAATGGCAAAATAGCTGCAAGTAGTAAAGTTTCCACCTGACTTGTCCTTCCATACTGCAGGATGCTGGAATGATTAGTTCCTTATGCAGTCACAGCAGCTGCTGAGGGACAAAAACAAGGACCCAGCTCCAGATAAAGAAAGCTCTGGGGACAAAAAAAAATCCAAGTACAAAATGAAACAGGAGAATGGAAAGAAGGAGGAAGTGAGAGGGGAAAAGAAAACTATGGCTATAACACCATTCAGAACAGCAATGTAGAGAAGGATCTCAGGTCTGATGCTTATGAGACAAAAGAATATGCACAAACATCACAGATGAATGTTTCAGTGTGAAAGGAAAAGGATAACAAGTTTCAGCTGGTCAACAAGGTAGAAATGTCACTGATCTGGGAAAACGCCTTGAGAGAGGACATTGAGAAGAGTCAAAGTAATGCTGAAGAACAATACAGTGATCCCTGAACTGAAAACACAAGACAGCAATACAGATTATGTGTGACTGAAGTTATTATTCTGTCTTTGGGTGAAAAGGACTATGATGTCCAAAGTAAATATATCCAATGTTTTTACCAAAAAAGTAATTCAGAAATATCCCAAAACAGTGCTGTGAATACTTAACCGGTAATATGCTTTTTGTACACAAACAGTCATAAAACTTTCTATCATCAACCCTATATTCTTATTTTAATGTCAATCCATATAAATGCATCTTTAAAAGGCCTGAAGACAAGTTCTAAATCTGGTCAGAAGCAAGGTGTGTAGTATTTTAAAAGTATACAGAAAACAGTCTCTTCCTACCTCTCAAGGCGCTCTAGAGTATCATGTAAACAACAAGCTGCTTCTTCACGCACTGCTGTGAATTTTTGCCTCATATCAGCACACAAGTTAGATTTGCTTTTAATGAAAGAGCTGATATAGCAGCTGCAACAAAAACAACACAGAAAACTCGAATTAACATCTTGTAGTAACCATTTTGTGATAAGCTCCTGTGTTGCTCACAACATACAGCGACATGAGCCCACATTAAATTTTGAGATCTCCTTATTCTCAGCAAAAATCCAAATTTAATATCATATACAGGGTTTTTTTAGTTCAAATTTAAGAAAGAATTTTATGAATAAAAAAATTTGTAAAATTGTGTTGAATTTGGATTTGTACCATCTTTCATTCCAGTCACATCCTTCTGGGAAAGTGTCTTCACATTGCATTAAAATGTATTAAGTGTGCTGCAAGGTTTCACTGGCCTGCTCTGGCCTCATGTAATAAAATGCTCTGCCGAATGCTTTCCACATATAGAACTGAGTTTATACAGTACAATGTGCTTCAAAACCAGATTTGTACCCTTACCCCTACCTTCTAGGCCTCTGCTTCCTTGATACTGTACTCTCTTGGTCCTTAATGAATGGCATCTTTACCCTGTAATTTTTCTGAGGCACTGGCAACAAACTGTAAGACACAACAAGGTTTAAAATAGCGTACAGTATGCCTTCCCCAGAATGTGAACAATTCTACAGGTGTGGATAAAACATTCTTAGTACTACAGACAAATACTCAAGGGAAAAAATGCTTCAGTGAAGTCTAATTGTAAGAATGGTTTGTCATGTTGATCTTATAGCTGTGGAAACCACCACAGAACTGAGTAATGAGTGAAAACATCTAATATAAGGTTAGCTGGAAAAGTTACAGACAGACTACTGAAAAATGCAATGGTAGAAACAAACAATTCTACAGGAAAAAGATAGAACATTGCTTTTTCTACAAAGCTGCTGGAGCATAAGGTCTTTTCTGTTTGCAAAGGCAAGATTCATGGGGCATTTTCCAGAAAATACATACTTCTTGCACAGCTGTAAAATGGGCTATTTTGCCACACATGCCAAAAAATAAGTGTCATCTGAATTCACCAAATGGGTGAATTTTTTCAGGGGAAAAAAAATAAAAGAAAGCAAGCATAAGCTCTGTCCTGATAAGTTGCTTCTCTTAGTCATTCAGGTAACATACCGCTGCACTCTAGTTTTCTTAACCATAGCCTCTTGTTTGTGGACATCTTTTGACACCTCTTCATGTGTTATCGGGATGACTTTCTGTAGGGCTGGGGGAAAAAAAAAAAATCTGTAAAAACATGCCAACTCAATAGTGCATTCCTCTCTTCCTTCCAGAGAGGATGCCATATATGCTGGCCTGAATGCGACATCCTAAAGAAACCTGCTATTTAGTATTTCTAAAATTTGAAGTTTCTTAAAAAAAAAAAAAAGCAGCTTTCTAAAGAGGTTTCAAGATAGGTATCCAAATATGAATGCACCCAATTCATTAATCACTTTTGAAAACATAAGCTTTGTTCTTTTAGCTGTGAAAAAAATCCCATCAAGTAGAAGATACTAAATATTTTTTACATTAGATGCTTATAAACACAGCATATTAGAAAAACAGGTAGATTGGAAAAAACTATGCAGAAAGACTATTTTCAGTTCCTGTGCTGTTAGCATTCTACTGGCATAACTGTCAAGTTTTCTGAATTTCTAAGTCTACCATATCATTTTGCCATTCTTCTTTTAAATGCCATATGGAATTTAATACGTTTAACATCAACAGGTATCTAATTACCTCTCTGTGACTCCTTATCAGCATCCACTAAAACTTAAGACATATCCTCAAGTAGCCCCTTCATTGGCTATAGTTTCCAGATTATCTACCATTCCATTGAGCAGATCTCTTTCTCACTAACAACACTCTTTACTCTCTTTCTGCCTTATGAGAATGCTTATATTTTCCTCTCCCTTGAATACCTGGAAAGCCAATTTAACTCACTGTTTTCCTTCAAATCGACATCTTTGTTTTCCTTCCCACTGCCGTTTCATTCCTGCTTTGATGCCAAACCCCTGGAAAGACAGCAAGATGGCCATCTTCTCTGCGTTATTCCCTCTAATCACTCATGCAGTTAACACTGTCACACTTCTTATTAAAAATCCTAGTATTAGCTGTCAAATTCTAAGTCATGCTCTGAGGTGCTCAATATGTCCTACATAGTAATAAGTGATATTTTACTGAGCACTCAACACCTTTAAGTTGTAATCCCCAAATTCAAAAGGTCACATTTTTCTGAATCACCTATAGTGTAATAGAAAATGACTGCTGCGCGTTGACTGTGTTAAATAGCAGCACAAACTACTTCTACTTGTTAGAAGTACAGAATATTATACTGTGAATTTATAAATGTAAGACATGGATGGAACAAGTTGCTGGGCACCAGCTAATGGGCTAAAATTTTACAAACCATGCTTATAATGAAGATCCTCTATTAGCTGTGGCCAGGTGAGTTTCAAGAGCACCAAGGTCCTAGTCAGAAACTCCCAAGTTCTAGCACTGACTGGTTCTAATGATGGCTCCACTGTGACCCTTACTAGTCTCAAAGTGTAAGCATGTAAGGTGCTGGCTACGCCACTGGACCTTCTAGAGCTGAGGAGCACTTTAAATACAAAGGCTGACCCCACAGAGTCTGGAACCTGACATCGATACAGGCAGGGAGTCTCTGCTCAAACTGAGCTAAAGCTGCATACAAATCTCATCTGTTCTTGGCATACAGTGCCAGAACCCTTCTTAGAAGAACCCACTCCTTTCTATTTGTTGTTACTATTCGGGCAGATTGAGTAGCCGGATATCTGAAACCCACCTACTCTGCAGATAATAGTGCTTTGGGGGAATAGGGCTATACCAAGCAGTGGCTGCATTTGATGTTTTCTCCAAGATCCGTTGAGCTGTCTAAAGCCAGTCCTGAAAAGAGTCCCATTGGCAGATTTTGGAGGGAGATGACAGGAAGCAAACTAGGGCTAATACCACAGAGATAATAGTTCCTCTTTTTGGCTGATCAACAGAAACAGAGGGCACAATACCTCTCTGCCCTCTGTTTTGTAGCATTAGAACCTGTTCCAATTCTCCATCTGGAGAAATCGGGAAAACAAATACTCAAGCTTGTCCATAGTCATACTATTTTTGAAATATTAACCACTATAGCTGTGAGCTAGCCAGATATTAATTAGAAAAGAGAAAAACAGAAGAGAAGAACATAGTAATTTCACTTGACCTTGATTTCTATGCCTTAGTTAATCATCTGTGAAATAGGATACTAATATTTACCTGTTTTGCAGGGGTCTAACAAAGATAAATCAATTGAAAAGACATTGATCACTCCCAAAGAAAAGCCCAAAATTCAGGTATAATTTTTTTAATGAAGATCCTTCGCACAAATATTTATACATTCTCTTTTAAAAGTATGTTTTTAACTTAGAATTCAAAGCTAAACTGCTGGCCAGAAAGCTTTGGGGATAAAATCCAGTTAGTGTCTAATTTTGGATACAGGTCTCACATTTTACTTCTCAGTGTGAAGAAAATGTATGTCATTTCTAGTGATCTGCATACACACATTCTTCATCATACAATAATTATGAAAAATTAGGCTTACATTTAGTACATTTAGATCATATAGTCTCTGCACAAAAAGAGATTATTTTTTTTTTAATGTGGCAAAGGGAGCAAGCTTAGAACACTAATCTACTTTGTAAAACCTTTGACTGATTAGATGTGGACTGAGTGATAAATGAGACTATCTCAGCAGTGACCTGTTGTTATACCACAGCTGCAAGGACTGCAGCTTCCACATTTGCCTTTGTCAACACGATGTAACATTTAAGCTTTGGACTAGTACACTCAGCCGACAGCACTCAAAAATCAAATTTGTATAAGCAGACATTCTACAGCAGCGGTCTCCAAACAACAGCATCTAAATTACAGTTGTAAAAAAGGCTTTATACTGAGTTATGAATTCTTTCCTTCAAAGAAATCTTTTGGTAAGAATCACATTCAGCTGTATCTACTGATTAGCTGCCTACTACAGAATCTCTTTCCATATGCACATATGTGTGGGTTAGGGTTGTGCGTGCTCTCAAAATTATGTCTGTATGAGTTACATAAAGCTTTGTGAATTTGGGGTATAATGCTACAGGGCAGCTGTACTTGTAATCCGTTTCTGATTTGTCCACGAAGCATCCTATAATCAGAATCCTGGATTAAATATGATTCTAGCAGCTTCAGAGTTCATTAGAGAATCCAACCTTTGCTACAGAGCTGCCCTGCAGAAACTAACTTCCCCATATTTTTTAGAGCTAGGAACATAATCCTTGAGAGGACCAGACTGGTAACTCAGGCCAGTCTCTTGAAATCACAGGCAATCACGTGATAGACGTTGTTCCAAAGGGTACACTGAACATCCTTCCCATATACCACACATACCACAAGGTATTTCTTTACGTGCAACAGCAAATGGAGGCTTCCATCTGTTACAGCTCTCAAGACTACTTTCAAATCTCATCTTACATACAAACAAATTGTTCACCTACATCTGTAAACAAATTGCTTAAAATTATAGCTTTGAATTCTCCATTAGTCTCATTCATGTCCTAGAAAGGCCATTCATCTATGCTGAGTGCCACGGACAGCAGCAGCTGTATAGGTAGTACATATTAGCACAAGCTACCTGATATATCCACACAGCTTCTGGCAGTCTGAACATAAATGTCTTTCAGACCCAGAGAACGTGTCCATCCCTTTACATTTAAGAGCAATTGTTTTTATTTAACTGGTTTTGGACCTGAATATACTTCCAGCCATATACTGTAGCAATTAATTCCTAAAGTTTAAGCATGCATTGCATGAAAACACTCCCCATTGTTTTAAATTTTCTGCCAGATAATTTAATTTTGTGTCCCATAAATCTGGTGTCAAGGGAAGCTGTAAATAACCACTCTCTAATCACTTTTTTCCATGCACTTTATGATATTACAGAGACCTGTCATAACCTTGTATTCAGCTGTTTCTTTTCCATAACGAAGAGCCCTAGTCTATTTAATTGGTTCTCATATGGAAGCTATTCTGTATCTCTAACATACCTCATCGCTTTTTTCCATCAAACTTTACTACTTCTGATATCAGCCTGTCTGAATTAGAAGGACTGGAACTGAAGAGGCACAAACAAAACATTTGTATTTTTGCGTAACAAGTTTTCCGCTTTATCTTCCACTTCATTCTTAGGCTTCTTTTTGCCTTTTTGATAGCTACTGAACATTCACAGAACTATCCCAAATGATTCCAAGAGCTCCTTCCTGAGTGGTAATTTAGAGTAGTCTAGCAGAGCATGATGTCATCCTAATAATGATAATATAAATACCAATTAAAAGATAATTAGCAGTACTAAATGCTAATGTGCTTTTCTGGTCCAGCTTTACTCAGAAGGAAGGGAAAAGACAAGATTACCTAGCTTTGTACTGAAACACATTGCAGACTTAACAGATAGATTATTCCGTCAGGTCTATCAAGTGCAGTTAATCACTGATGTGAGGAATAGAGAGTAAGAAACTCCTAAGTTAAACAGAACCCCCTAAGTTAGAAAGATACATATTCATTGGATCAGTTGGTTACGGCAGAGAACAGTTTCACTGTTTTCACCTCCTGTTGGACCTTACAGATGTGGATGACAGTCTGATTACACACCTGCTGTAACTGAATGTTAACTAAAACTCTTACTTAATATTCACATAGGATTATATTGTATTTAAACCAGTTTGCTAATGGGGAGGGTACAGACTGGTACAAAGTTCCATATGCCTGAAGAGAAATACACTGGTACATCTAGCAGTGTATTTGACATAGGTTCTCCCTAGTAACACTGAAAGCAAATCCATTTAATGTTGGTAGTCAAGGAAAGGAACTTACAGGGGAAAAGAGGTGGTTGTTCTTTAGCTTGTGCTGACTCACTCATAACATCAGATGAAGCTACATTAATCTTGACGTTGTCTTCAGAGCAAAGGCCAGTGGAAGTTTCACTGCCATGAGGGGTTTGACCACGGGGAGATGACTGACTGCTAAGCTGAGAGACACCTGGAGTAGATGCCTTGTTTATCTTCCTGCTAAGTAGACTGTTTCGTGCTTTCCAGGTGCACTTCTGTACATGGAAGAAAAAAGGAATAGAAAGCAGGGGTTTTCTATACCAATTTGACAACAACTAATCTATTTCTGTAATGAATTCCAACATTAGATACTTCTCGTCCTCCTGTAACCTCATGGATTTTTCTCCAGTGACTTCAAACAAGCTAGTGATATCTTGAGTAGAGTCTCCTTCATTTTGTCATCTTTCTTCAATATTCTTCTGCTATAGCATTAATGTCAACAGATTAAGCTAATTTGTAAGCGAGTAGCACTGCGTCTGAAGAGAGGGCTGATAGTAGAGCAAACTTCTCATGCACAGGGAAGAATAGGTCAAAGTGATTTGATAAATGTTCAGGTCTCCTCCCAACACCCAATAACGTTGGCAAATTTCCTGTGTCAGGAATGTAAAACCGAAGTCTGAAAGCAGACTGAATTCTGCAGGCTTGATAATCAGAATAACATGTATTATAAAGCAAGTGCCCCTGAATATTTCCACTAGAAGTTTCATATCAAATATGAAAAGCAGTCTTCAAGTAATGTTAGCATAAATGACAGAAAGGAAATTGTCATTAATTCAGGGAGGAAAACAATAAACATCTCAGCAACGCAAATGCTAAAAGACACATCAAGATTGACATGCACTGGTTTTTTCTGCTCATGTTCATTTGGACCTGACTTTAGAGAACTGGCAAGACTGTATGGAAAAATCAGTAAGCCTCCTATTTAGAACCAACTCTGTTATTTATGTGACTTGCTGACTTTGTCTGTTTGCTAACAGCAGGAAGAATATTTGCACAAAACCACAATCTTTGGCTTGTAAAAGTTTCACAACTTTTGCTGCTTATTCCCCAACAGAAATCGTAATCTTATATTGAATCATTTTAATTATTATGTCATGAGGGTACAAGCTGCAGGTGTTGAAAAATAACAAAGAGCAAATAGCCTGCATGTAACAACAGCTCATATTTCTAAGAGTGCCTCACCTGGAGTTCTAAAAGCACTTCACAATCTTGTTTAATTTAGCCTTATAGGGGGCAAAGCAAGGAACTAAAAGCTTAGGCAAACTGCTGAAGATCAAAACATAAGATATGCTACAGGACGAGAAACCCACTGATTCTTTATTGAGTTCTAGTTCTACTCCTAAGCATCAATCATTTTCCTCCAGTCACTTCAGCAGTTTCAAAAAGGAAGTCTTTTTGTGGTTTCAGAAAGATAGCAAAACAGTTACCAAGTGTTACAGATAATTCTCTAGTGTTTAATTTCCCTTCAAGTATTAACTTTATATTTCTTTTAAAAGGCTTTCATCAGAATTGCTTGTTTTCTCCTTTCCTTGGCTTTGGTTTGAATATGGGAAGTGAATCCTGCTTTCTTTAAAGGCCTCAACATTTGGAATTTGTTTCCAAATTTGGCTTTAAATTCTGTGTAAAAAGGCAACCAAACAAATCACGACTAGAACTTACTAGAATAAGGCCTCCAGGATACCAGTCTGAAATCCCCATTTGAGTGAAAAAGACCTACTTGTGTGAACAAGTACTGCTACATGACTCTGGGTAATAAAAAAGGTGGCAAATGCAAACAAGAGGCTAGTTATGTTTTAGCTGAATATTTAATTCTTCCCACATCAGTACTTACCACTAAGACCAAGCCACAATTTCAATCAGCTACATACTGCTCTTCCTATTACCTAGTATCAAATTGTTATTCTTCAAAATCTATAGACAAGTACTGTGCAGTCACAAGATCCAGAGCATAAAATATGGTATCAGGGAGTTCAATTGAGCAACAAAACAAATGCTTGAAAAGTTGGATTAGGTCCCAAGGAGGAAATTAACAATGAAGTTACCTTTGTGTTTGTAATAAAGAGCTCCCACATGCACTTTGCTAACTTCTCCTCTTCGATTTCTTTTACCGTTTTTTTACAACCACCAGGGTCCCTAAGTGAAAACAATTTAATTAGCTTTCCATTTCCAGAGTCTTGCATTTTGAGAGTTCTTTTAAGAAATGCAATAAACGGAGAGTAAGTGGTGACCGAATGCTACTACAATGTATATCTTTGCTTATAAGAAATGGAAAGACAACGCAAGGTATAAGCCATGAGTAAGTTACAGTCACAAGTGAAGAACCACCTAAAGAAAGCACAGTCATTCTACAAAGTATCATGCATGTACTGAGCCAGATTATGCTCTCAACTTCCTCTGTGCAAGTACTGAAGAATTTTGTCCAGTATAGCAAGATTTCATGGATAGAAATGACAGCAGGTTCATACAAGTCTGATTTTTTTAGCTATTGGCTAAATAAAGATCTATATTGGTCCAAAAGTTTAAATGTTACATCACATTGACAAAGGTAAACGTGGAAGCTGCAGTCCTTGCAGCTGTGGAAAACAACAGGTCACTGCTAAGGTAGTCTCATTTATCACTCAGTCCACATCCAATCCGTCAAAGGTTTTACAAAGCAGATTAGCGTTCTAAACTTGCTTCCTTCACCATATTAAAAAAAAAAACCAAAAACACCTCTCTTTTTGTGCAGAGACTATATGATCTAAATGTAAGCCTAATTTTTCATCATTACTGTGCAATGAAGAATGTGTGTATATAGATGACATTGAGGGAGAAGGGTGGTGGTTAGAGACAGCCGCAGAGAGCAGAAGGCAGTACACAAGAGATTGCACAACTTCAGAATTTGGAAATTAATCCAGGGCCTTATGCATTTATACTCTACTCTCAGCCTATATCTGTGAAACTTGCTGCCAAATCATTTCTCTTAGCCCAGTCTGTTGGTTGGTTCTCATATGTAAAGGGGTGAAAAACCCATCCACAATACATATTGGACTGATTCTCCTCTCCAATTTATCAGGTTAATTTTCTACAATGCTACTCTGCCACCTCTGTTATACATAGGCACAGTTTGTCTTGACTGAGAATAAACAGAGAAAACAGAACAGCTTTATAGAGCTCTGCCCTGCAAATCAGAGTATAAATCGTTCACGTTTTTTCCAAACACTCATGAATACTTTAAATATATGTTATGTCAACATGATTAATTGACCAAAAAGGTTGAGAACTTAAATTAATATTTACTTTTAACAGTATAAGAGTTCAGAAGCAATGCATCTTTTACAAGTACCCATTGCTGTCATACATAATTGATAGACTAAAACCAGCTACTAAATATCACTTAATAGCTGGCTATTTTCTGCAATTATAATGTATCTGGAATTCCTGTTGAGTTCACTGGGATAACCCTCCAAGGGAAGGCTATGGGAATATACATACATATATTACTACATGTATTTAATTTGCATAATTATTAACCAGAAGAAAAAAAGGAAAGAAAACAACTAAATTTGGCTGGGATAGCTCAGTGTTTCCTCCTCGTTCTGCAACTTGCAATAACAGGGCCATGCTGTGCTACTGATTTGACTGTACAACTTCCTGCTGACTGCATGGAGGCAAAGTGAATGCAAAATTTGTTTATGTTTCATGGCACTGAATTAATAAGATTTCACTCAAATAGTTATTACTTCAAAGAGAAACAACAATATATAAAGGACAAAAGATCTCAAACTCCTTTTTCCATCTACTGTCACACATTGTGCACATACATTGGATTCCAACAGGTGAATATAGAATGCATTGAACTGTTGGATTCGAGAGTCAAAGCTTCCAAAAGCCAGTGTATGGCGCACAGCTGTCGGAAAAGATGTTCACTGCAAAGAAGAGAAACACATCTGTTATACTATAGAATCAGGGAAAAAGTCAAACTGGCATTACATTGGCTGAAATAGATACATCTAAGCATTTCTGTAGCAGAAGACTTTTTCAATGTCCCAGTGAATTCTACACACCTCTCAAGGTTTTTGTAATGTTGATAGATAACTCTGAACTTTCATAATAACTCTGAGTTTTCAGTAACTCATTAGGATTCAATCATTTAAAGTTAGAATTTAACAGTTGCTATTAGTAAAGACAGACTATTTCACCATAAACTCCTGAAACTCTCAGGATACGTGTTCACCAGTTGAACAGTAGCTCTAGGTGTTACAAGTCTGTGTTGCTGTGAACTCCGCTTCTGTCCTACCAAGGAGGGCAAGACATAAATCTGCCTTCAAACATACCTTTTTGCTCCAGGGGGGCTTGGAATCAAGACGCTGGTATAAACAGGAGTGAAAGACCGTAATGTCGTCTTTTTTGTCTTCTTCCCTGACTTCCTCAGGTCGTTGCCTTCTGTTAGAGAGGAACTGTGGGAAAGGACAAGACTGAAGTTAAAAAAAGGAGTATGTGAAATGAAGACAGAGCCAATAAAACTGTTTATGATGTTCACATCACCACACTCCCTCTTCTCCTCTTTACATTTAAAAAAATACTTAGGTGTATTTCGAAATTGTTAATTACTGCATTTATTATCATTTATTAATATTACAATATTATTATAATATTATAATATGATAATATTATGTTTACATGATATATAATTATTAGTTATTTCTAATATATGTATGATACTTATGAATTCTAAATATGGTATTATTTGTATTTACATACTTACACTACTTCGTATTATTAGCAATTAAGTATTTATATGAAATCAAATTTGGGGGCAAGCGTAATAAGGTGACTGATTTGTCTGAGAAAAGATGCTGAGATACTGCTTACAGTCTATTACACTTGTCTTGTGTCAGTATCATGCCAATTGTGTCATTGGCAATATATACACACACGGCACCAAAATTTCAAGATATGCCTCTAAAATTCTGTTCAGTTTTTCCTGGGTTAACATAATGTGTGCACAGAACACAATAAAGATTAAGTTGAAAAGATTCACCCCAATGAAAATGAGTCTCATGCGTTAGCCAAACCAATGTAACAGAAAACTGAGCTCTTTCTAGACTGCAGGCACTGTTTCCTCACTGTCACAAGCCTGCTTTGGCCATTTACACCTGTGCAAAATGTTTATAAAATGCTGCCATGCAAAGGAAATGTTTACACCTGTTTTTCCCAAATGTAAATAACTACCTGTACCTAGTGTTAGACAATGGAGATTCAAGCTTAATAAACACAGTGAGATATTGGAGCCTTAATATATCAATAGTATACAGAAGATAAGAGGTCCACACAGAAAATATAATGTGAACTATTGTATGCTGGATCATAAATTAGTAAAAATCTGAAATTATATTGGCCATTAAAAAAGCCAGCTGAGAAGTTAACTGAGATCTGAGTGGTGGCTGAGTCTTAAAGCTATATGCAGATTTCTTTATCAGAGACTTTCTAGATGACTGATTGATTCTGGACTAACGTTTCCTTTCTAGACATGAAGCAGTTTGGGGGTGTCAACTTACTGTTGCCTACTATAGTTGGAACAAGAGTTGAGAAGTGTGTGCCCCAAGCATTCCATTGATACACATTTTCTGAAGCAAAGCAGCAATTGTAAATAGTACATACGACGCTGGCATGGGCATCTCAGCACTATATTTAAATAGAGATGAACATGTCTATTTTCTTCAGCTAATTAAGAAATGGATAAACTTAGATATTGTTTTGTCTAACAAAGGAGATATCTAACAAAAGATATAAGCTAGCAGGTGTTCCTGCTTCCCAAAAGAAATTTCTTACACAAAACCTCAAGAAGTTGTCTTCTTCATTCAGATAATCCTAGATAAATTGTAACAGCAAATTCATACTTAGAGATGATTTGGTACATGAACTCCACAGACTTTGTTGTTCAAAACAACATGTCTGTCTTGTGCTTCCTTAAATCACGCTTCCAATTGTCTCTCCTCTGTAATCCTAATGAACAACAGAATGCCAGAAGAGACAGTGGGACCATTGTGTTTGACAGAGTCCATATTCTTAGTAATGAGGGGAACTTTACTACTATCTTGTCCACTGTTATGATAAGAAGCTGTTACCAAATTTGGAGTCTTGATGCATTTAAATAGTTGATAACACAATGAAATGCTACGACTTACATAACAGCAGTAAAAAAGTCTCAGTAGAGGCTTAGTATTTGCTGTTGTTTTGAAGGCAAAAAGAGGAAGGGGGGTGGGAAAGACCTATATCCGTCACTGGAATCTGTGCATATAAAACCATGCCAACAGTTTCAGCCGCTATGAAAGGCTGAGGCCAGACATCATCTGTTAAAAAGACACTTTGTGTCCCAGCAGTTTAACACTGCTTCAGAGCTTTTCTTATTCCATGAAGTTCCTAATTTTTGAAGTCAAAACTGTGAAAGCTAGGAGTAAAGTAAGTCTCCACAGCAGATAATGATCTGTATTTTTGTATCTAGGCTACAGACAAGCATATGTATAACAGTACAGAACTGGAACTAACACCTGTTGGCAGGGTTCCTACATATGTGTAAATCCTATGGGACAGTTTGAATGAGTAAAGGCACACCTGTCAGAGATACGCATTTCTTGTTTCACACGTTTACACTGTGTACGCCTGTCCCATCCAACACATCCTGGAGTTGAGAAAATTCTCCGTAAGACTCCCTAATTTTGACATCTGATCACAAGTCTAATGATTTCCCTCTTAGAAATGTTGGCAGATGTTAACAGATCTTTCCTCTAAAAATGAAGTTAAACTCTCAATTAATATAAGTTCTAAGCAACAGATTGAACATATTAAAGGATATCAGGTTTACACTAGGAACTTTTGCTAGTGTAGATTTTTAGGTTAGTTGTAAAATTTTTTAAAATAAATTTTTACAACTGGCAAAAACCTTGGTGCAGATGTAGGACTAAATTGGCTTTGCCAGTATTCATGCACAAGCCTGGTATACTCTGCACTGGTAAAAGTTTTTTTACTGCTAGGAAAAGCCGTACCTAAATGAAGAAAAGTTTGTCTATGCGGGTAGACCTTCCTGAAGGAAAGAGGAACGTTAAATCTTTTTAGGTTGGCCTTGCTGAAGAAACAAGACTTTCCTTACAGAAGAAAAGAAATTATTTCAATAATCTGCATGGTCACAATAATAAAGGCGATGGTATTTTTTATTTGTGTATTAAGTTATTTGTCTGCAATAAATGTGAGTTTAGCTGAGTTATGGGTAGATAGAACAGTTACATATCAAAAAGAATAAGCACAGAGTTTACAAAAAGCTTTCAGGCAGGTTCTTATGTATTTTTAATTAAATAATCTTGTTTACCTCAAGTGTTCATGTGGCCTTCACTAAACTAGGATCAAAGTGCTTCATAGTGCTATTTAAATACAGCTGTAGGTGACTTAAGCAAGGAGGAATGATGGAGACATTACAGCCTAAGATTCCAAAATACTTTGACTAATACCCTATACCTTTTCTCTTTCCATAACACTATCTCAGTAACACTCTATTCCTTTCCCACCTTTTCTAGCTATTCAGTTAGTGACCACTTACAATGCTGGATATTAAATGTTACTCTAGTAAATATGATACTTTTCTGTTCAGAATCTCTCAGCCTGTCTGTTCTACTCCTTTGCTTTTTGGTCTGGGTTTCATATTAACAGGAAAGATTTTCTTTCTTATTTTTTAATAACGGTTATATATTTTGTCCCACTTTATGACAAGGGCACGATTGCATCTCAGATGATGCTGGAGACTGAGTTTTCCAAGTTGAGAGTCAGTTCATGGAAGAAAGGTGAATGAGAGGAAGCTGGTATCTGGGAGTGACAAAAGCCACAGCAAACTGATGAGAAAAGACTGTTAGAGGTGGATGAGCTTTTTATACAATAAGGCTTCAAAGGTGTGCAACCTCTAGAAGAGCTACTCTGTCCCGCTGAGCAAGTATTTAATCATCTCATCACCTAGCGAGGGCTGACAGATGGAAGACAACGACAGCATTACAACGCGTGAGCCAAAGACCATCTAATGATCAAACAGAGAGAAAGCCTGACGAAAGTAGTAAGTAATAAGTCCAAACTAGCAAAGAAACTCACTGTGCAAGCTAAGCCACTAATTCTGCTGAATGCAATTCTTTTATTCCCACTGTGGGAACAAAAGCATGGCACAAACTCACCAGGCTTCCTCCTTTTCTCCTCAGAGAATCAGTCCTGAGTTGGCTATGAAATCTCTCCCGAGTTCACTAACTTTCTGCCTTCTAAACTTCCTCCCTATTAAACAGCACCTCGAGCTTTTTTTCCTCATGCTTGCCGAGTTTACAGCTGCTCACTTACCCAGATTTTAAGAATTTTCTCTTTCTAGTTCACACAAGTAGTAATACTTTGCCTCAATACCAAGTAAACGTGAAATTGTCGCTTTTTAAAACCACTGCCCTCAGACCACCAAAAGCCCTGAGTGGACTTACACGTTTATTTCTTCCTCTGACTCCTCTGCATCAGAGGAGCATGTCGGTGGCTGGAACTCAGTTCTCCATTTTGTGCCCTGAGCCTGCTGGGCTGGTTTCAGTGTGTTCTTCCTCTCCAGTGATTCTTGGTGAAGTATATGGAAGTATTCTCCACCTTGCTTCACAGAATTGATATGATGCCTGACAAAAATCATCACAAGTTGGTCAGTGTACTAAAGACACACTATCAAATTGATTAATTTCTCTTGTGCCCACCAACTTAATTTTTAACAGAGATTTTACATTCTACTACATTCAAGAGTTCAACTTTGGTATTTCCTTCTGCAATATGACAACAAAGGACAACAATTCCCCAATGTGAACTGGGAGATCTTTCCCTTACATCATTCAGCACCACACAGGTTACCTATTGGATGTCTTGAACTCAGCATCACTTTGTCCACTACTTGATTTAAAAACCTCCCTGCCTAATTCTAATTTATAGCAGCCAATTGACCACTGGGCCCTTCACTGTCTTAACTCAGTTGTCACAGCTTGACAGGCACTGCCCTGAAGCTACCTGTTAGCCACTAAATTCTACTTGTTGTCAGAAGGCTGCATTGTTAGTAACTGGGAAGCTGCCAGTGAAGCCTGTGAGTGAGCTGAAGACAACATGCAGGGTGTTACTATAAGAGAAGAAAATAAAGAGGAAACTATAATGCACTCCCTGTATGATGACAAGAGGTTAAAAAAAGAAAAAAAGAAAAGGTGAGCTAGGGCAGTGAAAGGGATATGGCACACAATTACCCTACAGCCTTTGATTAAAATGTTAGCAAGAATGCAGCAGCTGATCCAAGTCAGCATACTATCCAGGCACAGAACACTTCCCTTTAAGTTAATGTGTTGCTGACTTTTGAATCAAGTGTCATCAGGCTGTATTGATTCTTTCAAACACAATCTAGGCTTGAAAGCTAGGCCTCATTTGTTTTATTGAGAAGTAATAACTCTCTTTTCTTACCAGACATGATTAAAGCACCTTAAGGTCATATAGGGTGCAAAATTCAAGCACCAAATTCACTAGTTCTCAAGGGGAGCAGTTTACTCCCTCCTTCCTTCCCACTTGCACAATTTAATGGTTTTGGGATTGGATTTTTGGTTTTGTTGACGTTATTTTTTTTTAAGTCCAGCAACTATAGATACAAGCCTGAAAACATTTCCAGTTCAGGCAGATAACCTGTCTGCTAGATATTTCTATGCTAACTTTGGGAAAAAAATAAGAAAATAAGATATCCCCAATAAAAAATGCTGCATGCTTTAGAAAAATATAAGGATTTCAGAGTTGTGTCAGACACACAGAGTTTTTCATAAGAACTTAGTATTTTGCATAACAGACTTCTCTTGGAATACTAGAAAACATTTAATGGCCTTGAATTCTTGCTTTATGTCCTTTTCCAGTAGTTTTCTCTCTCTTCTTTCTGCCAACTATCAATATATTTGTATATAAAAATATTTTTCCCTTTCATAGTGCTTTATCTACATTTCTGCATGCACTAATGTAAGTATTCCTTCTCAAAGATCAAACCCCCTGCTGTAGCTGAGTATTACAATGCCACAAATAGTGAACAATGAGGTTATGACATGAATCAAAGACAAGTGGTAGAGAAAAATAATTACAACCTAAAAAGTTCTTTTACACTAACAGCCATAACAAGTATTATTAGAGAAAGACGCATAAATGGCAAGTACAAGCAGGACTTTTTTTACAGGTTTAGTTAATATAGAAGGCTTTAATAGGTGTATACCAAAATCAGTGATCACTCTCACATACCAATAGGAAGTGTTATGCACACTTGTGGATGAACATTTTTAGTCTATGATTTCCTTGAAGTCCCAGGTATTACAAAGAGTAGCTCTACAGTCTCCAAGTACGGAAAAAGAAATAAAATAGAATTAACAGAAATGCAGCATATAGAAAAGCTGTTATAACTACCCCATTTAAACAAAAAAATCCTCTCATAATTCCATAGAATTATTTCTGGAATATTTATGAATGATCCGAAAAGGTTCACGGACTCCTGTCAGGAAAACAGTAAAATAAATCCAAACTTAAAATACAGAGGTGACCAATATACTTTTCTACACTACAGATTTACTGTATATTGCTAGAATAGGACATCAAATATTTCTCCATTTAAATTCTGGCATCATAATACCCTGTTTATACAATAACTTAATAAATTTACCTGGGCTGCCTATATGACAAGTAGGTGAGAATCGTTCATTAAAATGCAAATGTAATAGAGATGAAATTTGGAATATATTTATTAAAGTAATTGAGCTTCAGTCAACTGTAGTCACAACACAGATTTTCAACTGCTGTTCAGACAAAAGGATTTGTCTTATTTTTCTAAGTTAATATCTTTATCAGCATGAAAATGAAGAGAGTTTCCTGAGCAGTAATAATGTACCATGGAATATTTCAAGTTTTCTCTACAGGAATATATTATTATAGATGAGGGTCAATGACATGCACAAGGTAGTGACCCAGTAGTGTACTACACAGAAAATTGGTTGCAAGCATATTTTCAGTGCTTAATGTAACTACATACTTATTAAATTGCTCTTTAAATCCTTTAGGAACTCAAGGTCATAATTTAATTGTAATACAAGGCCATTAAAGTATTGGGGTATTCAACTTTTACTGCTAAGATTTAGGATTCTTGGTGCCTTTCTTTGAATAAGAAATGACTCACAAAACCAAAAGGAAATCATAAATTTGTCTTAATTTTAATTTAGGTGCTAGGAAAAAATGTTAGGAAGCTATAATTATAATGACAGAAACCCTTCCATCAGGGTAAGGACAAGCTAGACACTTAGCAGGGTTTTTTACATCTTGTTTAAATATACCATGTTTAAGTACACTGGGTCATCTTCACTAAATTCAAAGGAATCATTCTAAGGATGTATTTGTCCCAGATGATCAAATTTTACAGTTAACAACCTTGCATCTACTGTGTACGCAAACAAATACAGTGGCAGATGGTTTACTAAAGGAATGACATGCACTCCTGAACATGTGATGCCAAATCCTTGCTCAACTAAGCTGGTATAACTCCAGCCTGAAGAGAATTGCTGGAAAGATGGGCAGAAGGCTGCACACCCATGTGGCTGTCCCTCTACTAAGCAACTGTGTTCACTGCAGTGGGTGGTGTTACTGGGGTGCTTCAGTCTCATTAACTCTTCCTGCTAATCTCCCTCTATCCCATTCCCTGAGGTGAAAAGAAGTTGCAATCTATCTATACAGGCTTGATTCTCTCTCTCCAAGGCCAAACATTATATTATGATCATGGTGAGCACATATTGTGAGCTGTAAGTAAAATAACTATGTATCTATCAAACAATTTAACTACAAACATATTTCTCTGGTCATGGAAATTGTCAGCCACTCTTTCACAAAATGGCTTATTCAATTTTCTTATCTTAATGGATACAGCCTTTATATCAATAAAGCTAATGACAGAACATGTCCTGCTCCAGACGCTATACAGAAAGAATTTAGCTTTTTCCAGAGGCTTATAGCCAATTGTAAATATAAAACGAAACCAAGGTGGCATTGCTCTGAAAGCCACTGAAAGCACAGGCTTTCTAAATGTCATTTCCTATATTTTCATAAAAGCATTTCAATCTGCATCTGCAACAACTCCCTACTAGACCAGTAAAAGCTCCTCTTTGGGCACAAGGCCAGACCCTGCTGAGGCTGTTGCAAGGTGAGTATCAGCTGGGTACTGCCTAACTTGTTGAACTAGTGAAAAACTGAACATTGAGCTACGGCTTCCCAGGTGAAAAGCAAGTGCAATTTTACACATACTGTCACTTAAAAGCATTCTGAGTAAATATTTTCTATAGCAGAAAAAGTAATACAACAACAATCCATTTCTGCATAAAACAGAAAGCACAGGAGGCAATAACTTTGAAACTACAGCAAACACAGGCAAACTGTATTTTGAACACTGCAGACTAAACCCATGGATTAAAAAAACCAGCATAATTCTTCTAAATGAACACTTGGCATTATTTGAAGCCATGCCAGCATGAGCTGTGATCCCATCACAACTCTCAAATGAGGCTGATGAGTATTTGGATCCTGAAGAATTCAAAGAAATATCCACTGAAGGAAAAGGTGAGAGCAGGAAGCTTGCTTCATTAGGATTAAATTTGAAATCTATGCCCTTACCTAGTTTTAGGAGGCACTGTGGTACTGGAGGGTCTGTCTTTTTGAACATATAATAAAATGGAAGTTCTGACAACCTGAAATTATTAAGGCTCCTATGGTAATCTCTACAGGAACAAAGATGTTAACACCTGCATTCTCATAAGATTTCAATTGATTAAATGTTACTGTCCTTGCTGCTGTTTCAGTTGGAATAGGGTACTTTTTTTTATCATTCCAGTCCCCTAAAATACTATGTTGTGTGTATGTGCATTAACACACAGACTCCGTTTGAGCTGTTGCTGCATTCTAATACCTGAAGTAATTCTTATATGCCCCTTAACTTTCTGAGAAGGTGCTGTAACACTCAAACAGCTAATAATTATGAAACAACAGAAAACGCCGAGATAAAAGAAAAACCATATGCACACAGTGCTTTTCTTATTTACAAAGCACACACAGAACAATAGGACAGCAAACTCTGCTTTTCTTGTAAATTGTCAACGGTGATACTGATTTATGCCAGTGGAAAATCTGTTTCATACTCTTATCAGTAAATACTGGAGCTGCTGACGATTTCATTCAGTTCTTCAGTTTACATTCAGTGTTGTAATGTATATCTACACCAGTATGTCCCAAATTTATTTACATTAAGACTGCTTCACACCTTTCCGACGTGATGTAAGGAAGTCTCATTGTAAATGAGAATTAGTGCGTTGTTCACTTAAAATACACTCAGTCAATTATTACAGGGTGCATACACTACCCAGCTTCTGAAATTACCAAAAGCCATGGAGTTAGGTTTACATGGTGGTGAGCCTGAGCTAGGAAGTCCTACCATTGAGCTCTGCATTCGGGTCATATCCTGAAAGCTTAGCATGTAACAGAAAAAGACTGCAATTATTCACAATTAATATGTAGATACCAATGTAAATTAATTATGAATTATGGTTTGGTAGTGTTTACAGCCAAGTTAGAGATGCAAACGTATACACATGAAGCAATGGAGAATCAGGAACACACTCCTATTTAATGGTTGAGTAGTTACACAGTAAGGACCAAATGGTTGAATATTCATACATCTAGTCATCTTAAATTCAGTGAAGACCAGATGATGACAACATTAAAATCTATTAAATATAGTTACTAACCCACAGAAACTCAGACCCATGTGACCATTTACCATACTGAACCATTAACCATTCTGACAAGGAACTAAAGTAGTACCACATCTACATCTGTCTTGAGTAGTTGAAGACAAACAATCTGGAATACCCACATTCTTTCAAATGTAGACTCCTATTTTATTATCCTCCAGATGATTACAATATTCTGTACTCAAATGTCTGTTTAAAAAACAAAACCAGGATCTGCATAATGGGAAAGATGCATATAAACACGTGAAAAATCTGACTGTGAAACACGTCATGAAACAAGTAAAGTTAAAATAAGGCATGAGTAAATTTGTGGTATGTTCACAGAAGGTTATGCAGCAAGAAATAGGGATCTCCAGTAGTCAAAACACCACCCCACACTATTATAAAAGATGTTACCAGGTGAACATATTCATGTATTACTGCATATTTAAAGATGTCTCAGAGTGGTTCCCAATTAACTAGAAAGACCTTAAAATACAGAAGATGCTGCTTCCATTGTGAAATGAGGCAGAACCTCTCCTTTGAAAATTAGGAGAGTTTCTTAACATTAAGAAGCACAAACATTTGGCTACCTGGAAGTACAAAAAACAACGTCCCAAAAAACTGGCTTATTTTCAGTTGGAAATGGGTTTTTCTCAACCTAGAAAGAATGGTGGGCAGCAATTTATCTTTTAAGACATCCCAGAACACAAGAACATGCACACACCCACCCACCCCTCCCCCTCCACTTGTGCCACACTGTAACTCCCAATTCCTGCTGATCTTCATATAAAAGTTTTCTTTGCACATAGGCACACTTAGGCTTCCAGCTCTTGGTGTCTTTTGAGAACTACATAAACAAAGGTGAGTAGGGAAAGTACTTCCGGAGCAGCACAGAGAAGACAGCTTTGTACTGAAAAAAGTCAGAAAAATAAATCTGTGAGATTTCAAGGTTTTGCTTTAAATTCTTCTCCAAAAAGCTGTGGACAAACTAGTACTAAAAAATCAAAAGAAAAAATCATCTGGGCTTCCCATTTTCTTGCTGTAAGAATGTACAATAGTAACTTTACATTCATATTACCGATAAAAACTCGCTGCTTGTTAAGTGGTACCTCACTGAGGTCCCTGATCCTCTACCAGGAAATACTGCTGGTTCAAGACTTTCATGTGAAAGTAGGAACCACTCCTCATGATCTAGTGTCTTGCCTTACCACATAAAGGTATTTACAGAGCAGGGACATTTTATTGATAAATAATGGAAAACCAACTTTAAGTGTTAGCTTTGTTCAAACATTCAGTGACAATGTCTCATTTTGTATCAGAATACATGCGATTAGACTGCTGTGTTTAGAGATAGTAAAATCTAATAAGCAGTGAACTATTTCCACTTACGAAATTTCAAACATAAACAAACATATTTTTGCACAAAAGCAAAGGAGATTGAGACTCAAACGAACAGCCTGGAAAGGCAGAAATGTTGACGGGAATAGCAGTCTTTCCAGTGATTGATGATAGAGATAATGATTCATACATCCATACACTTAAATGGTTGTCTTTGCCCATGACTGCTGTCTAATTAATGTGAGCCATCATTCATGTAAAAGAAAATTTTTGCTTCTGGAAAAAAAATGCTGCAAACTGCCAGCAGTGACAGTGCCAGAAACATGCCAATTAGAGTGATTTCTGCCAAGCAGCAAAAGGGCACAAAACACTGGTATCCAAGCAACTGACATTATGAAGTATTAAATACATTGGAAACTAAAATTGGCAGATAAACATTTCACCTTCTCAGTTAGTACTGCCTCACTCTCTGCTTCTTAACTCTACGTTGCCTCTCCTCCCTGCTCTTACAGACCCCACTGTATCTTCCAGTAAACTGTATGCATTAAGGATGCCAATTTATCATAATTTCTAAACTAACATCTTTTTTGTCTGCATATATTAGAATAGGATTGGTATAGACTTAAAGGCAAGGACAGACAAGGTCATAACAAGAACTAAAAAAAAAACCTCAACATGTTTTTTGACATTTAAAAATCTATCAGTAGTAGCTGCCATTTCAATCACAAAATTTAAACGGTTTTATATTAAAGTCAGCTACACAGCCACTAGTAGCAGGAAAAGAAGTAGGAGAAACTGCTCTTTGGGTAACAGTCAGTCTAACTGTTGTTGCAGGCATAAAGAACACATTAATAGAGGCTGGGCTTTCTGCATGCAGAGTGACTTTTAGAGATCTGCCTTCAGGTAACTTGAACCATTTTAAAGAGCCATCCAGTTTCTAATTTAAAACATAAAAAGCAGCCAGTTGAATACCGTTAAACTGCCAGCAGTTTGACATTTAGTTTTAGTTAACCAGCACAGGACAGTGAAACAGATGCACAGGAGCCATTTTCTTCAAACTAAGGGAAATGCAACGCAGAGGTTAGCATGCCCTTTTTGCAAGTAAAGGCTCAACTGGCTCATGGAATGGCACAGACATTTCCTCTTTGAGCTTGCAGCTCAAAGCTGTCAATTGCTAGACATCATTGGCTGAGGATGACCACAACTTGTCATTTTCACATGGGTACCTATGCTTAGATGACCATCACTGCACAGTTTCCAGTTTCTATCATCTTTCCTACCTCCTTTTTACACGAAGAAATTATTTTCAGCTAGTCTCGTTTGAAACAATATGCTTATTTTTAAGTGCTATTTTTTGTGGCAATGTTTAACAACAAGAGTATTTGCAGTACACTTGCATGATCTTGGAGCGCTGAGTTAGTCTGCAGAAGTGATTTATGGCAACCTGCTTTTATTGTGGATTAACAACTACAAGCTTCCAATGCTTTGGTAATCTCTTTTGCTGTGTAACTGTTCCTACATCTTTCTACTATTTATTAGTTATAAAGACTTCTACTTTGTTGGTTCTCATACAATACATCCTTGTGCAAGCATGGATTACTTGTTTCTGGATTCCATTTAGAGATGTCATTGGAACAAAGCAATAAGAAAGGATCTCCCTCAGAGCTGAATGTCATTTAGTTTTAGTAAGAATAGCAATAGAAATGAAAACATAATTCTTAGCTCAAAGCTACAGATATTTGACTGCTCAAGGACAAAGGTGGTGTCTTTTCTGCCATATTGTATTCCACCCACTGAATCTGACATTGGGAAGTACTTAGTCAAGCAAGTCAGAGCTACTTTGTCTACATGGGCAATCTCCACTGGAAGTAAGATGTATTGATCTACAGAGGAAGAGGAATGATCATTATCTGCAGATTTCCCAAATGGTTTTTCATTTTAGGTTGCACAAAGATAAGCATATTCCTTCCTACGTTTTAATGCTGTGTTTAAGTAGAATGGTATCTGAGAGCTGACAAGTGTGTCCCTAAAGTGACTGGGTATAAGTCATCAGTAGGGAAGAGCTGGTACGACTTTCTACTTGGGACTAGTGACTGATAGTTTTAAAAGATGAGTAGTTGGAGCAACCTCTGTGTTCTGTCATCATCCTCATTTACATCATCAAGAGGACTCAAGAAAGTATAAGAGAATATTACTGAGAGGAGGTATGAGGTCATAATAATAAGGTTTATCTTCAATTTAATTATGCTTTTAATGTGCAAGATAGAACATTAAAGCTTTATGAATGCAGCTAAGTCTGTTCCAGTAATGACTCTTCAAACATTTGAGATAATTGTAAAATTCACACTACTGTGCTATGTCACTGTGATCATTAAAAAAATTCCTCAGTTTGTTCCATTATACTCTTTCATACAAACAAGCTGCAAGATCACAGACACTACTTCCTGTGAATATGTATCAATTAACGTCCAATTAAGACAACTGCTGGGTGTTCCTTTTCAATCAGGGGGAGGAAAAGCAGCAAAACCCAAATCCACAAAGGTCATTTGTATTCACTGACTCCCTGTAGTATGTATTAGCATGCTGCTCTGCTAGTCTGACTGCTTTAATTGAAATTAAAAGTTGCTGCCCTGGAGAAGAAAACTCCAGTTTTCTTTTTTGCATTTTCCACTCTGCTTCTTTTTTCTAAAAATCGCTCTTTTTCTATCGTCTGAAATTGTTACTACGAAGTATTGCTGACATGTCCTTTGGACCAAATCAGCAGTACAGTCATTCTCACTTGAAATTATCTTTTCCCACGACTTCATATTTCAAAATTTGGTTAAAAATCTGTGGGTTTGATTTCTTTGCTCTTCTTACTGTTCTTTTTTCTACATGCAGATTTAGTCAAAGTAACACTCAAGATGAATGGGTAGTACATTTTCATTGTTAAAAGGTCATACAATGACACTCGAGGAATTTCCAGGCTTATACAACACAAAAATTAAGAAACAGTTACTTTATACCTTTGATTTCCAGATATTAAGTCTGTTTAATTTTTTTTTTTTTTTTACACATACTGGGGCATTTGGCTACTGTACATTTCAGAAAGCATTACAGAAAGTGAGTTCATATTTCAAAAATCTGTTTCCCTGACTTTTTTTTCAAGCAAATTTCTCCATGGCCCTTATAGCTCATATCATACTTCACTTCTTAAATAATGTAAATATGTAGGATTCATGATTTAATTGCCACAGTAAACAGAAATAATTACGTTAGGTGTGTTATGGGATCACTAGTGGGATTACAATGTAAGGAATGCGTGGTATTACACGATATGACAGGCAAACTTCATTTGAGCATCTATTCAGACAAGAGTACTTTCCAGAAACTAGCATTAAAGTGACCATTGCCTACACAAGAGCAAAAAGGCACATTTCTCCTAAGTGTACTAAGCAGCTTTGACTAGGCCTTGACCATGCTAAACTTTTGATCTTCAAAAAACAAATGTGTGAATATCGTTTACTGAACGATATAAAAAGTAAATATACATTTATTTGTGCAATAGGACAAGACTAAGTCTTCCCTGTCCACGCAGGCATTTGAAATCCCATAAAGCTAGTTTTGAAGGCAACTGTGAATTAAATTTATGGTACTAGAAAAAAGATGGCAGAGCTGGAGATGCTTTAACGGGTAGGTATTTTCCTACTTATCAGCATTATCCTCTGTGGGTGTGGTACAGGTACAAATGACCAGGACGTAACAGACAATTCTGCTGATAATGTACATAAGGAATACAACTTTGTTTGTCCCTTTAGCTATATTGGCTTGTGGAGGTGAGAAGGGACAAAAGGGTTTTTAATTACTCAGAGAAAAGATATGACATCAAACCACATTAGGATCAAATCTATTCACATCATTAAAAAAAATTCTACATTTAACATAATTTTGCAGATTGCATTACCATTAAAAATTCAGTGGAAGGCAAATCTGCATTTATCATAATGTGGTGCAGGAAACAAAAGCCTTCAGTTAAAAGTAGGCTAGACTAAACACTTCATCTGTTATACCAAATAGCTGCACTCACCCAGAGTAATGGGCTGGATCTCTTAAGAAGTCTTTCCCTGGAGCTTCTAATTTAGTAGGCCAATTTTGAAAATAAAGATAAAAATCAGAGAAACAGAGGCATCACTGAAGTCTAGAAGAATAAGTAAGGCATTTACTTACCTGAGACACCCAAGTTCCAACTGTAGCTGTTCCAGTGATAATTAATCTAACATCCCCAATTTGACATTCATAATTTACCTATGAAAGTAATAATATTTATCCATCTAATAACTAGTAGAGCTGCAGAGATGCATAAGACAATGCTTGCATGTACTTGAGTACTAGGCATTGTAAGATTTATTAAACTAACATCCCTAAAAGCATAAGATAGTGGCAATAAGATTAAAAATTTTAAAAATAATTTAAATTAAAAATACACCCTATATGTAAAAAAATAATAATTTTTCTTTCAGTAACAAAAGCAATCCTCATTCACACTCTGCCATCCATACCAATTTAAAAGCTACATATTTATGCAGTGAGTTTAGTTCAGATACATTGCCTAGTTTCTAATCCAAATTTACTTGACAGAGTTGCAGAGGTATCAAGCAATTTGCACAAAAGTACATAAAAATTTAGCTGCTCAGCCAAGAGTTAGGATCAATATTTTGACTCCCCTCCCCAAAGCCCCATTTCTGACCTCCCCATATAGCACTCAACACAATGCTGCAATAGTCAGAAACAGGGAGCAGAACAAAGAGACTGCGTAGAGAGGCAACCTGCTTAGTTCCCTTCTTCTGGCATGGACAAATCCTAGAATAGTTTGGGTTGGAAGGGATCTTAAAGATCACCTAGTTCCAACTCCCCTGCCATGGGCAGGGACACTTGCCACCAGACCAGGTTGCTTCAAGCCCCGTCCAACCCGGCCTTGAACACCTCCAGGGATGGGGCAGCCACAGCTTCTCTGGGCAATCTGTGCCAGTGTCTCACCACCCTCAGAGTGAAGAATCATGTGCAGCTTCGATTTGTACCACTGTTATCCTACATGGAGCTTCTTTTAGCTCATGAAAAAGCTAATTTTCTAGAGCATGGTTTTTCATGCCACTGAATCCTTCAGATTTAGTCCCTCATATAAAGGGCCTAAAACACCACCTCCTGTGAAAGCAGTCCTGTATAATGTTACTCACTATAAAAATCTAGATCATCTTCAAGATTATAAAATCAAATTTAATTTCATAGGTTTCTACAATTACAGGATTAGAAACTCAATCTACTGAACTGGAGAGAATTTCAAAGCTGTGGAAAAGCTCAGCTGATCCCAAACATCTCGAGGTTGGCCAAGGTACACAAAAATGCCATGGAACTCCTAATGGCATTTCAAAAGCATGTCTTCCAACAAGTATCCAATCAAGACCCCCTCATGTTAACTTACAAGCAAAATGACACTTGATCTGTTCAAATCGTATATTCTAATTTACAAATCAATTTGCTAAGATTTTAAAAATCATGCCTTTTAGCACCAATGGTGATGATAATTTTTATCCTGCAGAACATTTGCAAGTATTTTTTGTTCTACTCACTTGAAAATAAAGAATGTAAAGCAACCAAAAGCAAGCTCCAAACACCTGCAACTCATATCAAGTAGTAAACTGATCTTAGGCAGGTTATTATCAAAAGAACTTTAACCTGACCTCAAGGAGACAATGCCACTGAAATTTAGCAATGAACGCAGGCAGTCAAACAGTCTAACAGTGCTTTTATGGCAAAACCTGGTCATGCTTTACTAAAAATGGCTTATCTAACCTTCAAAGTACACAGCATTTATTATTTTGTTTATGGTTTATTACTATTTTCGGCCAAGTTTATCAAGTGAAAATTCACTAAAAGTGAATTAACAAAGTCAATAATAAAAATAATTGAGGGCAAAGACGATAAAAGGGAAGAATGTGAAATTTAATGTTGTCATGTGTAACTAATATAAAATTTACAAGTTGCTCTGATGTAAAAGTTTGGGAATATTTAAAAACACTACATTATCACGAAATGTAAAGTTCCAATTCCTCTACATTAGTACATGCAAAGAAGCTACTTCCTTGTACTTCCTTGTGTTTTATGCAGTTACAATCTCAGCCAGACAATGCAAGAGCCTAATTTGTCTTCAATATATTATGCTAATACAATATCATGTGCTCTCTTGACTGCCCTATTTGCTTAGATTCAACCTAATTATTAAGTTTTATATAGATGTCTGTCTTATTGCTGCTTGCTTTAATTCAACTATTTTTATCAAGTGAATGTTCTTCAAAGACTTAGAGCCTAGGAACCTTGTAAACACTCTTGTGATCTGTACCCTGCTGGGGCTGGCAGTGGTAATTTGTCAGTTTTATTCGCAGCAGGCTGTAACTAAACCTTGCCAGATTTAAATCATCCTTTTGTACTACTGCTTGCTGTTTCAGTTGCAAATGAATCTCATTTCTTATCTTAACACTCACATCAAGAAAGTTAGAAGGTTCCAGGAAAATTTAGAAAGCCCTAGAGTCACCTACTGCAAGGCTTATTATGTGGTTTAGCAACTGTTTAGGCCAATAGTGAGCAAATAGAGTGAATGGTCTCTGTAGGCAAATTTGAGTGCAATCAGAATGTGCGACTGCAACAGAAAAGCATATTGAAACCTCAATCTTGTCAACTTCAGCACCACCTGCAGTGACAGTGGTGAAACATGGGTGACAACACAGCCTAAGCACATTTAAGAGTATGAGTGCCTAAGTGAGAGAGTTCCTAAAACCTATTCCCAATAGGCCTCCCTGGTTTTTGTTTTGTTTTTCTTTTTTAAAATGAGACCATAAGAAATACCCTGCTGGCACAGAAGTTTATAGTGGCAATAGAAGATACTCTCTAGCAAAAGCCTGCACACCCAGCTACTTTCTGTAGTCAATCCCATAAAATAATGGTTGCTGTCCAAACTTGGCTGGCTAAGAGGTATATAGGATCCCAAATCCATGTCCTATTATAACAGCTCACTGCACATCAGATAAGGAGCACAAAAAAGTCTGTCAGCATCTTCCCGAGACTCAAGTTGGTATATTCCAAATGAGTCCATGCAGGTATTTCTACAAAAATGGTAGATATTTTCATTATGATTTTCCATCATATGGTGGACACTATACATCCTAACATTGTTCATTTTTTACTACTTTATCACCAAATCTTGGCACAGCACTGTATCATGCAAGAGACTGCAGAAGTAACAAGCACGTTTATGAAGAACACTAAAACAACATAGTATTGATATAGACAGAGCTATCAAACAATCATTCCTTGTACAACATTGACGACATTTTAAGCATACATGAAGTCTATAAAGGAAAATTTGTAAACCATCTTTTCTAAGCTGTTAGTACAGTTTATTGTTTCACCTATAATACAACTGCTGCCACTGCAGAACCAAAAATTGCTTTAGCTTTGACTGGCCCATTTCTGTGTGCTCTGGACTTCCTTACCTTGAGTGAGCTAGAGCTTTACTAAGAGTCCTCAGCTCCTTTTCTGTTTCTCTAAACAGGGAGAGCCTCTTCACTGGTTCTGGTGGATCAGACTGAAAGTGATCAAATTGAAAAGAAATATTACAACACCAATTAAGAAGAGCTTAGCATAGAGAAGGTATGTGCAGTCTCAGGGTTCAGTTCTAATCACCAAATATTTTCTGAGATGGTCATCATCTGGGACAACATTGTGTCATTTCACAAGCATGTAATCAAGCCTTATATGATACCGCCGTGCATGCTCATGTATACATGTGTTCCAACAGCTTTTAACTCATTGGCTGACTTCAAGTTTGACAGAGATCCTTACAGACAGTTAAGCACCTATGAGCTTCATTAAACTACAAGACAGGAAGAAGAGATTGTTCAATGGCCTAGACTTAAAGAATGACTGCTGCGAGCGCTTATGCATTAACAAACTACAAAAGCACGCATGGGAGAGTAATCTTTTAGAAGTCCCAACCCAGAAAAATTTTCAGACTCAAAACAAGGAGACTGACATTTGTAAAAAACAAAGCAATAAGAAAAGCTCCACAGATATAGCTGATTTTGGAGCACAGAACATAGTGGTTTTATTATTCTTCTCTTATTTTTTAAGAGTGTAGAAACCAGGTCGGCGATTTTACATAAGGGAAGTAAAATCACCTACTTTGTACATTGTTCAAAATGCCTGCAACATTTTTCCTTCTGAGCAGCTATGGAACTGGAATACATGGGAGACGAAAGCTTATATCTGTTGTTGAACTATCCCTGGCTTAGAAGTACCCTTGGGGTTTCCAGAGAACAGCTGCATCAACCTCATAGAGTTACAATCGCATGCTGTATTTATGCAGTGGTTTCGCATGTGTTACGTAATAAAATATGCAGCTGAGGCAGCACCCAATGTTCAAAAAGTGCATGGCTAAATTGCTATCCATTGGGAGGCATAGTGGTGGTGTGCAGAGACTGAGGTGCAGCCAAAGATATTCCTTGAGGCAGTTCCATGCATTTCCTAAGTGTCCTAAGGTGTCCAGAAAAAAAATAATCCTGGTAAAGGAAATAAAGAAGATCCTTTATTATGCACCTGGGAACGTATGTGATAGGATATTGCAGATCTCAGTTGGATCTGTAGAGAAAATGCTCGCCTACTCCAGAGAGGCTGCAACTCTTATTTCAGATCTTTATGCACATCTGAATGTACTGGTTTTGATCACTGAATCAATTAGTGCTCTGTATGGACAACTGCTTCTGTAAGTTTGAGCTGCATACTTCACCCTTTCTTAGTATGTTTTTAACTTTAGGAACCTTCTCGAAAGTGCAAACAGAAGAAAAGACTTCTTATTAATGAGATGTATAGATAAAAATAATATTTGTAAATGAGAACTGAAAAGAGGAAAATTATAAATGAAGGTGTTAGTAGAATGTTTCTGGTATTCAAGCCAGAGTGCTTCTGCCGGTAAAACAGCTGGCACAGCTGCCCCTTTTGGCAGAACTTCCACAGCACATCTCACTTTGCAACTTTGTTAGCTTCCAACAAATCTGAAAGACATCACTGACTGATTTGAGTTAGATAAAACCAGAAATTAAACACTGTTGTGATAGGTGAGATATTACTGGATGCTGAAATCAGGCTAACACTTGCACTTTCTTCCTTAAAGAAACACCTTTAAAAAAAGAACATAAAAAACTTAGTGTTGTCAGTTTTCATGTAATTGCAAATGTACCATCCTTTTCTCTTTTGTTTAGGTTTTATTCTTCTCTTTTCTAAAAAAAAAAAAAATTACGGACTATTCAGCTGCCTGGCATTGAATTTTGTTCTAAAGAGAAAGGAGATGGATCAGACTTGAAATAAGCTAACAAAGACAACATATAATGAAAAATGAAATCTTTTTGCTGGATTGTCAAATAAAATTCAGGCAAATTGTTAAATTCATACCGAGAAATTAAAACGTGTTTTAATTCCAACATTTTATTTATATTTACAAGGCCTGAATTGCTTTGGCACAGATAGCCACAGACTATACTGTAACTCTGCATTGTAGTATGACAGGCCTAAGTACACATCAAATAGAACATACACTTGGATGGTTTTGGATGAATTGGAACAGACTCACCACAGCAACTGTTCTGTGCTCACCAAAATGTGGCATTCAAGTAAAATTATTTCCAGGCCTTTTAATATTTAAAATTGTAGGTTAAGGTCACACCAGGAAAAGGCTGAAAAGCCGGGTATAGGCTAGATCCTCAACAACTGCTAATTTGTGTAGCTCTACAGAACGCCCGAAGGAACAGCCCTTTCAGCTTCAGGTTTTTGAGATCTGAGGATGTGCAATATTGACCTATGTACTTTAACAAAAATATGAATTTTTGAAATAAAAAGTAATTTTGAATGTATTAGCCATTTCTGTGCTAAACTGTAATATAGTTTAAAGGTCAGTCTTCTAGAACTGACACATGGAATAACTAACAGCTAAACTGAATTTTCAGAATACTGTTTCTACCAAGTTACAATAGAACCCGACATCTCACTCAGTGATTTTTTTTTTTCCTGATACCTTCAGGAGGAGTTTTACTAGATAAAACCTATGAAGTGTTCATCAGTCAGCAAAAGGCTGGTTCCTTATGTACAGTAAGGCTTTAAACCTTGAATTCAGCAAACAGATATCTATATGAATAATTAAAACATGTTTGTCTGTTGCTGCCTTTAACTCCATCTTGAACCAAAGCTTCACCAGTAGTCTCACCTCTGGATTGAAAGAGTACTTGTTAGTAGTAACCTCAGCCACCTCTTTGGGTGTTTTTTCCTGTGCATCTTTTTTCACTGGCTCCTAAAAAAATGAACAAAACCATGTAACCATATTTGAAATACTGCTAGTTACCCATACTGTAGCAGGTCATAATTTTCAAAATTAAGTCGTTTAAATAAATTTTTCTCCATAGATGCAAACTAAAGCAAAAATAGCATCTATCCCATTGTAGAAAAACTTAAAATATCACTAAGTAACTTTGGTGCACAAATAGGTTCTCATATGAAGTACCTTCTGAGAAGCTACTGTGCAAAATGCATACGTGCTTTCTAAATTACTATGCTTAAATGCTCAGAAAATGTAACTTTTCTCTTGGAAAACTGTTGTATAGACTGCTGTGTCTAACATAAAAAGAAAATCCAATTTCCAAAACCAGGAATAGGAAATTACTTACCTGTAATTGCTCTTCCCTGAAGATACATGCTGTGAGAGACCACTATTCTTGGATCTGTGCTTTCACCCACAAGGAAGGCACAGACTCATAAAAAGCCCCAAAGTCAGACACAAGCACACTTTTAGTCCTCCTTCAATAATCAGTTTATTCAAGTGGAAGGAATACATATTCCCTCCTATTAAAAAAATTATATAGGTAGATTAATAAAAGACTTTAGATCACTCGGCAGCGTATGGTGCTCAGGCTAAAAGGATGTGAAAACAGTAATTCCTTCTTGCACTAGTTTTAGATCAAAGAGCTCGTCTATTGCTTCCAAGCAAAGCAAAGCTGGAGGCCCTAGCAAGTTGCATCCACGTAGTCAGGGTACAGCCAATGTACAAAAAAGGCTGAAAGACTGCACAGCATAATCAGAGCCATGGATGAAATACCTGCCATGCTGCATAGCTTTTGCACAACAGAGCATAACCTGGAAATATTCAAGTATTTAAAAAACCACCACCTAACAGCAGAGCATTTTGCTTGTTGGAATCTTGACTTGAGAAGGCACAAGATTCTTTCCAAATTTATGTTCCTGTGTAACACTTCAGCAGAACAAAAGTTCAAAGTGTAAGGAACAGTGTCTTCACCAACTAGAGAACTGCAAACACCAATGTTCTAATGTAATGACCGAGACAGCCCACAAAAATAGAAAACTTTGGAAGAAAAAAAACCAGACGACCCCAAACCCAGAAATGGTACAAAGAGCTAAGTAGCTGGAATGGAAAGAAGATTTTCTGCAGACAGAGTATAAGGATGACCTAATGAAATGTCAAAGCAAAGTCTGAAGCCTCTACTGTTTCATGGAGTTGGGGTACACTTGACCAAGACTGGTCAGCAGCAGAGACAGATGGCAAATGGACACTGCTCAGGAGCACAAGCCTCACTGAGGGCTATCAATGTACCCGAGAGCCCACCTCAGTGATCGAGAAAACCACATTTACACACTGAGAGACAGAGGAATCATTTTCCAGCCTGAGTGGGAACCCATACTTCAGCTGTAGGAAATGCTAATCAGAGGAGATCACTGGGGATGAGTATGCATTCAGTATGGACAGTCTGTTACACTGAACTTCAGGGAAAATAAAATTAAGTATATGCCATTACATAAATTTAATCATCAATATTTGGTATATTTTTTCCAGAGATCAAAGTTATTTATTTTAACCATTTGTAGTAAGAAGCAAGATTCTGAATACTAAATGTCTACCTGTGAAAACAGGTTTTCAAAAGTAGACTGGATTTCAGAAATGAGTTGCCAAAACACTTTTTTAAAAAAGTCATTTCCAGTGTAAGTAGTCTGAAATATTTGTAATACACTCCTGTATACTCATGAACACAAATGATCTATCCAGAACATAAATAATGCTAAAATAAAAATAATTATTTATTTCTTCTGATTTACCCTTCTAAATTTCAGAGTACTCTCAAAGGTAGGAAGGTGTCAGATGGATAGAACAGAAGACTTTGGAGGTGAAACACCTTCAGAAAAGCTGGTTCAGAAGCAGCTTGGTTTTAGAATTGGAAAAGTTTTCATATTTGGGGCAATTTTTTTTTTTGGTACCAGGGCACACATTTTGAGCGCAATGAAAAACTCAAGAAAATTATAAGTACTCGGACATCCTTCAATCTTCTTTCTCCTTTTCTGTTACTATTTCCATACAGCTATCACCTCTGCATTGCATATGTATTTGTAATCTGTAATGCCAACCACCACAGCATCATCTCATAGCACAATAAACAACAACACCAAAACCCATAAACTTGTGTCAGTTTTCCCATCTTCTCTGCAACCGGAATAGCATGCAGCAGCCTGATGTTGGTGGGACTTTTTTTTTAATTCAGATTGCACACATCTGTATTTTAAAAGAAAGCTAGAAGAAATACAATTTGGACTTGAAGCAGAAGTGTCTTACACTCCAGGAATAGCACAATTTCCAGTCTGCTTTGCTCCTGACAATTTTTTTTTTTTTTCAGAAGCACCAAAATGTTGACAACAGCCAGGTACTATTGCTTTTACAGCTGGTGATACCTTGAACAACATGATTAAAACCAACTGAGAGTCTTTCAGAGTAACTTACTATTCAAGGGAAGGAAGAGCAGTGGAATGTAGCCCTAAGGTTTTAATAGCTTGAAGGCACCAGTACACTGACCACTGGTATAGGGTCTGGAGCCATTTAGCTATATTCATTGCAAGTGTCTAATGCCACAGAGCACTGAAGAAAAGTCTTCTCAGGTGCAACATTTGCCTGCATCCTATCTCTGGCCAGCCAGCTCGGCCGGTTCATAAGGAAAGGAAAAAGAGCTCTGAACCTACCTAACCTTTGCACAGTTGCTCAGGGGAAGGAGGTATCACATACACCACCCCCTCTGCTCAGGCACTGATAATGTGATTCAATCGGCTTTATCACAGAAAACAGAAGGGAATAGCTTCCTTTTGTACAACATTATCTTTCATTACTATGTCATGTATTGAAAAGGTGCAATCTGCGCTTAAAACGGTAACAGTACATAATTATAGAACAGTGGAACTCTTTCATTTGCAGTGCAGATATAAAAAAAACAGAGAAAACAATACTGGTATGTCTCATACCTTTAACTCAATATATTATCATGACAATCTGAACAATCTTTGGAGTTTGGGTGTTGAGGGTTTTTTTTTGTGTTTCCAACTTATGAAGACTTTTATTGTAGTTCATTTAATTTGCTTTTAAGCCATCAAAAGGCCTGTTTCAGTGATCGTTTCCTGCTTTCATTATAGTGAAGTAACAAAAATTTCATACAACTCCATATGTAAGAAACAATAATTTAAAAAAAACCCCATAAAGTAATATATGAAACTCTCAAAGTGAAATTACATGAGGAAATGACCCAAAAGTTTTCCATGAAAATGATTATGGTCATTTTTCTTGAGCTCACATCCAGCAGCTCTAGGTGCATTGAACTACAGCAATCCTGCAGCAGGTGGAGCTCGATGCCATCTGATTGTCTATAGCTCTGCTCCTGAGGACCTGGAGGTGACCCCTTTCAGTGCTACCACAGGTGCTAATGGCACACAGGAAGCCCTGGCATTCTTGCTTACTGTCTTACACAGCTCTGTATGTGTCCTCTTCAACTTTAGAAAGAAAACTGAATGCTCTTAAAGTATTTTTGGATTAACAGATTCTTTTGAATAGCTTGTTTCAGTTGCAAACCACCACCTGCAGACAGTCTAGATTTTATCCTAACAATTCCCAAATACTTCCACTTTCTCTTCTAAATAATTCTGGCAATTAAAAATTGTTCAACTCTGACAAATCCTTCATTTTATTAATCACAGAATTGTCTAGGTTGGAAGGGACCTTTAAGATCAAGTCCAACCATATTCTCCATTTCATACACCTGTCATCTTTACAGATGTCATTCTGTCAGTTTTGAGAATTTCTAACTTTCTTCTCCCAATCTTATTGGGGAAATAGCCTGAGTTGGTGGTGTATGTAGATGGAGAGTCAAGGTGCAATCAACACATTTTTAGGTTGTTACACTTTCAAATTTTTTATTTAAGCTGATGAAAGAATCCATTTCCTCAGCAACTCCTGAAGTTTTTTCATTCTAAGTAACTCATTAAGTTTATATGTTATTGTCAAAAATAGCAGATTGACACACCTATTGCACTACTCTTCCTTCTAATATATCACTTGAATAGGAGCATTATGATTACATTGGCAAACTGTGAATGTGTTTTGATGAAAATATCAACACAGCCTCATTACAAGCCAACATTTAGCCATCCAAATGCAAGATTGACCTGGTGAAATAATTTTACAAAAATGTTTAGAAAGCTTTTGTGAAGCACTACATATACAGCTGACTACTGCTGTTGTGCAGGTGGGATTCTAAATGTTGAATTTTAAAGGCAGTATTCTAGCCAAGTATTCAGGATTTTTTTTTTCCTATTTCATCTTTTACTGCTGCTGCTCAATACTGACCCTTTCTGCCCTTTCACTAGAATGTGGGAACATGGAACAGACATCAGGACTCAAAGAGAATTTTCAATTAAACACAAGAGGCTCCAAGGCAAAGGACTTCACTAAGAACGTACTGCAGAAAATTAAGATTGCTTTAAGAGTAATGTTGTTTTAGTGCTTCAGTTTAAAAAAAAAGCCACAACTAAATCTGCAGATATAAATATACACCAGCATCAAAGACAAGATACCTGATTTGTTAAGGTTGTGCTGTACTGTATCAATAATGCAAAGCACTTTGCCGTTGAGAATCCCCGTTGCCAAGGGGAGCACTTGATAAGAGCTATTGCAGCAGCTTCCATTCCCTGGTCTCTGATCAGAAATGGTCCCAATATCAATGGAAAGGGGCACTCATCCCACTGTTTTACCATAGGTAGTTTTAATGAGTGAGGGAGTTCCAGTTCTGTTAGGTCTCCTTCTGCACTCCAATGAACACATTACTGTCAATATAGACATATCAGGAAAATGGAAGGAGGCAGCTGACAAGTGAGAGAGGTTGTCTGCTAGTGAAGGCATGAGACTGAAATTTGAAATAAGTAGATTCAATTTCACCTCTGACATCCTAAAGAAAACATTTAACATCTTATCCCAGCTAGCAGGAGCCCTTTTTCTTTTTTGACTACAAAGAATTCTTGTACAAACTCCACAGCTCATTGTGCCTCTACTCCCCGTGTATGAAATCGGAAAAATAACACTTCTTTTTCATTAATATCTGAATACTTCATAGATGTTATAGTGATGGAAAGCCTACATACAGGAAAACTGTTGTTTTCATAATAAACCCAGGTCAAATAGCTTGGTATTGTTTATTCCATTGATCTCCCTCTGTCTCTCATATTCCTTGGGGAAATTCTCTTTATTTTCTTGTTTCCAAAGAATATTTACCTAATTCTGAGAAGTTTGGTAGGTTTTGTAAAAAATGATTGGATCAAATTAATCTCAGTTGCATTGTTGTCAGTGCATTTACTCTACAGTTACTTTTAACCCCTTAAGCAATTACATTATTTGAGCTGCCATCTTTATAGTCTCCATAACCTCTTTCCATTAAGATGATTTGAAAATTTCAAAATGTGTCCTCGGAAGTCAATGCAAATAAGCAAGCAAAAAATTATCACTGCTGTATGACATCTTTCTATACTGCTTATATTTCTGTCTTCTGTTTCTGTCATTTACATGGTCTCTGGGCAACATGCCCGTAATTTAGGTGCATGCAATACTCCCAAAGCCTTTTATTCACATTTTTGGTTGCGTACTGGCAATGATAATATTCCTCAGCCTTAGCTAATGTTTTCTAGATATTTTCCACTACAGAAGTCAGAATTACAAGTGTTCTCACCAAATCGTCTTCCAGAAGACCAGATGTCCCAAAGACATTTTGGACCACCAAAAATCCATTCTGCTAGAAATGAATGTAATGTGTGTTAAACTGAAAAAGAAAACCCTTTTGCACCACAATAGTGCTCGCTTCCTTCTTACATTTAGTAGGGTTTAAAACAGATTACAAAAGTGCTGAAAAGAACCCTTTAGGCACAAAGGACACTCAGAAAGCAGAAACATCTATAAACCTCTCTAAAAAAATTAGTTTCTTACTTCTGCTAGCCTAACACAGGATTTCATATTGGAATGCTATGCTAAAAACATGAAAGTTCATGAACCAAAGCAGAAGTACCTAATAAAATTATCAGATCGATATCTGCTACAGCACAGAGTCTCTATTCAATCCAAAAGCAACAAACAAAAAAAGAACGTGCTATTCTGTTTTACTTCATAGTGAGAACAAAGTTAATTTGAGAAGGAGGTGGGGGAAGACACAGCTGGAGAGCAGAGTTACCAGCCTCAGGAAATTCAAGGAAATGTAATTGAGAACAAATTATCTCTTTAATTACTTTTGACCAAATCAATAAAAAACACAGAATAAAAAGCATGACGACTGCCACCTGGTAGAGGACAAAGAACACCAAAGTTGAAAATTACCACAAAACTAAAACACAGCAGTGTTAAGAATAATCAAAGCACTGCTCTCACAGAAGAAAAAAAAAGTGGGTGAAGGATATTAGTTAATAAACAAGCAGTGCATGCAGAAGTTAATAGTTGGTTTTGGCCACTGCTCACTGTTCTCAGCTGTGAAGACTGTTAACTCTTTACTATCTCACTTGAATTTCAGGTTGTCCCATCATTACTCAGGGATCAGAGGAAAAAAAACCCAAACAACAAACCAACAATCCCTAAGACCTCCTGTTTCCTTCTGAAGTTCCATGGTTTCTCCCATGCTGGCTTTTATTTACTAAACACCAACATAGGAATTGTTTATTATTTAAGTTTAAGGCACAGCACTTATTCTTGTCAGTGTGTTAATGAAACACAGCAAGATCTTACCTCTCTTTTGGCTTCATTCCCAGATATGAATAGTAATACTCACACCTGGAGGTCACAAATGTGTAGCTAAGCACAGCTGGCTCTGAGTGTGATGGATGGGACACAGTCTTCTGGCTAGGCAGAGATGGAGGGACTACAAGGGCTACAACAGCATCCAGTTGCAGTGAAGACTCCAAAGCTTATCTATCTATACTACTTACATGGTCCTCATTACCATAGTAGTTTAGCAGTTCACCACCTTTAAGACATTAATCCTCACAACATTCTTGTCAAGTAGGAGAGCAGTATTATCTTCTTTGTATATATGAAGAATGAAGGTAGAACAAGATAAGTGACTTGCCCCTGGTCACGTACAACATACACAGGAAGAACAAGGTATTGAAGGCAGGTCTGTGAGACCAAAAGCATGCATCTGAGTCTGGAAGTCTCAGATTCCCTCCCACAGTCTGACTAAATCTTACAGCATTTGTCACTGTCACTGAAGAACGTTAAAGGAGGCAAATTTCTGATCTTCCTCCTTTCTTCTCAACTATGTTTTAGTTTAACATTCCACAACTGTTCTTCATGTGGATGCTGAGCACTGAAGTTAAAGTGGATTTCAGATGTGCTATTGACACCTTGCCCTCTGCCTTTTTCTCTGTCTTATTGCAACTCCTCGTGGACCTTAAGATCTGCAGAGTTTCAACCAGTTCCTTTACAAATCTTGGCATTGATATGTAAGCAGGACAATCTGTTTATTTTATGGGCTGAGTAAAAGAAATGTCACTCTGATATGACCTTTGCTTGGATTTGTTCTTGGAGGGAAGCAGAGTGGCCATTTTCTGCCTCCAGAATTCTGCATCTAGATTCATAGTTAATATGCTGAGATGACTGGCTCAACTGACCCGTTAGTAAACTCTTCCCAAGGTCCCTGAACAATGATCATCTGCTTTATCCTGCTCCACAGCAGAGCCAGTTTAGCTTGAGATGAAAGTCTATTGTTTAATAGAAACTAAATTTCACAGCACCAAGGAAGTAGCATCAAGTTGGCCTGTAGCTAAGCACTACATTTTCTAGGACGTTCCTCTGCTTCTTTCTCACAGGTCCTTATAGTCAGGAATCACTTCAGTTGGCGATGGCAAAGGACTGCAAAGTGCTAAACTGGCTCAGGAGCCTGAGACAAAGTACACTACTGTGTAATAATCTCACACTCCCCTGTGCTCTCTGAAGAGCTTAAATAAGTGTTTCACAGAAGTACAATTAGAATTAGCAAAAATAGAGGCCTTAAAATCAAATAATCAAAAAAGGCAAAGAAATTAGGCAGTTTAGGAAGACGGCAATATCCCACTAACTTTGAAATCGTAAACGGTCTTTAAGATACACTCTTTCCCCAGCAGTAACTAATTCCTTCTTCTTCTCCTGCCTAGCTTATACCTTAAACTCATGCATAGACTAAGTCCTCACACAGGGGTAGTACAAGATTCCAGTCCCATCAACGCCGATTATGTGTCACCTCTACACAATAGACAGAAATGACAGGATGGCAATAAAGGATGAATTCAGCAAATGGAGTGCTTTTGTTCTCTAAAAGCACCGCCATATTAGCTAGAATTTCTGAAATTATTGAAAATTCAGTATCACAACACAATTTTTCCCCCCAGGAACATATGTCTTAAAGTTTTGAAAAGGTCTGATTAAAGTGGAGATATGCCTAAAAACTTATTTACTTTTTCAATGGAACAGATCTGACTTCTACTAAAGCAGAAGTAGCCCAGAAAAAAAAAAAAGGAAATCTTAGAAAGATGAGCTACTTCCTATTTCACTGTCAGACCTACAATGGAAAAAAATTTCAAGCGACAACATAATGCAGACAAGGCAGTGAGGTATGCTATATAGCCTGAGGTAAAAGAAACCAGCTTTGGAGGTTTTTTCCTTGCAAGTTGCTGTAGCCCACTTAGAGAATAAACGGATTTGGGGCCAAAACCATTATCATCACTGCATCCATTCCCACCAAAGTGCATTCTCTGAAAGGTCCTGGGAGCAAACATGCACCACTCCTGCTGGTTTTGTCGATAAATAGAAAAATCTCATTCTGCAAAGGCTGTTAAGCGAGCATTTTTCATAAGATCTAAAATCATTTTAAAGCCCAACAACAAAGAAAAACACATTAAAAAACACAATATGACTGGCTTCCTGGCACAATTTTCTCAAACAACAGCTGGCCAAGTATGCTAGACTCACAAGAAAAAGAGCTGGCTGTACTTTCTAAAGGACATTATTTCAAACAAACTAGATCTCAGAACTCTGAAAGAAAAGTCTTTGTAGTTGGCATAAGGACAGGAAAACTATTGGTAGAAGGAACAACTAATTATGGTTAAATTCACCTCTGGAAGGAATTGGGGATGCATAAGCAAGCCCAGCTTTGCCTTGTAAACAGAATGCACAGTGCGTCAGTCCCCAAAACCTCTGTCTCAAGTTCTGAGACAGTTACTTTCAAAACTTCTTTTAGAAAACCCCTTTCATGCAAGAAAGTTGAGTTCAAAGTTATCAGCTTTATGTGGGTGATTTTACTTTACTGATGTCTCTGAACACCTGATAGCTTATGTTAGTAAGGATTATTAGAATTCATTGTATCCAACTGTATTTGAGTTTAAAAAAAAAAAAAGGAGAGGGCTTAGAGAATTTTCCTGGTACTTGTTAAGTTCCTAATTATGTGAGCTAGCTTTGTGTTTACCCAGCACTTATTTCTAGAATGTCTCAGCCTGATGAGGTGTACTTATTTTTTCCCCACATAGATGAAGCCAGCCAAAGTCTGAAAGCCTTCTAATGTGAACAATGATTTGGTAGAAGCCTCACAGTGAACTAAGCGCCTATCTCTGGGCAGCCAGACCCAGAAGTGGTTCACACCTGCATATAAGGACAACATGACTTTCAGAAACAGTTCTTAAAGAGGATGGGCAGGACCAATGGAAGCTGGGAACAGCAATACCATGGAAAACCATAAGTTTATTTGATTAAATGCTTTAGCTTCCAGAGCTCTACAACACTGACTGCTCACAGACAGCATCTGCAAAACCTCAAAATTTACAGTCAAACAAACATTTATTTTGCTACAAAGTACCAAAGTAAAAGTGGTACAAAACAGTCATCAATTCCATGATTAAACACGGTTACTCTCAGATGACAGTAGAGTCAATTTAGGTGCTTTGTGTGGGCAACTGAAGAGCTAGAACTGCAATAATCAGAGATCTAAAACACTGTAACTGATTGTCATTTCAGATTGCATGCTTGGAATATACTAAATTGCTTGCAAGGAATATACTAAAATAAGTTTTACCATGATTCTTCTCTAGAAAACAGCAGTGAATAGCTGGAATAGCCATGGTGATTTTTGCTTGTATTTTTATACTCTTGGGACACAAAAATAAGCCAATAATCTTCATCTCTATCCTAGGCTTTACTTTGGCCTTGGCATAGTAAAAAGAATGGACATCACTGAACTACTTTCTCAGTAAAACTTTAAAAGCTCTCTTAGTAACGAACTTTTCCTATGCTGAAGAGCAAAGGTATCCTATTCAGGACAGTGCAGAAGAGATCCATCTTGGACTTCTCCAATTATAGAGTGATTTACTCAGAACTAAGTTAAGCAACATTCAGTCACACAAACACAAATACTTACTAAAGCCCTGTTGTAGTATACAATTTATTTGGTCCACATACCCAGTTTGGTAAGAAGCTATAAAGTCTAACATAGTCTTAATCACTGTGAAAGATCGTATTTACTTTAAGGGTCTGAGAAGCCTTAGGGATATCAAGAGTCTAATTTCTGGACAATCCATATGGATAGCCTAGAATTAGCTGTGGGACTATGACATATTCTAGTGAAATAGCAGTGTCTTAGTCTTAGGATAAATGCTTAAGCTAACATGTTCTGTTTCATAGCTCTGGTTTTTGCTGAGTAGTATCCAAACCTCATGTAACAGCAGCCCAAAGGTTTTGGAAAGGCTGGACAGCGATACTATGGCTGGAGAAGAAAGTGTCAAATATATAAAGATTAAGCCTGAGCTTGTTAGAGCAATTGTTTCACTTGTATCTTCCCAGCTCACTAGTGGCACTCTAAATGTTGTTATTCTGGGATCACTGTGACTCATGTTTCTGTGGAAGAAAATAATGGAAAGCCAACATTAACAGAAAGCTCAGCTAATTAAACATAACTTCCTCCCATCTATAGCTTTCCTAAGAAAACTTATGTAGAGGAGAGCTGTAACAGATTGCTTTCCAAGTAAGAAATCCAAGTGAGTTATTACTCAGGCCAAATAGTTATCAAAACTCACCACTTTTCCAAATTGGTAGCTGATATCTGTAGATCTTCAGCTTTTGGCAAACAAACATTACATCCAGTTTAGGAAGGAAGGGGTGAAGTCTATTTCTGAAGGTAGCTAAGACTCAGTGACTAGGAAAAATAAAATCCTGCATAGGAATGTTAGAGAAGCTTAGTAACAGTAATTCTCTGCCATCATCACAGCACTTTAAAGCATTTTTAAAGGGATGCTATTTTCTGGCCACATCAAGATAGATTATAACCTAATACACAAATTACTGCTACAGATTCTCTCCTCTAAGAATGCAGACAGATTAATCAGAATCTCTAAGCAGATTGGCAAACACAAATTTTGTTTGGTGTCACTCAGCATGCAGTGATATACCTAATGTCTGAATGTAACCTTCCATATGAAGTAGCTAGACAATGAGAATAATACAGCAAGGTCATTATGGAATGTATCCATCTTTTTTTCAAATTATGCTTTGTTTTTCAAAATTTAAACTTCTACATTTATCTTGCACACTGTCTAATCTTTTGGATATTTTAAATCATATTTTAAAAACTCAGATGATTGAGTTTGTATAATGAGAAATTTAATGACCTGTAAAATGAACAGAGTGCATCTGCCAGCCCTAAAAAAAGTCATCTTTTCACCACATGCACGTCACAATATGGGACTGACAGTTCCATTGTTATTTTTCCAGGCAGCCACTCCTGTTGCTTCCCTAAAACAAACATACATTTTCAGATGCAAGTTGAAGACTAAGATTATTAAAATGCTTAAGTAGTTCTTAAAATATTTTTCCAATAACACTTTACATACAATAAACAAAGTGTATACAGTGGTTGCTATATAAATGCACATTCTCCCCAGCTAAACTGAAAATACAAAGTTTACAAACAAAAAGAGCCAAATTCTGAACCACTGTTTAATTTCACTCAAGCTTATTTTTGTCAAAGGATTAAATTATCTGCTGGAGTAAAGATCCTAACCGGACCCATATTTTGACAGGGATGAATATGGTCCATACTGCAACAGCAGAATGAATATGTAGCCACAGACTGGCTGGCACCAACTTCATCCATGATAAACATGAGACAGATGAACATGTCAAGAAAAGGATCTTAGTGGCTATGTTTTATGCAAGATCCCAGAGTATCTTTTAAGCATCATACAAAGTTCAAAACACCCCTTATATCTATACCAAGGTCCTAGCAAACAGCTCTGCATGGGTTTTGGATGTAACACACTGAACTAGAAACGCCCTCTCTTTATTATCTATTTGTAATTTATATTAAAACTTAAGCATGCACGCACAAACACATCCCCCTTGTTTGTACCTAGTGGAGGCTGGATCATCAGATTAAGTTAGCTAGCATTCTGGCACAGATTTGACTTGGTTATCTGCAAATAAAGCCCTATATCATTTTATCTGTGACTTAAAAAAAAGTATTAACATTTAGGAACTACTCTACTTTAGGAACTACTCTACACTTCTTGTAAAATAAATTCAGTCCAAACTGCTAACATCTGACACAAAGAAGGGAATAAGCCACAGCTAAACTGCCAAAACTTGACTTTCCGAAGGACAGCTATTTTGAGAAGCATTTTCTGATAACCGTGCCAGCTGCATACACAGACTGCATTACATCTGTGGCCCATTCTCCTTAAGCATTGTCTTTGTTTTGATTTCTTATTTTGTATTCCATTAGTTTTAAGGCTGTATGTCATACTGCCATTAAATCACTGTTTCCAAGCAATAGTGTCTCCCAGCTGACCTCAGGGCAAAAAAAGCAGACTTACATTCATACAATTTGCTGTTACAACCAATAGGTATTGGAAAGCCTTACCCCAAAGCCTCTCTCTTACATAGCTAACTCGCTCTGACTTACCAATTATTGCCATGCACCAATTCAAATCTTGCATAGATAAAATAAGCTAACATTAATTTAGGAGAGCAGCTGAAAGTGAAATTCCTGAAGGGAAAAAAATTACATACACAATATTTTTACCAATAGCAGCTTTCTTAAAAGAGAAGGATTCAAACATTTCTCATGAGCTAATGGAAATGGCAAAGTGACTATTTGGAAAAGGTTTGTTGGTTTGGGGTTTTTATTGTTGGGGTTTTTTTGTTGGTTTTCTTTTTTTTCAATCTGTTTTCATCTGCTTTCACCAAAAAATGAAGTGAGCTCACTGTGAGCAAGAGCGATTTCTGACCGCCAGACAGCAAAGTTGAATGGATTCCATGCTGCTGAGCTTTTAGGAAAATCCAGAAAAAAAAAATAATAAAGCTTTCATCTGATGAACCTGGATAGGGATCACTAGGATCCTGCCAAGGCTTAATTTCTCATTTTTCATGGATTAACATTATTGTTTATAGTTCAGGCTGTTGCATAGTGACACAAGCTCTTAACAGGGTGACAAGAAACAAACCCAACCAAACAAATAACAATTCCAAGACATAGCAATGCCTCTGATGGGAGTTTAAAATGAGCTTATTTTACAGAAATCCACCTATGAGACTCACCAACAATGGCAGTGTTTGTCACAGCAAAGCTTGTGGGTGAAGTGCCTGAGAACCCTCCAGCGACAGTACAGCTGTCTGCACAGAGGATTCAACTCCCTGAACTGTAATGAGCAATTTGTCTCACAGCTTTGATCCACTGTCAGTTTAGCTGACACTGACTCCAGGAATTAATTTCTAACATTTCAGGGTAACCTAATAAAAAAAAAATTTAAGTAGTGTGTGGTCGATATCTGTAGATAGCATCATCTGCTGCAGGTGTTAACAAAAATGTTAAATGTGTTTCTGTTATATTACAAAGGCTTTCAGTTTCTTGAATGCATAAATACACAACCCTAAGACATAAAGCATCAATAACGTAAAGCAGTATAAAGGACAGAATATTTCAACCATGTGCTCTAAACTGTGTTGATCCTATGTATTTGGGAAGCTTCCTTTCTACGACTGAACAGATCCTTTATTTGAACAATCAGCCCACTTTGGAAAATGGGTTCAGAACTAGAGGGAGATTAAGTTTCAAGTTTTTAAAACCATCACAATGGAATTGGACTAGAATATATTTGGGTTTTAATTACAAGACAATTGTTATTGATTTTCAATTATTTTGTCAACACAATAAATGCACTGTATGCAAGTCAAATACTTCTAGCTCTGGCATAACTGATCAACACTAAGTAGAGCAGTAAATACTGGCTTTAGAAAACATTTAGGAAGGGAATGTAAACTCTTTAAATCCAGTCCTACTGTTACACTGTCATTACAGTGCAGATAAATCATAATCCATCTATTTCAGTCCATTCTGGGCAAAAATCTTTGTCGGTAGCAAATTGCCACTTTGTTGTGGCTTAAGGTTGTCACACTTGACCATTGTGAACTGATGCCGGTCACACCATTCTTTGCCAGCCAGCCAACAAATTTGCCAATATCATTACACCTGCAAGAATGCACTCGTCCTAAGAGTTACCAATGGCCAGACTTCGAGAACTTTACTATTTTCTGTTGCCCTCTATTCAGGCATGCGTCTGGCGGTAGGTTAGGTGACAAGAAAGGAACATTGCTGCTGGGCTCGCACATGTGATTTTTAGTGGGGAATGTTTTGCAGGTAGGCTCCACAAGATAATATTCACTACCTGCAGCACTGTGTCACAGCCTCTCTGATATATCCAACACAGCCAATTAGCAGACTGTAGATGAAGATGACCAGTAGCACCTGGCAGCTGGGGTCAGACAGTACCACAAATACCCAAGGTATCAGCCCAGCCGTGAGGGAATTCAACCATATGTGTAAATCTTATTCTAAAACTGTCAGACATGACAGGTTTGACTTTCTGCTGTTACCCCTCCAGTGAAAAGGATAGAGTTTGTCCTTTATCTTTAGGCCATAGTTACAAGATAACTTCATTTATTCTTAAAATAAATATCTCCCCAAACAGCAGGGCAAACAGTTAACTATGAGGATCATTTGTTATCTAATAAAGCTGCAAGTCTTCCTCTATCTGAACTGGCAGCTAACAGATTCAAGGGGTACAAGCAGTTAAAGAACAACTTTGAGGGGAGAGGAAGGAATCAACTGAGAGCAGAGTTCAAAACCACAGGGATCCTGAAGCACCGAGAGGGTAACATTGACACACAGTCAGACCAAATGATGCCACCTAAGAATCTTGTACAGATCAGGATCCTCAGTATCAAAAACAAATGAGGCTATCTGATCACCAGGAACCACTGGTTGTACCTGCAGGAAAGAAATGAAGCACTGAGGCCAAAACTATTGAAGTAAATAGATTTCAGACTGAAGTACTGCAGTCCAAGAACTGCTCTAACAGATGAGGAACAACATGATTTCACCCTCCCAGAAGTGCCACAGGCATTAGCTCAAGGCCAAAGACACAGTAGAGTGCACTCACAGCGACTACGATTGGCCAGAGGCTTCAGTGGGTTCTGTAATTTTCTGCAACCTAATTTTAATTGCAGCAGAGAAAACATTACAAATAACCTTAACAGCTTTGCAGTCTCTCTATTTCAGCATATGGATTGTCATCTAGAGCCCGATGTAACACAGCTAGAATTTACCTGGTATGAGTATGGAAACTTACTAAAATGTCAAAGTCATTCTTAAAAAGGGAAGATTTGTAATTGACACAGTGTATGAATGAGCAATTACAAATTTAAATATGTCACAACAGCTTTATGAAGTATCTTTTGACCCTTAAATGAAATTGTTTAGGTTTGTATGAAGTAAAATGCTTGCAGACCAAAATCTAGCAGTGTTTCACTTGAAGAACTGTGCCTTTCTCCCTGATTACTCCACTGAGGTTGATAGACAGGCATATGAAATATCCAAGTATTCCACCCACACCAATAAGGACTGTGGAATCTGTCTTTTGTACCTGCTTAGATTAGCAGAGAGGACGCATAAACCTTTTAGCAGTACGTCATGAAGGAATTAAGTTAAAACCTCCCTTTTAACACACCGGAAAAAAAGGTTCCAGGCTACAGTCCAGACTACAATACTCCAAACAATGTCACAGCCTCGTTTTCACAAATAACACAAAGTAACTCCTTTTTCTAAATGAACAGAATCCACAGTAACATTATAGCTACTACCTCCATTCCCCATACCCTGCTTTAGAGCTCTTAATGTAAAGACTGACAGTTATATAGCTGCCTAATTAACTTGACTATTGTCCCCTAAAAACACTCTCTATCTTAGCTCTCCTTCTGTGCAAATAGCATAACGTTAATTTAATGGAAAGGTCACATTATACTACAAGGAATGTAGTGACATTCCATTATGTCCTTCTCTCCCTGCTTACAGTTCCCCCCTTTCCCCCCCTTGCTGTTGTGCATTCAACATTTTTTCTATAGGCATTTCATGAATAATGAGAAGCTACTCTAGACATGGAAAGTGCTGCCTTCCACTACTTGCAATTTAAGACACATCATTCTACAGTCTAAAGGAAAGCAAAACACCACCAATCTGATTTTACACAAATGGTTTTTCCTCTGCATGCCAAATCAAGCTTTAATTATTATGCTTTTCCCCCTCACTGCTGAACGCCTTCATTCTCTTTGCCTGCACAGGGAAATATTCCAATTTAAGAACAGTTTTCAAAGTTCTTGCATTCAGATCAACTTACCCCAAAACTGCTATTTTTCTGTATGAGAAGGATGATTCCTCCCCTGCCATGCAATGATTGGGGGAATTCGCAAGGTGTCCTGGCTAAACATCAACTTGCTTAAACTGCTGTTCACTCACTTAAGTTGACCTCTCCTTTTCCAACTGGATACATTATTCTTCATCACCTTCTATCCTGAACTCTCAGGTAGTATTGTCCTGCTCTGTTGACCACAGTTAACCAGGGATGGCTGATTGGACCTCTACATTCAGTCTGCAAAGTGCTTTTGGCACTATTTGGGGTGAAACTGATCTATAAATATATTATCTTTCCTAGAAACGAGCACAACCCAACCTGTCTACAAATCTAGTCCTGCATTTCTACATTAGTTCCGATTCATTTTTTTTTTTTACCCTTTTGAATATAAAAATCTCCACATTGTTCCTGTTACTCTGCCCCTAATTAAATACCTACAGCTTCCTTCTAGTGAGCACATTCACAGAGAGGTTCCTAACTTCCATGTACACAAAAAAGCTCAGCTTTCCTACCTGAAACACTTTCTTACATTTCTGGTACACATACATTCATTCCTGATATAACTCCACTGAAAAGGACAGTAGAGAAATCCACCAGTGCCTGGTAAGATCAGCATTACTGTTCCTTTGTGCTATCAGAGCAACACAAAGGAATAGGAACCTGAAACTCACCCATGAATTACAAAGTGTTAACCTTACTGTCCAGTGCAAGTTCTACACCAGCCACACCCATAAACAGTAACAACCATTTACTTCTTCACTAGCAAGTCTAGTCAAATATCATAACGCTTTTTCCCCATTCTCTCCCAAAAGTAGCCATTTGACAAAATGTTTTCAGTTATCAAAAGTAATTTTTAACTGCCACACCACAGCCAGGGGAGCACCAGGTTCTTCAAATACAAGGAATAGTCTATTTCTTTCATTACATAACCTACATAGTATTTGTATGCACTATTTAGGAGAAGCAGACACTAAACCTGTTAAAAATCTAATGTTTTGAATATTCACTGCAAAGCGTAGCCTTTGATAGGCACTTCTCTCCTGTTCCAGGCATGATATTGCAGATCAATTCCCAAACCTAGGTGAGCAATGCAATTTGCTATAATGACAAGTCAAGCTGTAATCACAGAAGTGTAATGCACCATGACTGTACCAGCAGCCTGACATTTGGCAAGTTTACTAAAACCTTAATAACAATGCATTATTACATTTTATATGCTTCCCTTGCTTCATTATGGAAGCAGCCTTTAGGAACAGAAATTGAACTTTCGAAATTGATCAGACTGTTTTGAACCTAATAGAATGGAGATTGTGTGGACCTTACCAGGTAGCTGCTGTTCCAGAGGTATGTCAGACCAATTTAGTGATCATAAAGCCTTTATTTTTATAGAACATAACATTTTCATGTAGTTAGGCTCAGGTCAAGAGTACCACCTAACATTTAATACTCATGTTGGAAAGTAAAACTACCACTCAACTAAATAAAAGCCCAATCTTCAAAACAGAGTTCTGTAAGCATATGCCCTATCTCTAGTCTCATCCATATCACCATTTTCATTTCACACTCTAAAAGACAAAGCAAGAACACTTGCAAGAAAAACCAAGAATTCAGAATCAGAAGGTTCTTCACTATAATACCAGGCTTATACTTTCCATATGCAGTTAGCTAACACTTTTCTATGTCACTTTCTCCAAATGTACAAGAAAGGCAATGATTGTCAGTCTCACAAGGCCACGAAGAAAAACATTTCAACAAAATTCTCAGTACATGAGCACTTAAGTGTTATGGTTAACAGTAATAAAACCAACTACTTCAGCTCTGAAGGACTGCTTCTCTTCTAAAACAGCTGAGAATTTCTGACAGACGTGACTACAGTAGCAGAGTAAATCACAGATAAGAATAAAAAAATCAAATTCAGAAATTCTGTATCAACAACAGCTTCACTATGTCTGCTAAATTGGTTGGCAGTGTTAGAATTACTGCAATATGACGCAAGATTTCCCTGTTTTGACCATGGACATGAACAAATAAGAATTTCAGTTCCTCAAAAATGGTGTGACTGACATTGTTCTGACATTCTGACAGGTTCTTAAAAATTAAACCCAAGCTAAAAGAAACATTTATGGCTCAGGCTAACAAAGGAGAATGAGCTTAATTAATAAAACCAACAGTAGCCACCGTACAGTCTAACAACCTAATCTGATGTAACATTTGTTGAAGGAGGCAGAAAACTATCTGCTACTACAATTTAGGCATATATCCAAATTTGATAAAATATGTCTAAAATTGAACTTTCCTTCTTATATCATTTGCTCTGTTCCAGTTCTGTCTAGGACAACACCATTGCCTATCACCACACTTCACAGCTTCTGCTTATTTTTCATTCCACTCCTTTTAGTAGCACTTCCACATAAACAAACTGCTCCAGACCACTTGTTCAGTCACCTAAAGCTATACCCTTTTCTGTTATTCCATAGCCAAACTATCCACAGTCTGCTTATTCACTACTTTCTAATAGCCCCTCAAACCTTATGCATTCAGGCTTACTAACATTTAATAACGTGTACATAAAAACAGTGATATAATGGTACATTATCATTACATTGCAAACATACGGTGGGTCAATGCCTCCTTGGATGGGTGAGAAGAAAGTCAGATATGAGACAGGAATGCCATTAAGCTGTTCTTTTCCAAACATTCTCTGAGTTTGTCTTTTGCAACAAGAAATGCGTCTGTTACTATTTTTAAAAAGGGAAAGTAGCACAGTGTTATGTTTGCTAACATAGTTAAAGGCTATAGAAGAAAAGACAGTTAGAATTAGTTGCTCAAGTTTTTTTTATTTACTGGAAATCAACATTATCCGTAAGATGTGTACAACCAGAGTTTCACCTGCTCATTGCTAGCAGTGACCCTGGTGAAAGCTGGAAATATACATCAGCTTTCATCATAAGTGAAGCAAAGATGTCACCTCGGATGGAAAACACGCATGAATTCTGTCCTGCCTAATGATTACCATGCTGAGACCTTGCACATATAAGCTACAGATAGAGGTTATGAAGCTTGTAGGAAGAGTCATTGGTATAACACCCACAGTTACTTCCCCCCCACACACAGAGGCAAAACAGCTACTTCCCTGTATGTTCACTCCAGAAAGAAAAAAAAACCAAAACACAACAACCAACCAAAATCATCTCACAAATTGTATCTGGTTAACACCAAAGAAAAAAAGAAAACCCACACCCTTTTACCTATTAAAAACAAGGAAAAGAAACTAGAGATGGTTAGCTAAAGAAAAACTATCTGCAAAATCCACCTATGTTAATTAGGTACAAGAAGTCTCCATGGAAACCTGTCAGGCATACCTGTATACCCGTTGTATGGTAGGCTTTCAAATGGAAACATCACACACTGATGACAAAGTCTTTCAGACATTCCTTAATGTACATTCAGCCAGATCTCTCAGACATAAAACGATGCACCCTTTCACTTCCATAACAAGTAGTAGAATCTTTCTTACAATGTGACACTAGGAAGTTTGAAATTGTAATCACAGGGTCAGTGTGCTCACACCTGCTTTTTTTTGTTTCACATTATCTGTACTCAATGCCTTAATAATACATAATACTTAATAAAGGTTTTGGCAATAGCAAGGTCATAAACCGTAGTCAATTGATAAAGGGCAGTTTTCCAACTACTGACTTTTCTTGCACAACCTATTTCTTTCTCTTTTGTCCTGGAGCATTTTTAGCATATAGGCATAACTGTTGTGACTTTAGAGAGGAAGAAAAACAAAAAAAAAAAGGGAAGAAAAAGAAAGGAATGCATTTCTTGAAAATTAGAAGTTTCCCATATTAACTGTGTTGCACTCAGGAAATTTATTTTGTTCATGATCTGTAACAGATAACCAAGACTATGCAAGCCATGACACAATCTACATAGCTATTTCAAAGGAAGGGTAAAGACAAACCTGGTTTTGCAGATGCTTTTAGTTTTCACACTGATATTCATATGGGGGACATGCACTGCCATCATAGGTTCAAAAAAAAGAAAAAAAAAAGAACTTGGGCATAATTTTGTGTTTCTCTTCTTTATTCCAAATTTTTAATCAGAAATGCACAAGGACAAATGGAATAAATCTGGATCATCAGAGAAGCAGAAAGTATGACTCGCACTGCCACAACCTCTTCTGTACCCTTCGTGTTTATTGCTTGTTCCCTCCCTTCTGTCCAAAACACCAGCCCATATAAACATTGTATTTCCTGAGCTAACAGTCTGTATGACATGATCAGCCTGGCAAAATACTACCAGGCAGGGGAAAAAAACCCAACAAACCCAACCTTAAATCAAATGGGAATTAAACTTTGCAAACAAAGCACATATCAAAACTCTCACTTTCATGCTGCCAATATGCATTTTTTAATTGCTAAAGAGATCCTCAAATGTTTACCAACAAAGACTTTGAGACCACCTCTACCAAGCAGTGGAAAGACGTGGAAGGGTCCAATTTTACCAGCCAGCAATCTACCAAAATACTCCAAGAGATACTTGAATCTGAACATCTCTATCACTGCTTTGGCACTTCTGAACAACAGCCATCCCAGTGATAACTCACCTTTATATTCTACCCCATAGAGCTAGTATGAATAAAAAATATGCTAGAAAGTATTAGTATTTTGTAGCTTTTCACCCTCAAAGTCAGTTGCGTAGTTAACAGAAAGAAATGTTGAGCTATCCTCTCTCACTAGCATCTTGTTGAAATTTCATATTCTTCAGATGAGAAGTCTCAAGGTATTTCTGAAGCTTCTAAATCTATAATAAAATTGTTTGGTTTCGGTTTTGTTTTTTTTTTTAAATTACTCAGGCATAGCACTTTAGATGCAGGTAAGAGACTGGGGTTGATCAATATTGGTTACTCAATTCAGAAAGCATTAGGAATGTCACCACACCAGTGTTCTCTGGCCTGACCAGTTTCTCCATTTTCAAGATACTAGGAAGACAACCTACCACTAATGTTTTCCTGCTCTTCCCAGAGCAATAAGGAATTATGACATCAGAGAGTTGGCAGGAAAATGGTTCTTTGCATTCTAAGTTCTGCCTTGAAATGCATGTTTTTAGCCTTCTGGAAATCAAGGTTTTAAATTGGAAACCCTGACAGATCTTTAACTGCAGCAATATAAACTAACATCAGTGTAATTTCTTTTGAAAGAAATTGCTCCGTATTCTTTTCCAGTTTCCAGCTTAAAACCTTTCATTGCTGATGCTGTTGTCAATCTTATCTACTGACCTATTTACCTAAAGCACAGAATTACAGATCAGAATTTGACAAGTACAGAGCAGGCTTTGACGCTAACAATACTCAAGATTTTGTGGATTTGGATTGTTTTTAGGGCTTGGTCAGAAAGGCCACCTTTCTTTCATGTAAAAAGTCAACAAGCCACCTCAGAGGTTTTGCAAATGAATTTGTCATAGCAATTAAGGGAAAGAAGCTATGTAAACATGATAAAAGGTGACTAACATCACCATGCACCGTTACATTAAGGAATAAGAGAGAGACCTTTAACACATTGCTCTGAACACTTAGAAAATCAAAAATACTGTCTGGATAGCTACATTCTTTGACTTTCAACGAATCAGTGCTGCCTGCAATGCGCACCCAACTTGTGAGAGAGAGGGGGAAAAAAACTCAAACCAAATGAAGTAACTTCCAATTATTTGTAATGGAAGCTCGATACCGCTATCTTGCAGTATGGGTAGGGACTGATATTAGCACAACAGAGAACCAGGCAGCCCCACAGGGAGACTCCTTCCTCACAAGTTTTGAAAAGGCAAGGACCTGAAATCCATTGGGAAGATACTAGGTGCAACTGCTCTGGTTTAAAGACATGGCCCATTCAACTTATCAGGATTCTTCGAGTAAAGACAGTGGTGGGGAGCAGATAGCACGTGTAGGAAGCAACCACCTATTAAGCATGTCTGAGAACACTGAGACACTACCAGGGATAAAAGTTGGGAAAACTGGCAATTTAAATCCACATCATTGTGAAAGCTGAGCACTCCATTACACTTGGATAATACCATACAGGATGGGTAAAAGAAGCCTTTTTGTGGTGGGGTTTTGGGGTGGTTTTTTTTTGTGGGGTTTGGGGGGGGGATTTGTTGTTTGACTGTTTGTTTTGTTTGTTTTTGGTTTTTTTTTTTGTTTTAAACACAAATGCTACACTTCCTGTGCTCCCCCCATCCCTCACCAGTACTGCTAGTAATTTAGAAGGGGTTTATTTTGTTCCAGTGCGTTGCTGTGGAACGCAATCCTTCCACTGCATTTACCCAGCTTCACTTAGTGTTTTCACTGTTAGATAGATACCACATTCTCTGTGTGACTACAGAACAGGAGAGTTTCCAATGCAACAGTTAGAACAGTCAAATATCAGCTCTACTTTTTCAGATACCAAATTTACTTAATAAATAAACAAAAAGCACCCATGAACATACAGCTTTTCTGAACTCATTTGTTGCCATCAAGCATATAAAAAAGCATCCTAAATGTGCAATTATTACATACAATATCCTATGCCCATATCATTTTGTGTAACTATCCCAGCATACTTAAACTTTTTTAGCTCTTTAAATCTTTTTTTTTTAAATAGTATCAGTTTAGAAAGTAGCATTTGCCAGCCGATATTAGCATACTCCAGTTCCATTGAATTCACACGGCTTTTATCATCTGCTTGTTGTTTACAAATTTTACTGTCATTCATCATTGCAAATTATCAGCTGTACTTGTGGCTGAAGAAAATGCTAACTCAGAAGGCAGAGATGAGTGCAAATGCATTAATCGGAGATCATGATTTTTACTACCAGGATTGTCACACTCTCACAATACCTATCATTAGTCATATCCAATATCAACCATCTTCTCAGTTATCCAAAATACTATGGGGACTGCTAGGTGTGGGTGGGAATGGGGGTAAATAACTCATATAAAGCAAAAATACAGGTAAAATTAGGCAATAGGAATACATTTCTGTTCTAGTATCACTGAAAATTGCATAAATAGATTTCTGCAGAGCATGCTGGCAGCTTAAATAGTGAGAGTTGGTGTGTGAGCAGCATGAAATCCCAGTGTGCGTATACAGAGAAAAGCAGAGGACAGGTCAGATTCATTGCCAGGAAATTATTTTTTTTAGTTTTTCGACTTAGTAACCATCACCTTTTTGAAAAAGGGAAAAAAACGGTTAGTCTGAGATTGTCAAGATTATCTAGTGCTTTTAGCCACTCTCTCCACAAAAAGGCACAACAGGTATGACTATATCCCCCCAATAGCTTCATGAATCTAAAGCATGAGCCTCAACAACACATTTAGCAACCCACATATAGTTTATTTTCTGTATAAATTGTATAGTTTTAAGGTACTAATTTGGTCAACTTAAGTAGCTGAGTTCCAGCTCGGTTTCAGAGCACCCTTAAGGATCAAATCCTGACATTTTTCAATACCAAAAGAACAACCACCCACCACAAATTAACCAACGTTTTCAGGATTATCAGAGTTTTGAAGAGTACCATTTGCAGTTGAAAAAACTTCTAATATTCAAATGGAAAGATGTTTTAGAAGTTAAGGGCTAAAACAAGAACACTGGCAACCCTTGCTGGATGTTGACTAATTTATGGAAACAAGCCTCTGAATGAAGACAGCCAGCAAGATATTGCTTTAGGTAATATGTAAAAATAAAGTGAATGCCACCTATTGTCCATTTAGAGCTTAAAACACTTGATCTAAAACTTTAAGCTCTGAATGCAACACACACACAATCAGAGCAGAAAATTAAGTAGTGGGTGGACAGAATCTTTTCTGCCTACCCTGAATAATAACCACACTGCTTCTGCTGCAGCTGTCAGACTATCCCTTGGGCACTACATTAGAAAGCACATAGCAAAGTGTAGGCTCAAAGTCACAGAGACTGATGTCACAGATAGTAGGCTGGAGAGACCGCACTCTGTTTCCACAAAGAAAATTGCTCTTTGCACAAAACAGCACAGAAAGCTCAGAGAGCTTCAGATCTCCTTGTGTGAACCAACAGCACTGAGGAAAAGAAAACAAATAGCAGAACACTGCAAGTTCATCTCAAGCATCAGTGACTGAGTTCTTGTCCCTGTGGTTTAATGATTCAAGCTTGACTTAAAAGCGACTTGAGACAGTACAAGACGCACAATGTTGGTGGGCGTGCAGCACGAAGGAGCAGCACCAAGAGACAATAACCACACAAGCAACCAAAACATCACTATCACAGGCGCTCCTGGCTAATGCCCTTACTCCTTCCTGAAACCCAAATACAGAGGCAAAGTAAAATACAAAATAATTAATCCACTATCTCCAAAGCCATCTGTACCTCTGTAAGTTGTATTCCAAACACTTTGCTTTTTATACCACTCTTATGCTCACCTTTTCAGCTCTTTACCCACCCCTCAACTGCCACCATTTATCATTCCTGCTTTTTAACTCATCCTCTACCCTCACACCCCCAGCAGAGTTCCTCTCCTTCCATTTTCAAGGCTTGTTACCTTTCCCTGAATATTTTCCCTTAAGTACATTCTCATTATCTCACATTTTCCTTTTCATTCATTAGCCTGCTATTGCCTCTGCTCCATTTTAAGTGCTGTCATTAAGAATTTTAAAGACCAGTTCAAAAGCCAGTTCTCAAACCACAATATATACAACAAAGCAGTCCCGCTGTATTTAAAAATGCTCTGTACAATCATCAAATATTATATCAAATTGCAATTATTCACAGAAAGGCATGGAATATTGTTTCAAACATTGCTTTAAACAAAAATAACGATTCCCTTCCCTGGAAACAGAGGCTTACAATTTACTTAGAAGAAAAGCCTCCTTGCTTTTCTATTTAAAGCAGAACCAAGAAAGTCAGGCCTACCTGCGCAAGCTGCCCCAAAGAGTAGAGGGTGAGTTTCTTCAGGTCTGTGTAGACAACCTCTCCAAGCTCCTGGTAAGGCTCCCAAGTGGGGCTGAAGTGTCCCTGAGTGACCTGCTTTTGCCTCCTATGGTAGTTTTCCCAGAACACTTGTTCTCTTGGAGGTTCGCTGCTTCTGTAAATTGTTCTGCTTCTGGCCAAGACCTTTCCTTCCTTCTGAGTAAAGCCAGGAAAAGCCTGAACGCACACAGAATCTCGAGAATTCAACACTTTAGTGGCTGTCAGCACCTTGACTCTGCTGTTCTTACGTGGTTCTGGTACCACAGGGGCCTTGAGTCTGCTGCTTTCAGGTGCGTTTGGTACCACAGGGGCCTTGAGTCTGCTGCTTCTACCCACATTTGCTACCACAGGTGCCTCCACTCTGCAGTTTTTAGATGCACCTGATGCTGGCATTGTTCCAGAATGGGAACCTTAGTGTTTTCACTCCCTACGTTACTAAAAACTCTAGTTTCCCCGTCATGAAAACACACACCTGGTTCCCAAATTCTGAAACAAGTCCTTTTTAATTTTCTAAAGGGTAGCCCAGCAGAGGAACCTGCTGCTAACTAACACTACATGAAGTCCCATTTTTCTCAGCAGCCCCTCCAACAATAGAAATAAATCCTGAGAGGCCGGGACACCTGAAACCTAACTAGTCTCCCGGGGAACACCCAGAGCCTCCTCTGAAGGGTTTATTTACAAATAAAACTTCCTTACACCTCTTTTCAACAACCGCACAACCCCCCCTAACACCCCCCTGCCCGCAGCCCGCAGCCCTCCCGCCCCGGGCCTCCCGCCTCCCAAACTCCGGGCACCCGCCTGAACTCCCCCCGNCGCCTCAACTCCCCCCGACCTCCTTCCTCGAGGCGCTGCCGGGGGGGGGGCGGGAAAACGGCCGAGGGCCGACCCCTCTCCTCAAGCCGCCTCAGCGGACAGCGCGCGGCGCCGCGCGACGGTTTAACGGCCAACGGTTGCCGGGGAAACCCACGTGCGCTGGCGCCTGCGCAGCGCGGGGAGGGGGGCGCGGGGCCGCGCAGGCGGGGTCTGAGCACCGGGCCGTGCGCGGGGGCGCGCGGGCGGGGCCGAGCGGTGAGGCCTGGGGGCGGCGAGCCGGGCAGCGGGGCGGCCTGTGCCCGGTGCCGCCGTGGCCCCTTGCTCAGCCCCGGGGATGCGGCGGAGCTGAGCCCCGCCAGCGCCCCTCCAGCCCCCAGGGGCCGGGGGGAGCGGTGCGGGGGGGGCAAAAGCCACCCGGGGGGTCGCCGGCACAAGCAGCCGCTCCCTTGGGGTTTCTCCAAGCGTGAGGTAACCCATGGGGCTGAGTTTTTTTCACCTTTCAGCCCAAGCTTGGGGACAGCAGAGCTTGTGGCCGAAGGGAGGACAGGGCTGTAAATAACGTGGTTTGCCTTTAGGTAAAAAAAAAAGAAAAAAAAGTTATCGCTTCCCAAAATTGTTAGAAGGCTCAGTGGTTAAATCCCGGGGAAGTGGGAGGCCTGAATGTCATTGTAACAGTAAAGTTAATATTGATCGGTATTTCAATTAATTAAGTATAATGCTTGGGTTGTGTCGCGAGCGGCACCCCCAGAGCACCCCCAGCCCCTGTGCCAGCCCCGGGGGCCGCAGGCAGATGCTGCTCAGCCCTTGAGAAAAGCCATCAAATCTCTCTCCTCCTACCGCCATTTTCAGTAAAAGCCTTTCAAACTTCACTCAAACCTTGTCAAACAAGCAGTAACTGGCGTCAAATGGGAACTCGAGATGAATTTGATACAGTGTCTATTCAGCCCTAAAATACACGGACGATCAGCAGCAATAGCACATTATTTGAGGTGTATGATTTCCAGCAGATTGGGTTTTTAGCCTGTCAAGATCACTGCAACCATTTGAATCCTGCGAGCTCTCTGAAGGGATGGGATATCTGGAAACACCTCCTCCCTCCCTCCTGCCTGTCTTTCCCCTCAACCCTGAAAAAACCCACCCTTGCTATTATTTCCTTGCATTTTAATCTGTCCAGCACTTCTCTGCTATCACAACTTTTGATGTGGAGTGACGTGGGCAGACATGAGAGGGCAGAAGCGGCCGTGGCCCGAGGAGCGGAGCTGTGGGGCTCCACAGCCCTGAGGCTGCAGGAGGACACAGGGGACGTTTGCCACCGGGAAGGTTCCCCCCACCTCGTTTTGCTCCCCGGCTTTATATTTTCTGCAGGCCAAATTCTTCCCCAAAACCTGGTGTCTTGCGCTGCTTTGTTTTTCAGGAGAAACTTCCCACCCACATGCTGGTCCAGGCCAGAGGTGCTCACACACAGATCTGCTAAATTGTGGAGCTGGAAATGCAATTTCTGTTACTTTTCTCATTGGGTACAGCTTAATCATAGATGTTTCCAGCTGAAAAGAAATATTCCCACACCCAGTGTTTGAGAAAGCCATGAGAAATATCACAATTTGGTAACAACAACCCTCTGAGCACCTGCTTTTGTTGCACCTGGCTGTACAAGCATGTTTTCAACTAAAACATTTGAGAAAGAACTAGTTTCAATGACTTCCCTAATACAAGTAGTGACAACTCATCTAGTACCGGGATTTCAGCTCTGGGGACTGAAGGGAAATATCTGCTAGACAATCACCACGTGAAAAATAAAAAAGTGGCATTTCGAAGCAGCCTTCCTGCCTAAAAATGTGCTTCTACATCCACACAGTGATGCTTTTGCATCAGAAAAAGGTGCTTGATTGGGTTTGCTGATTGGTTTGCAGTTGAAGACGCCTCAGCTCATCCTTTGGCTGCAGCAGGTTGAGACCTGCCAGGGGCTTCGGGTCCCGGAGCGGATGGACCCCGGCTGGGCCACCTCACCCCCCGCACCCTCTGCTTATTTACCTTGAGGCAATCCAGATGCTGCAAGTGCTGCGGAGGAGCGGGGTGGGCACGCGAGAGCCATCCCGCACCCACACCCTGCAGGCTTTAATGCTGTAACGCTTTGGAGTTCTGCCCAAAACACACTCCGCTTCCTCGGCAGATCCATTTTTTAATGGCCTGAAAATAACCCAAGTGCATTTTGGCTTTGTCAGGGTGCTCAGGGGCCAGTGGGGCCGGGAAGGGCTCGGCGGGGATGTGCGCAGGGTGATGTCCTGCTGCTGCTGGAGACAGCCCGTCTCTCCTGGTGTCCCCACCCCACAGTTCGTGCCCAGGTCCCCCGTCCCACTGTCACGGGCACCCGCACCCCAGAGGTGGCATGCAAGTACAACCCTGGGGGCAAGGCTCTTGCAGAGATCACCACGCCTTTCTGCAGGCTGTTTGCCATTTGTTTCCCCCAAAAGTTTGTCACTGGGAGCCCACCCTGCAAACTCCTCCCCGGCAAGAAGTCCCGTCTACAGCCATGAAGAATAACAAGCCACCACCTCGGAGATGCACAAGCTGCCTGTGCCTGGCTCTGTACTGCCATTGCCATATAAGTAGGCTCCCTCCAAGACAGGCGAGGATGTATTATTCAGAAACAAACAACAAAAAAAGATAGATCTATGGGTTTGTGTTTTTGGAGATGAACAAAACCATTTTCCTCCCGCAGCCCGGGGACAAGCTCCAGTTGCCCAGCCCGGCCGGGTAGCTTCTTCCAGCTCTTCCCTTCCTCAGCTCCATTTCCCCTCCACCCTGTTCATCATCTAGTTCCATTTTCAAAAAATACTCTGGGAATGACAGGTATGCATTTGTTTCTTTTTTCCTTCTGTGTCATTTCTCCATCCAGCTTACAATTTTTGGTGGCAATTTAACAGCTTTTACAAATTACATTCCTATCTTTTTCTCAGTTATTGTTACAGAGGAGAAAGTCCCATTTTTCACTTCGATCCTTCAAGTTTCTGCTGTCACTGTATTTAAGACTTTTTTTTTTTTTTTGTCCTTAGCTTTTATTTTCTTATCCCTCAAGGGCAGCCTTGGAAATTCAAAGCTGTTCCCTGACTATCAGCGGATCTGGTATTCTCTCTTGGCAGTTCTGCAGCGACTGTCTCTCTTCCTTCCATCCTTCCACCTAAATGACACCCTTTTCTCAATAAATTACCCTTTGTCTTTCAAAGCGACGTTTCCATTTGTGACAGTTTGGATGTATAATAGTTGCATCCCTGCGGATACCTTCGGGAGCGTCAACTAACAGGCCAATACAGACTCACTGGTGCAGAAAATAAAGAGATTTACGTATCTTGGGCTTCCTTCCCCCCCCCCCTGCAATAATTGGGCTGTGCTCTGAATTTTCAACGTTTGAGTTTAAAGTTTTTGTCACCAAAAAACCCTCTCCTGAAACAGAGGGATGGCTGAACCGCTGGCAGGATTCTCTTTCTTCAATATAACATCCCTTGGGGTCCCTGGAAAACGCTCCAGGGCAGCCAAGCCCACCCAGCCATGCGTAGGGCTTTGTGATCCCGATGTGCTGACTGCAATGCATAAAGCACCAAAATCTGCCGAAAGCACGAACCCAGCACCGCACACCCAATTCCCCTGCCCCATTTTGGGCATTTAGCAACGTTCATGCATCGCAAGTGTGGAGCAGCACCGGGAGGGGAGCAGCACCCTGAGCAAGGGTGCAAGGAGAAGGCAAATGGAAATATCACCTGCAGTAACACCCGCGGGCATCTCGCACGGTCCTTGAACACATGTGGGTGGCCCGGGAAGGTTTCCCCCCATACAGCAGTGCACACTGAAACATGCCGGGTTGCTTCTAGTGTTTTCAGAGCTTTGCATGGAGAGAAGGCGGCTGCGCCGCCAGGGCGGAAGAAATCTGTTGCATTTGTATACTTTGCAGTTATCCAGAGTTTTCCACTCTTTATGGCAGAAACGTGCCTGAAAAACAGCCGACCAGCGAAAGCCCTGATTGCTTATGCGAGAGAGGAAACATTGATTTTGCAAACATTTCCTAGCAATGCCGACGGTGATCGATTATTGCCGCTGTTGCTCGTGATCTTTGCTAATGGAGGGTAAATGTGCAACGTGGCTGGAGGAGGCTCAGCTGGAGCAGTGGCTTTGGGGTGTCCCCAGGCTACCCGTGGGCAGGGACACACATGCACCCAGCACTCCTGGAGGGGGGGATGCAGCAGATAAAGCTCGAGAAGATCGTATGCTCACACCCTGCTCCCATGGGATGAGGATGGAGATGTCCAAGCCTAGGGCTGGTGACAAGAGCATCCCTCCCCCCGGCTCCTTCAAGCTGCCGGAAAGCAACAGATTGGACATTTTTGTAGAAGTTGTCAAGATCCAGACCTCGGCTTTAGCAGCCTGGGACTTTCCTCTCGCAGCCCTGCACCTTCTGTCTCCTTTCCAAACACCAGACAAGCCAAACATTATTTTACAATCCCGGCATCTGGCACGCAGCTCTGGGCAAGCCTCTCAGCCTGTCGCTGGTGAGATAAATGAGCCCGTTTCGGTGGCCGACTTCATAAAAGTATATGAAAAGTAGTTAACAAAAGGGTATTTCACAAAGGCGGGAATGCAAATGCAACCTCCGAGATAACTAATTAACTGAAGCAGCCATAAAAAGGGGAAGCAGCTTCCCATCTGTGGAAATAGATGTCATTTTATAGAGGCTCTAATTAGTTATGCCCAGTCCTGCAGCCGTTTCATCGGCAGTGCACGCAGGCTGCCTCCTGCTCCGCAGCTCCCGGCGCTTTTGAGGTAAAGAAGGGGAGAGCAAAGCTGGGGGCAAGAGATGCTTCGTCTTGCAAAAGTCCCCTACGAGGGTTGTGTTTTCAGCTGGTACCCAAGCAGCAAACAAAGCCAGCGGTGGTTTGGCGGAGGTGGCCGGCTCAGCCATGCAGAGCCACTCGGCGCAGAGCAGCGGCAGTGCTCGGCACGGCTGCATGGCAAGGTCGGCATCCTGTACTGGCCCCGGTGAGATCAGCACTTACCCATCTCCTCCGAGCCCAGAGGGACTCACGCGGAAGGTTTCCTGGGGGCCGTGGTTCGGCAGCTCTGGTCCTGGAGATTTACAGGTTCCCCCCAGCATTGCTGCTGCATCCTGGGGTTTTTTTGTGTGGTTTGGATGTACAGCGTTCATGGTGTGCCCAGGAGGGGTGCTTGGGGGTGTTAATTGTTCAGCAGAGCTCTGGGTTTGCCAGCTTTTATTTGGTGGGAGGCAGCACGTTTACAAATACAGATTTACAGTCGCCTTGTTTGCGTCCTCCGAGCTGTCACCTCCTCGAGAGGGAACACCCCGGCTGGGGCAGGAAATGTCCCCTCCCAGCTCTTCCACAGAGAGTGATTTTCCCCCCTTCTCAAACCCTTCCAGCAACTATTGGGCAGAAGCTCTAGTTTTTGATACACCCCATGCTTTGGGGCTGTATCCCTGCTTTGGACCGAGAGCAGGGCTCACACCGAAGCNAAGAAATCTGTTGCATTTGTATACTTTGCAGTTATCCAGAGTTTTCCACTCTTTATGGCAGAAACGTGCCTGAAAAACAGCCGACCAGCGAAAGCCCTGATTGCTTATGCGACAGAGGAAACATTGATTTTGCAAACATTTCCTAGCAATGCCGACGGTGATCGATTATTGCCGCTGTTGCTCGTGATCTTTGCTAATGGAGGGTAAATGTGCAGCGTGGCTGGAGGAGGCTCAGCTGGAGCAGTGGCTTTGGGGTGTTCCCAGGCTACCTGTGGGCAGGGACACACATGCACCCAGCACTCCTGGAGGGGGGGATGCAGCAGATAAAGCTCGAGAAGATCGTATGCTCACACCCTGCTCCCATGGGATGAGGATGGAGATGTCCAAGCCTAGGGCTGGTGACAAGAGCATCCCTCCCCCCGGCTCCTTCAAGCTGCCGGAAAGCAACAGATTGGACATTTTTGTAGAAGTTGTCAAGATCCAGACCTCGGCTTTAGCAGCCTGGGACTTTCCTCTCGCAGCCCTGCACCTTCTGTCTCCTTTCCAAACACCAGACAAGCCAAACATTATTTTACAATCCCGGCATCTGGCACGCAGCTCTGGGCAAGCCTCTCAGCCTGTCGCTGGTGAGATAAATGAGCCCGTTTCAGTGGCCGACTTCATAAAAGTATATGAAAAGTAGTTAACAAAAGGGTATTTCACAAAGGCGGGAATGCAAATGCAACCTCCGAGATAACTAATTAACTGAAGCAGCCATAAAAAGGGGAAGCAGCTTCCCATCTGTGGAAATAGATGTCATTTTATAGAGGCTCTAATTAGTTATGCCCAGTCCTGCAGCCGTTTCATCGGCAGTGCACGCAGGCTGCCTCCTGCTCCGCAGCTCCCGGCGCTTTCGAGGTAAAGAAGGGGAGAGCAAAGCTGGGGGCAAGAGATGCTTTGTCTTGCAAAAGTCCCCTACGAGGGTTGTGTTTTCAGCTGGTACCCAAGCAGCAAACAAAGCCAGCGGTGGTTTGGCAGAGGTGGCCGGCGCGGCCATGCAGAGCCACTCGGCGCAGAGCAGCGGCAGTGCTCGGCACGGCTGCATGGCAAGGTCGGCATTCCATGCTGGCCCCGGTGAGATCAGCACTTACCCATCTCCTCCGAGCCCAGAGGGACTCACGCGGAAGGTTTCCTGGGGGCCGTGGTTCGGCAGCTCTGGTCCTGGAGATTTACAGGTTCCCCCCAGCATTGCTGCTGCATCCTGGGGGTTTTTGTGTGGTTTGGGTGTACAGCATTCATGGTGCGCCCGGGAGGGGTGCTTGGGGGGGTTAATTGTTCAGCAGAGCTCTGGGTTTGCCAGCTTTTATTTGGTGGGAGTCAGCACGTTTACAAATACAGATTTACAGTTGCCTTGTTTGCCTCCTCTGAGCTGCCACCTCCTCGAGAGGGAACACCCCAGCTGGGGCAGGAAAAAACCCTCCCAGCTCTTCCACAAAGAGTGATTTTCCCCCCCTTCTCAAACCCTTCCAGCAACTATNGTTTGCCAGCTTTGGTGGGAGTCAGCACGTTTACAAATACAGATTTACAGTTGCCTTGTTTGCCTCCTCTGAGCTGCCACCTCCTCGAGAGGGAACACCCCAGCTGGGGCAGGAAAAAACAAAACCCT
>VUYV01000004.1:10252105-10269918 GCA_008711295.1 Anarhynchus alexandrinus
CCCCCCCCCCCTGCAATAATTGGGCTGTGCTCTGAATTTTCAACGTTTGAGTTTAAAGTTTTTGTCACCAAAAAACCCTCTCCTGAAACAGAGGGATGGCTGAACCGCTGGCAGGATTCTCTTTCTTCAATATAACATCCCTTGGGGTCCCTGGAAAACGCTCCAGGGCAGCCAAGCCCACCCAGCCATGCGTAGGGCTTTGTGATCCCGATGTGCTGACTGCAATACATAAAGCACCAAAATCTGCCAAAAGCACAAATCCAGCACCGCACACCCAATTCCCCTGCCCCATTTTGGGCATTTAGCAACGTTCATGCATCGCAAGTGTGGAGCAGCACCGGGAGGGGAGCAGCACCCTGAGCAAGGGTGCAAGGAGAAGGCAAATGGAAATATCACCTGCAGTAACACCCGCGGGCATCTCGCACGGTCCTTGAACACATGTGGGTGGCCCGGGAAGGTTTCCTCCCATACAGCAGTGCACACTGAAACATGCCGGGTTGCTTCTAGTGTTTTCAGAGCTTTGCATGGAGAGAAGGCGGCTGCGCCGCCAGGGCGGAAGAAATCTGTTGCATTTGTATACTTTGCAGTTATCCAGAGTTTTCCACTCTTTATGGCAGAAACGTGCCTGAAAAACAGCCGACCAGCGAAAGCCCTGATTGCTTATGCGACAGAGGAAACATTGATTTTGCAAACATTTCCTAGCAATGCCGACGGTGATCGATTATTGCCGCTGTTGCTCGTGATCTTTGCTAATGGAGGGTAAATGTGCAACGTGGCTGGAGGAGGCTCAGCTGGAGCAGTGGCTTTGGGGTGTTCCCAGGCTACCTGTGGGCAGGGACACACATGCACCCAGCACTCCTGGAGGGGGGGATGCAGCAGATAAAGCTCGAGAAGATCGTATGCTCACACCCTGCTCCCATGGGATGAGGATGGAGATGTCCAAGCCTAGGGCTGGTGACAAGAGCATCCCTCCCCCCGGCTCCTTCAAGCTGCCGGAAAGCAACAGATTGGACATTTTTGTAGAAGTTGTCAAGATCCAGACCTCGGCTTTAGCAGCCTGGGACTTTCCTCTCGCAGCCCTGCACCTTCTGTCTCCTTTCCAAACACCAGACAAGCCAAACATTATTTTACAATCCCGGCATCTGGCACGCAGCTCTGGGCAAGCCTCTCAGCCTGTCGCTGGTGAGATAAATGAGCCCGTTTCAGTGGCCGACTTCATAAAAGTATATGAAAAGTAGTTAACAAAAGGGTATTTCACAAAGGCGGGAATGCAAATGCAACCTCCGAGATAACTAATTAACTGAAGCAGCCATAAAAAGGGGAAGCAGCTTCCCATCTGTGGAAATAGATGTCATTTTATAGAGGCTCTAATTAGTTATGCCCAGTCCTGCAGCCGTTTCATCGGCAGTGCACGCAGGCTGCCTCCTGCTCCGCAGCTCCCGGCGCTTTCGAGGTAAAGAAGGGGAGAGCAAAGCTGGGGGCAAGAGATGCTTTGTCTTGCAAAAGTCCCCTACGAGGGTTGTGTTTTCAGCTGGTACCCAAGCAGCAAACAAAGCCAGCGGTGGTTTGGCAGAGGTGGCCGGCGCGGCCATGCAGAGCCACTCGGCGCAGAGCAGCGGCAGTGCTCGGCACGGCTGCATGGCAAGGTCGGCATTCCATGCTGGCCCCGGTGAGATCAGCACTTACCCATCTCCTCCGAGCCCAGAGGGACTCACGCGGAAGGTTTCCTGGGGGCCGTGGTTCGGCAGCTCTGGTCCTGGAGATTTACAGGTTCCCCCCAGCATTGCTGCTGCATCCTGGGGGTTTTTGTGTGGTTTGGGTGTACAGCATTCATGGTGCGCCCGGGAGGGGTGCTTGGGGGGGTTAATTGTTCAGCAGAGCTCTGGGTTTGCCAGCTTTTATTTGGTGGGAGTCAGCACGTTTACAAATACAGATTTACAGTTGCCTTGTTTGCCTCCTCTGAGCTGCCACCTCCTCGAGAGGGAACACCCCAGCTGGGGCAGGAAAAAACCCTCCCAGCTCTTCCACAAAGAGTGATTTTCCCCCCCTTCTCAAACCCTTCCAGCAACTATTGGGCAGAAGCTCTAGTTTTTGATACACCCCATGCTTTGGGGCTGTATCCCTGCTTTGGACCGAGAGCAGGGCTCACACCGAAGCTCTCCCTGGGGAATGCCTTCACCCAGAGGCAGCACGCTGGGGTTTGTCCCCACCACCGCGCCACCACAGCCCATGCCTGCCCCTTGCGAGCTCTTCTTGTGCAACCTTCAGCTTTTTATTTGTTCCTTCACCTGCAGGGATCCGTGTGAGCCCCCCCAGCACGCAGCGAGCTCGGCAGGATTAACGCTGGAGTGGGGCGTACCGCGGGAATTACTCACCGCCGGGACCTCAGTCAAGTGTTTTATTTAATGCCCTTTTCCAAAGACATTTGTACTTGAAAAAGCGAAGAATTACGAGCTCTCTGCTAACAGCATGACTCAGAGGAGCTGTGGGCACACACCATTTAAGCGAGAAGTGTCTTCACGGCGCTGATGCAACGTGGGCGAGGAGGGGAGAGGGGCTGCTGCCGCTCACCGAGACAGCCGAAACCCGCCTGCCGCCCGCTTCCCTCCCCCGCGGCAGCGCTTCGCCCTCTGCCACGGGAGAACGTGCTGCTGAGAAAGCAGTTTTTGCGAAAAAAAAAACCAACCACAAACCCAAATGGCTTAAGTTTGCACTGCCAACAGCTTTGCCTCTGATCACCCACGAGGAGAGCCCACCACCGAAACTGCACTCGGCGGCTCGGCCATGGTCTGAGCCAGTAACAGCAACCGGAGCCGCCCTGGCATTTAATGCACCCAGCAAATCTGTGCCCCAAACATGGAGCAGGGCAACGCTCTGCTACCAAAGGCTGTGCTGCCCTTCACCGTGCTGTCCCACCTCTGTGGCTGCCAGGAACTTGCTCTGCAAGAAGTTAATGGGATGCTGCCAACCCCCCTGGAGCTGGCTTTAAAAAAAAAAAGTGCCTTTGTCAGACATTACCTGTAAACTGCCCCGGCACACCGGCCCGTGCACGGAACGCCGAAGGCACAAATACTTGCAGAAGCTATTTGGGGGTTGCCTGTGTCCCCGTGCCAACCATGGCAGGTCACAGCACGGGCGTCATAGGAGCCAGGAAGGTTACAGGAAAAAAATAATGATAATTTATTCAGCTTTTCTTGACACAGCATCTCCTACCTGCATCCAACATCAGCATCACTGGGAATTAACAGATTGGGAGCCGGGAGATGCTGTACAGAGGGAGGGTGACCAGCGATGCAAGTTATAGGGACACAAGCCTTGAACTTTCTTCAGATCGACTTCCCGCGCGTTACCGGAACGGTGAGGATTAGCTGCCAAGCGGAGGCATTTGGAAATCCTCCCAGCAATTTCCCAAAGTAGAGGAGGAGGCGGCTTTGCCTGTGCCGAGCCCGGTTACTCCCAGCCCTGTAAGGCCCCCGAGGGGGCGGCCGGGAACGGGGACCTGCGTGCCCTGCGTGCCCTGGCCTCCCGTGGTCAGGACGGGGACGGTGACTTTGCACGATGCTGTGTGCCGGTGACTCGTGACGCTGCCCCGTCCCAGCCGGCCGCAGCAGCTGGCGGAGGCTCGCCGGGAGCGGGTTGCAGCCTGGGTATTATTAGACACGATGGTTTTATTTTTGAGGGCAGCGCTTAGGCCAAAGTTCAGCTGGTGCAGTTTGAGCCCTGACAGCGCGATGGGCGCTGGGTGCATCCTGTCCTGCCAGACACGCTCCATCGAGGAGGATGGAGCCGAGGGTGCCGAGGGTCGGAGGGGCTCAGCCCGGACAAACGTCACCGTGTCCCATGGACACCACCATCCAGCCGTGCCGCTTCCCACAGCAAACTGTTTCATAATTCTCCTTTTGATATCATTAAAAAAAAGAAAAAAAAAAAAAAGAAAGATAAGTGGTGATAATAAATGGTCCTAAGCCAGGGCACGCAGGGCTCTGCGTTGCATAGCACCAGCGTTGCCAGATCACATAACCCTTCTCGTTTCACGTTCCCTGGGGAAATTTCCTCCCCGTTTTGCAGAGCTCGAGCTCTCAGAAATCTCTCCTTGCTGCTCTCCTACTTAGAGGGGGGAGAAAAAAAAAAAAAAAGAAATAAAATCCTGTACAACGTCTGTATCAAGCTGCAGCATGTTCCTCTTCTCCTCCGGTGTCACCCAGCATCTCCCCCGCCACTCGCCCAGCCCGGGCGTGCAGAGCAGGAGGGCCACGGAGCGCAGCGGGGCCGGGGCTTGGCATGGGAAAGCAGCCGGGCTCCGTGGCAGGAGAGGGCAAAGCGGGCACTGCCGTCAGCCCGAAGAGGTGGGGGATCCCTCTGTGCCATCCCGGCGTCTGCGGGGTGGGGGGCATTTTTCCGAGCCCCTGAGCAACAATTCCCGGCTCCTCGGAGCTTGTCAGAACTTCCCCGAGTGCGACACTGAGTCTGCGCTCCTGGCTGCGGCTCGTGAGCATAAATTGAAAAGTAGGGGGAAAGTCATTAAGATCTCTTTCATTAACACCATTCCTCACAGGCCCGGAGAAGCTGAGGTTTTGTCAGATCATGTTATCACCACGGCTTTGCTGTTTCCAAACCTTGAAGTGATTCTTCCAAAAAGCACAACCACCCCCTCACCTGCTCCCCTTTCAATCCTCAGCTATTTTTATTTCACTCCTTGAGATTAAACTATGTGTGTGGGGGAGGTATTTACACACACATAAGAAAATATAGATGCACATAAAAATAACCTGATGATTTGAGAGAGACGCTTCACTTCTGCAGAGCTTTCCGTTCTCCATTCCATTATAAAAAGAAAGCGCTGAAGTCGCTGAGGTTCGGGGAGGGGTTTTGCGTGGCGCTGGTTGCAGATGCAGCGAGCATCCTCCCGCCCACAGCAGGCTCTGCTGATGCACAGCGTCTGAAGCCCCCGACACACGGGGCGGCAGCTGGGGGAAGCGTGCACTGGGTTAGCGCTGAAATTCCTCAAGAGAAAAAAATAAAGAAACTTTTGTGACCCCGGGAAGTTTATGGCTCGTTGTGGAGCAAATACGGTGGAGATGAATTCCTACAGAAACCTCCTCACACCCTTATTACATTGATGATACATTTCCAGGTGTGTAGCTGCCTGTCTTAAAATTACTTTTATGTTGGAAATATCTTTTTTAAAGAAAAGAGGGAGGAGAAAGATGCGTGCCCAGTCCCACCAGCCGCAAGCCAATGCTGCCCAGCGCGGGAGCTTGGCTGTGCCCGGGCATCGGGGTGACGCAGCATCTGCCCATCCTGCGGGGCAAACAGCCGAGGGGCTCCCATGCCCGCCGCTCCTCCTGCACCCTGCACATCCCATGGGATGGATTTAGCATCCACTGACCCCAACAGAAATTTGGGATCCACTGGGCAAGCCCAGCCTCTAAGCAGCGCGTGGATTCGGGAGGGGGTGAGCTCAGGCAGCAAGGGCACGCTCAGCCCAGCTCGGGGCGAGCGTCTCTGCCAAAAACAAGACAACTCATGAACATGAGACCCGGGGCAGCGCTATCGGTGTTCCTACAAGCCACAGCATGCTGGGACGTCGCCTCTGCCCTGCCGGTGAGCACGTCACAGGCTGCACCAGCCAAGGCAGCATAGCTCAGCAGTACAGAACATCCTCGCTGGCTCCGGCGCGGGGGAAACACGATCGCACTCGCAGAGCCCTGGCAGCGACGGCGATGCGCTCGGGCTGGCTGCTGCCAGCCTTGTTTTGACTTTCTTTTTAACAGGCTGCCACACACAGCATTCTTGGTGACAAGTGACAGCCTTGTTGCGTTAACAGCGCTCCACCAAATGGTATTACTATTATTATCTGTTTTCGTGAGTATAATAGATAATATGACTACCCCCCTCCAAAATAACCTGGCATTTGAAGTAGGGATTCAGATTATTTGCTGAACATCTCAAGCTGTGATAACCCGAGACAGTACCGTGTCGTACCAGAAAGTGTTGCTGTGTTGCACACACCGTACCTGCAGGAAGCTTCTCGCATTTAACCGCAGGATAGCTGTCGCTGAATCATTCTGTAATTGCAGGAAGAGATAACGAGAAAGGGCAGCGCTCTGGCAAAGCCTGCCCAGCCAAGGTTGTTTAAAAATACCTAGCCCCAGCCCTCGTGGCTTTCTGCAGCTCTGCTGGGTGTCGGAAAGCCCACGCTGCTGGTGAGCAGGTGCTCCCTGCGGGCTCAGTCCGCTGAAATAACTGCTGGGATCTTGCCCGGCATCTCTGCTCCCAAAACTTAAACCAGATCCCAGCTGGAAGTGCTCCGCTACACTGGAAAAAAACCCACAGCAACGCTCCCCACCAGCCACCTCCGTTTCGCGTTACGCACAAAGAGGTCTCGGCACCCGTCGGGAGCATCGCCCTGCCCGCTGGATGGACACAGCTGCTGCAATGAATCTGACAACACTGGAAATAGTAATAAAAAGTGGATGTAAAAGAAGCTCGCCCAGAGGTGGGCTGGAGGGGCAGCTGCCCCACGTGGTCCAGGCTTGGACGGGGCTGGAAGCGGCAGTTTCTGACCCAGCAGAGGGTCAGAGGACGCTGGGTGCAGACACTGCCCGGGCACCGTGGCTGCTCGCCCCATCGGTGTTCACTGGCAGGAGCAGGGAAGGAGCTACGGACCGGGTAAAGGCTTCCCAGGAGGCCTGGGGCTGCTCTCCCGTCATCCCCAGGAAGCAGCACAACCAAGGCTTGCATATTTGCTGCTACTGCTCACGGTCTGCCCCGGGCACCCCAGCACACCCCGGGGAAGCGAGACCCGTCAGAGGAGACAAACCAGCCCGCGCAGGTTTCTTTTGCCGTGACTAACAGCTTAAGTAAATGACCGGGTAAACACGCTAATTTTACTTTCAAAACAAAAACAAAAAGCCGCAAAGCCCAGTTCTTCTTCCTTGAGCGGAGACGGGTGCATAGCTATTGGCATTTGTCCTCTCGGCGCGTTCGCAAGTTGCCAGCTTTTTGAAACCTGGCAGCCGCTACAAGACAAAGTGACATATTTAGCTCAGGAGTGAAAATGCTCCTCACTTCTGAATGCCAAAGAAGGAGAAAAAGAAAAAAAATAACCTGTGAGGGAAGTGCCTGCTGCCCCACAGAGCGGTGCTGGGGAGGCTCCACAGCGTCAGCTCGAAGCCAGGGGGATGGAGCCTGTCCCTAGGGCAGCACAGCTCTGGGGATGGCTGGTGTTAGGGTCATTGGTAGCCAAATGCTCCAGTCTTGCATTTGGGGGTCTATGCGCCCTGTGGCAGGTGGCTTTCCAAGGAGAAACACAGCTCCGAGGAGCAGCACCTCACCCACGCCCCCAGAGCCATCACTCCGCTGGGTCCGACATCCTCTCCCCATCGCTCCAGGCTCACACCGTGGTCACGCAAAGGCCCCCAAGAACCCGAATCCTGCAAGCCCTCCTGCTCCCCATGTGCATCCCAACCTCCTCAGAGGAGTGGGCGAGGAGCCCAGACCTGACCCTGCCAAGTTCGGGATCTTTTGGTGTTCATTTCCATCAGACGCAGGGTTGAGATGAGGCTGTTTCCTAAGCAGAGCACCGTAAGGATCTCACTTGCTCTGTTTGATGACTCCTCTCGTGTCGTTTCAGTAGCAGGTGGTGGAAGGGGGGGCAAAACCTATAAAATGTTTAACATCCCTTTAGCTTCAATTTATCTGACGAGAATTCAAACAGCACAATTTCCCCCTGCCATCTGGATGCCACTTTNGCACACCCCAAAATAGCTTAGAAACTCATTAAGCTAATCCAAAACCTTAGAGAAATCTCAAAGGTCCTTATAAACGTCCTGCAAGTGGGCAGCCTGGAAGAGGAGAAGGGATGTCCCTGCTGAACTCAGCCCTTCTTGGACATCCCAAACTGCTGCAGGGAAAGCTGCTCCTTGCGGACAGCCAACCCCAAAACACAGCTGTTTTGGGAGAGGGGCTTTGGTGCCGGCATGAGCCGTCTCCTTCAGTGCCCCAGTCCCAGGGGAGACTCCCAACGNTAGCTGTTTTGGGAGAAGGGCTTTGGTGCCCCAGTCCCAGGGGAGACTCCCAACGCTTGGTCCCAGCCACCGGCCAGGCAAGAGGGACACCCCAGTGCTCAGCCTCCAGGTCAGAGCCTCAACCCTGCCCGCACAAGCAGACCCCCTAATCACGGGGCGAACTCCTATGACGAGCAATACACAGCTCAGCCGATTTCTCCAGCCCGGTGAAAGCTGTTTGTCCCTGTCCCTCCCCAGCAGAGGGGGAGGCAGAGTCCCCGTGCGTCCCAGTGTGCTGCTCCCCACTGACCGCCTCCGAAAGCACCCGGGCTCAGGCATTGATTCACAGCCAGAGGAAGTGTCTGAAGGATGAATTAAAGGGTTAGCGCAGGTCAGTGTGTGGTTAATGTTAGTCGCCTTAAAGCTTAATGATCACGTAAATGCAGCAGGAGTAACTCCGGAGCAGCCAGTTCGTCAAGGGGATGACCTGTGCCCAGCCAGAGATGGGACGTGCGGTGAGCTGTGGGCTGTGCCGGCAGGGCTGCACCCATTGCCCCTGCCAGGGATGAAAGGCAGGAGAGTGCTGCTCCTTCCCCAAAGAGGTCCAAACGTCCCCCACCATGGCACTGTCACTGGCTACACAGCTCTGCTCACCCCGACACGTCCCCGTTGCCGCCTGTGTTTCAGCATCCCCACCATCAGCAATAGAGGGCACTGTCACCGGCACCGGCCACGTTCGCTGGGGCAGCCCCAGGCTGGCCATGGAGAGGGAGTCACTCCTTCCCAGGGGACACACCGGCAAGGGAAAGATGAGCATCTGGGAACAGTAGAGAATTTGGTTTAAATCCAGTGGGTTTGCTTGTTTTTGAAGGTGTTGATGATTTTTCCCAGGAGGCTCCTGCATGGCAGAGGAAGGCGGCTGCCCCGGCTCCGTGGGCAACGCCGGAGCCGATGCCGAGCCAAGCTCCTGGCACAGAAGGGCAAAGCCTTTGCCATCAAACACCCCAGGACTCCGGAGGGGTCTGGCACCCTACCGAGGTCATGGGCTAAACTCAGATTCAATAAACCCAGGACTGGGTCTACACCTGGGAAGTCAGGTCTGGATGAGGCCAAACCATGATGTTACCGCCCTGTGTGATCTTGAGAAATTCCTGCTGTGCGCAGTTCAGGGAAGTCAAGGACATTTCCAGTGGAGAAATGGATGCCCCTGAGGGACCAAAAAGCCATCTAAGGGCTGAGGATCAGCCTTGCTGCCCCACGCACATCGCTTCATGAGGGCCTCAGTTTCCCCAAGGTACGGAGCAGGACATTTTCAGTCCTTGAAATGCAGGATGCCTCTTCCAGGTTTGGACTGATACCATCCAAAAGCAGCCCTGGGAGCTCAGGTGAATGCTGGTTCCGTGGTGTTCTCCCCAAAGTTGGCTCCTGCCAGAGGGAGCCTCTCGCAGCTCGCCGGGGAGGAGTTGAAATGCCGAGCACGCCTTCCCGGCGCTCGCCCTGATTTTCAGAAATTGCAGTAAATCAGCATCGCTGCAAATTGGCCTCTTTTTTTGGCTCTGGCTTGATGTAAAAAGGAAAACAAATGGAGTTTTAAAATGCAGCTAATCAAGGAGTTAAAGAGAGGTTAATCCTAATGGATTAATCAACTCGCAGGGGGACGGGAAGGAGGCGCGGGCAGGGAGGAGCGGAGAAGCAGCCAAGCCTGGTTGCTCCTCCCAAGGGCGACAGCAAGTTTCAGGGAAAGTTTGGAGACAGTGGGGATGCTCCTTCTTCCACCCAGCTGCGTGCAGCATGGGGACCACACAGGTTTGATCTAGCAGTAACAGACGAGTCCTGGGCTTAGGTACACTTCCCTGAGAAAAAAACCTGAGTCCTCGATGCATTTGTTATCACCCCCTGGGAAAAAGAGTGGCTTCACCACCCTCACCTCCTGTCCATCATCTTTCACCACCCTCACCTCCTGTCCATCACCTCCCTTCAGAGATGTGATAAATCCCAGGACGTGAAGTGGCCCTGGCTGGTGATAACCCCCCTGCAGAACTTGGGGGGTGACTGGAAAAGGGGTTTTGGGCAGAGCGGAGCCGCCCCATGGCTTTTCCATCACCTCCTGCAGAGAACAACACCCGCCACGGCTGCTCTGACCACCCTGCAGGGTCTGGCCCATGGATCCTGCATGCAAATCCAAGCATCCTCCTGCCCAGTAACCCAAGACATCAGCATCTGCCTCCCGGCACAGCCGGGCATTCTTCATGGGGTAAAGCCTCTTTATAGGCAGCTAATTGGGCTTAGGCATAAAAAGGGCTTGAACATAATTAGCGACAGTGAAAGCAAGGAGGTTTAAAGAAGGTTATTAATGATATACACCACTGTATACAACAGCATAATCGCCAAAAAAATATTAGATCCATTAAGTATCATTATCAAGGCCTGGAGCTAATCATTTAAGCTTAATGAAACTAATACATTTCTCCAGCAGTGGCAGTAGGGCTCATCCCTTGGAGGGACGCAGCAGCTGGGAAGGATGGAGCCATGGTGTCCCAGCAGCATTGCTGCTGACCCTGGCCATGACACCAGCACTGTACTGGCTCTGGGCTCCATGTTCCCAAGAGCTGAGCCCACTTCCAGGTGCTTTCAGAAGCGATTCACTCATTTCAGCAGGAAACCTTTTGCTTTGGCAGCTCAAAGACCTTCTGGACAATGATGTCCAATGTGAGTGTTTATTGCATTGCAGGTGGTTTTCCCCAGTGCCCCATCAGTGGTGAGCCCCATCCTCAGCACGGGTCAGGCTGGTGCTGCTGGTCTGTGCTCCCTGGGAGCAAGTGTTAACGTCATCGAGGAGGACAGCGAGATGTCCTAAACCTCCCTTAGCTGGTGCAGGAGCAGGGGTCCGAGGTGTCCCCCCTCCAGCAGCCACCTCTGGGGCTGCTTGGGCACAGGCAGGACACCCGTCCCGCTGCCTTCCCCCACACCTCCCTCCTCTCCCTTGTTTTGAACAGCTCTTTGGAGACCGGAGGAGAAATGACTCCCAGCCAAGGCGGTCGCAATGATCTCACTGCTAATTATGCAGAGAAGTCGTTTAGCTGTGGCTGCGCATGATGAAGTGATATGGCAGAGAGGAACAAAACCCCACAGCCACTTTGCACATCGCAAATTAAAGAGAAAAAAAACCCAAAGTGAGCAAAGCCAAGCGCCTCAAACTGCGCCTGCCGCTGCGGATGCTGCGCTACCCCCAAACCCACTGCAATTAGGGACAGGCAGCTCAGATTGGGAAACAATTAAAAATCCCATTAGCTCTGCTTTCCCCTCGCCTTTGTCTGGGTCTGTTTCCCACCCCGGTCCCAGCAGCAGGATCATCGCTGCGGCAGGACTCACCATCACTTTAAAGAGGAGCCTGGGATTAGCACCGGCCTTATTAAAAACATTCACTCACACCTCATTTTACGTTCACACTGGAGATGATTTAGCTTGATTTATTCTAATTAGTTGTAATTTATTATTTTAATGAGCTCTTCTGCAGGCTTTTTGTGCTTCATAACCATCCTCCTCAGCTGCTATAATACGTTTCAAGGAGGTCTTTTAATAAGGAGGGGTTTCCAAGCCCGCCTTGGATAGGAGGCTTTTTGTTGCAATAAGAAAGAAGAAAATTAAGAGGAAATTTGCCTCTCCTCCAGGGTGGGTTTGCTGTGGAGCATCTGGCTGGGAGCAGGAGGCTGCACTTCAGCACATCACCCAAATGGCAAGACGGCCCTTAATTACCAGCAGCATTTGCAACTCGGTTTAAAGACTGACAAAAGAAAACAAATAGGAGAATCCTATTTGTATCCCTGGATACAGCCCATTATTCAGGGGAGGAATGCATGGCCACGAGATGGAGGTGTCACAGTTCCCAGAAGCAGCTGGAGCTCTACGAAGGGGTTAATGACACTTAACACCAGGGTCACACACAGTGTCCACCCAGGAGGGTCTGTGCTGCTGGTGGGGGTCACCAGGCCTGAGCCTCAGAACGCACCCAGTGTCCCCCCCCACCTCCTGAGATGGACATGGGCAGAAGCATCCAAAACATAATGCCGCAACACCCCACTGGCATTGCTTTATCCACAATGGTCTTTCCTCCCCTTCTCCCCACTGTGGTGGGCAGAGCTTCAGGGACGCCTTGGTCTGCTCCCAGAGGTAGCTCTGCCAGTTTATGGCCAGGAGCTCCTGCTGAACTTCCCAGCTTTTGGTTTAAAAGAGACAGAACGGCCGTCTGGTCAGCTGGGGTGTAATATTTCTATGACATCAGGTTCTTTCATTAGAGAAAAAGAAAGAGTTTTTGCTTCTCTGTCCCCACGGCCATCATCTGGCAAAAGCTCCTCTTTGGAGACATCCGAAAATAAAGCAGCCGAGATTCGCTTTTGCGAGTAGAGACTGAAACTGCAACAAAGCAAAATCCCCAACAGAAGAGAAACTCCCAAAGCAAAACACCCCAAGTGACCTCAACTTTAAGCAGAGAAACACCAAGATGGTTCCAGGATATTCTCTGGGGGAAAAGGGACTGACTCGTACCGAAGAGGCCCAGATTTGTGTGAGAAATAGCGAGAAACCCTCAGGGAGCAACGGATGCTCCAGAGGGCTCTGGGAAGGAAAACCACGCAGGAGTGTTATATCAACCCCCCTGTGCAAACCCAGGCAGATAATCTGCAGGAACAAGAACTAGCTGCCAAGCAAGAGCCTGGAGAGCTGCACGATGCCTGAAGGGGCCAAGGGGAGGACTGCGGCGCGGGGGGACCGAGGGAGAGGATGCTGGAGGAAAACAGGCTGAGCTCCTGCACACCCGTAGCACACGCACAGCTCAGAGCTGTGCAGAGAGGCTCCCAGAGTGGCTGGAATCACAGAATGGCAGGGTTGGAAGGGACCTCTGGAGATCATTTAGTCCAACCCCCCTGCCAGAGCATGTTCAACCAGAGCAGGTTGATAGGATTGCATCCAGGCAGGCTTTGAATATCTCCAAAGAGATTGAGATCCCCTCTCAATCTTCTCTTCTCCAGGCTAAACNCGCTCTCTAGGCAGCCTGTTCCAGTGCTGTCACCCTCAAAGTAAAGAAGTTTTTCCTCATGTTTGGATGGAATTTCCCTTGTTCCAGTTTGTGCCTGTTGCCTCTTGTCACTGGGCACCACTGAAAAGGGTCTGGCCCCATCCTCTTGCCACCCGCCCTCTAGATATTGATCAGCATTGATGAGATCCCCTCTCAATCTTCTCTTCTCCAGGCTAAACAGCCCCAGGTCTCTCAGCCTGTCCTCATAAGAGAGATGCTCCAGTCCCCTGATCATCTTTGCAGCCTCTGCTGGACTCTCTCCAGCAGTTCCGTGTACTTTCTTGAACTGGGGAGCCCAGAACTGGACACAGTACTCCATACGTGGCCTCACCAGGGCAGAGTAGAGGAGGAGGATTACCTCCCTCAACCTGCTGGCCACACTCTTTTTAATGCACCCCAGGATACCATTGGCCTTCTTGGCCACCAGAGCACATTGCTGGCTCATGGGGAACTTGTTGTCCCCCAGGACTCCCAGGTCCCTCTCCACAAAGCTGCTCTCCAGCAGGTCAACCTCTAACCTGTACCAGTGCATGGGGTTATTCCTCCCCAGGTGCAGGATCCTACACTTGCCCTTATTGAACTTCATCAGGTTCCTCTCCGCCCAACTCTCCAGCCTGTCCAGGTCTCGCTGAATGGCAGCACAGCCTTCTGGTGTGTCAGCCACCCCTCCCAGCTTTGTCTCATCAGCAAACTTGCTGAGGGTTTGTGCTGGAAGGCACAAAACACCCCCATCAGCCAACAAAAGGGTCTCTGTGGCCACCCAGGACCCCATGGCACAATCTAACAGCATGCCGGGAGCAAGCGAGAGATATCAAGTGCACCTTTGTGGGGTGAGCCAGCAAGTGAGTCCTGAGCCATGGGCACACATGGATGCAAGAGTGATGCTTGCCCAGAGCAGAGCTGGACACAGCTTTGGGAGCTGCTGTGCCGGCCATTGGCCACCAGTCACGAGCCAGCTCCTGCCACGGGAACTGGGCAGCCAGAAAATAAGACCATCCCACTTCTTCTAGGAGAAGAAACTGGGCCACTGGAGATGCCTGGTGTATCTGGACAGCTCTGGAGCTTCTTGTGGATTATTTACCCTGCTCCGCGTGCCGCCAACCAAAATAAATCAATTCAGCTTTTGCTTCCATTTTAGGAAAATAAATCCTCTGGGACGGGATGGGAGCTGATGCCCTGCAAGGAGCCACGTGCTCGCCCAGCCCGGCCCCAGTGGGGTGTAAACTGGTGCTCAGAAACTGCTCAGCCCCACTGGCCCGTGCCTGTGTCCCTGCCTTGCTGAGGGCTGGTGGTGCCGGCAGAGCCCCCGCGGCTTCCTCGGCAGCTCCAGACATGGCCGAGAGGTTTATTCAGCCTCCTGCCACCTGGCGAGCTCTCCCAGGGCTTGGGTGACCTTATCCTTATCTCTTCGTGTCCTTCGGCCGGTTCGGGCAGCCGGTCTCCCGAGGCCGGTTTCCCATGACGCAGCCCCCTTATCTCCTGGCGCCGCATTCCCAGCCCCGGGCCCTCCCCATCAGCCCATCCCGGCCCCATGGCCGCAGCACCGGGAATTGCTGGTGTGTGCTGCAGGAGGGATCACCGCTGCAAAGCAGCTAGGGAAAAAATCATTCCCAAAACAAAAAGGCAGAGCAAAACACCTGCGTCTCCCTCCAGCTGCCCAGGAGAGCTTTGCCGGGGCTTGGAGCTGAGCTTGCGAGCTCACCGTCCTGAGATGCATCGGGAGCTGCTGGATCTCCAAGCTGAGCCCCGATACAGCATCTCCTCCCCCCCGGAGCCGGCACACTCCTGGCTCCGGCTGCTGCCCGGGCAGCGAGGCACATGCTGGCACCGGTGACAACAAAGAGCTTAATGCAAATTGCCCGGCATCCGACTGCTTAATTACACCGGCCCCTTTCAGATGTGATTCAGATCTGATTTTATCAGAACTGACTTCTTAGAAAGAAATAAAAAATAAAATCTCTCCAACATCTGCTCCTCCCCCCGGCCCAGCCGGGGGCACAGCCCCGTGCCCACAGCACCAGCATTGCTCCGAGAGCGGGGTTCGAAAGGCCTGGTTAGGGTGGCTCCTCCGCCTCCCTCAGCAGTAAAAATCATTTGGCTTTGAATGATGTGGGTATTGATAAGTCTAACACCGCTCCAGAAGGAAAACTAAAGGAGCACCGGCCCCCGAGTGACTTGGACAGGGCTAGTAGAGGGGTGCCGCTGTGGCTGGGGTGCCCCGTGCAAGGTGAATTGCTGATAAACACAATCCTGCCCCTTCTCCCCCGGGTGAGACGGGTCCCAAAATGCGCAGCCCCAGGTCTCGGTCCCTCCCAAGTCCCTCAGCCAGCCCCAGGGTCAGACCCACAGGAAGCCCTCTCCTCCCTGGCCAGGGGATGCTCACCCACAGCCACGTCCAGCGCACGGTGTCTCCCTGGTAGAGCCGATATTAAGCTATAAACCTTAATGTGTTATGACACCACCCGGTGCAGTGTAATTGCTATAAACCCATGAAATGTAATGTAATCGGCAGAGTGGCCATTATAGCGTTGTGTTACAGGTCTAATGGCTTCAAGCCGTTATCTCACGCGCAGGCTGAGGATGTGCAAACAGCTCCTGCTCCCCGCTGGCCCCAGCTCTGCAGCACCCCGCTACCCCAGAAAGGCACATTTCCCACCCCATCCGCCTCAGACGCAGGGGGAGATGCTGATGCAGAAATGCCCCAGTGTTTCCAAACTTATTTCTCCATTTGCAGAAACACCAGTAGGGATTACTTCTCTTAAAAGCCTCCTTCACTGCAATAATCAGGTCATACTTAAATAAAAAAAAAAAAAGAAAAAAAGGCAAATCTCCACTTACAATTATTTCATTAGTATGTGATACTCCAGACAATCCAACAGCTTGAGAAGCCGCTGGCTGCACAGGTCCAAGCACGCTGCCTGGGTAAGAGGTCCTTAGTGCTAATTGCCAGCGCCAGCTTCAGCCATTAAGAAATTACTGCTAATGCATCTTACAACAGTTTTCATAAGGCATTATTAAGGAATTCATCAGAAACCAGAACCAAATAAAAGAGAAAATGATTAAAGGAAAAAATAATAATAATCTTCCTCCCAAACTGGAGGATCAGCAGGAGAGAAAGCCATGAGCCATCCTCTGACTGCAGCAGCTCTTACCTGCGCTGCAGCCCCAAAGCTGAGCCTGGAGGTCCCCCTGCCCCAGCCCTGGTGCAGCTGCAGCCCGGGGACCTCCCCATATACCCTGGGGTGGGAGAGGGGCTCAGCTGTGGCTAATTGCCCCCCTGCAGCCCCTGCAGAGCCGCAGCTGGTCCCCTGCGCCCGCAGCCCTGCTCGGGACAGCCGTCATCTGCCGCTCGCGGGGCCGCGTCCAGCCGCTCGCCCCGGGGTGCTGCAGCCTGCGGGTCACCCCAGGGACACACAGCCTTCCCCCGGGGTCCTTCCCATGAATATCGAGGGGATGGGGTGCTGAGGACGAAATTGGGCCTGGGATGCTGTGGGGCTGGGGATATTTTTCCAAAAGACTGAAAAAAATAACTCTTTGAAGGGGTGAGGAAGAGGAGGGACAGTTTGTGCTGGGGAGGTGCCACTCGTGGGGCACGACGGCTCCAGGTGGCAGAAGGGCACAGGGCTGGAGCCGTGACTCATGACTTTTCCCGCTTTCCGTCCCTCCCACTGTCGGTATTACATTTCGAGGATTATATTTTATTCATAAAAATTGCTGTGCTCACAGCCGCGCCTGGCAGAGCTGTCGAGGCCGAGCCCGGGGCCGGCTCTCGCTGAGGGGTCGGGGGGTGCTGTGCACTGCCTGGCTGTCCAGGCTCCATAACAGCAGCTCAAAATTCAATATAATATATAAAACCAGGGTAAAAGCCCCCGGTTCCCCTCCGTGACCTGGAGGGCGGGTACCATTGTGTCCCCCCGTGCGCCGTGGTTTACAGCACGTGATGGGCTGTTGTTGGTAACCGCATCCCGAATGAGCCGGAGCGGAGCATGTGAGGTTGTATTTTTAACTCCGAGGTCCTGGTGACATGGAAAACCGAGTGCCCAGTGCAGGTGCTGTGCAGACCGATGGAAAAACTCCCACCGCCCATCACCACCTCTGCTTTGCCAACCCCGGGTGTTGCAGCATTGTTAACAAATCTTACACGCACTTCGCCCCGGGAATGGCTTTAAGGCTGTGTCCAGAGCTCAGCAGAAACCATTTGGCGGTACCTCCGCCAGAGAATTAGCCGGGAAGTGCTTCCCCACGGAGCTGCCGGTGGGGAGCTGGCAGGGTGAGGTGGAAACGGGGACGGTGCAGACCCGTCTTTCCCAGCTCAGAGGCTGATTTAGCATCCCCAAGCAGGAAAAAACATTTCCAACCCCTCCAGAGGGTAAGAGAAGGATGAGCCCATGGTCTTCACCAGGCACGGTGCCTCCCCGACGCAGTGTTAGCCAGGACTCGGCATTCGCAGGCTGCGGGAAAGGCTTGAGCAAATGCTTCATCCTCCCATCCATGCAAACATCCCCACATCCATGGGGAGGACCCCGAGCCAGGCTGGGAGGTGGCACACGGTGGCGTCCCCCCTCCTCCCCACCGCCCTCCCGCCGCCCTGCGCCCGCCCCGCCGGGCTCAGCCGAGACAAGCGGAGGCTAAGAACATCCACTGGGTTTTATTCCTCAGGTCTGACAAGTAAAAGCACAAATTCTCTTTGAAAAAAAAAAAAAAAGAAGAAGAAAAAAAAAAAACAAAAC
>VUYV01000004.1:10272268-10296067 GCA_008711295.1 Anarhynchus alexandrinus
AAAAAAAAAAAAAAAAGAAGAAGAAAAAAAAAAACCAAACCCCAAAAACCAATGTTCAAAACACACGGACGGTTTGCGTTTCTCAGGACGGAGGCCGTGCCGTCAAAGCTCCACCACCAGACACGCATCCTTTGCAGAGATGTAGTTTAACAAAAAAACCAACAACCCACGGAGGAGGAAAAGACACAGGGCTACGGGTTTCCACATCAATTTTAGAGAAAAAAGGGCCCTTTTTTGCTATTGTTATAAATATCCCATCCGAGCGACTCAGAGCATAAAAATAACCGTAATGAGGACATCCGTTCTGCTCGGCCCCATGGGCACAAAATCTCTACCGGCACCTCAGGCCGCTACAAGCCCTTGGGGACAGTGGCCTGGCAGCCGGCTCTCAGCTGGTGTCCCCGCGGGGTGGCGGGTGCTGCCGTCCCTGCGAGCGGCACCCGTCACCCTTGCCGGAGGCTGTCCGGACGCCGCGCCGCAGGGGATCGGGGAGCGGAGGGGTCCGGGGGAAAGAGGGGAGAGGGGAGGAGGGATGCCGGGGCGCGGGAGGGACGTGGGTGGCCGTTCAGGCGCAGGTGGTCTCCTGGCTCTCCACGGGGATCTCGCTGCCGCAGCCACCCTCGCCGTACTGCTGGTAGGGGGGGATCTGGGGCGCCTCGATGATCAGCAGCCCCTCCGGCGACAAGGAGGCGAAGACCGTGATGGGGTCCACCTCATAGGGCAGCCTGCAGGAGGGAAGGAAAGATGAGATGGTTTAGGAGGTGGGGGGCCGGCTCGCAGCATCCCCCATCCCTGGTGGACAACGACCCTCAGGAAGCCCACGTAGGACCCCCAGCACATGGGGAACCACCGATGCCGAGCCAGCAGCCCCGGCACAGAGCTCAGCAAAGCCTACATTATTACTGTAGCACCCGGGAATGTGCCGGGGATATTTAAAGCGGCCTCCTGGCCGGTCTGGCCCCTGTAGGCGCTCTGTTTAATCTCCCCGGCAGATGTGTTTGACGGGATGTCACCCGCTGCTTGTGCCGCCCGGGCTTCTGCAAAGCAGGAGTAAATCATCGCCGTGCCGCAGCCGGCGTCGGCCGCAAGCCATGCCCGTAAAAGGAGCCGCCGTGGCTGCCGAGCGCCGAGCGGGAGGGAGTGCCGTGCTCGCCCCAGCTTTCCCGCGGGAGTTCGGGATGCTCAGGGCTCCTTTGGGGGTGGAAAAGCAAAGCCGAGCTGGTGCCAGCCGAGGAAGCCCTTCCCATGCCCTGGGCTTTGCTGCTTCTGGGTTAACCCCGCCAGCCCTGCGGTGGGGGGTGTCTGCCCCCGCCACGGGCAAAATGCCGCATCAGGGCTCGCCTGCCTCCGGACTCGCCTTTCCTCCCTGCCCTTTGCCGTTGTTGTTGCCAAAGTGAGCCGTCGCGGTGAGTCAACGCGATAGCAATCTAACTGACATCATTCAGATAGAGAGAGAGAGAGATTACATATACATATTCACACAAGGGATGTATTTTGGGGCTGATGATGGTGTCAGCCCATCGTGCCCTGCTGAACCCCAGGGGGTGCGTTGGCACCGTGAGCGCGGCTCCTTGCGCCCCTCCTGCTCCCTGCGCCCCGGCCGGCTCCAACCACAGCCCCGGGCCTGGAGGAGACTGACAAAGCACCCAGAAAAAGGCCTCCTCCTCTTTTCCCTCCCTTGGGAACGCACCGTGTGGCCCAAACCAGCCAGGCATGTGCTGGAAAAGGGCAGATTTTAGGGTGAAAACAGGCGCAGGCATCCCTGCATGGGTGAGCCGAGGTGCAGGGACTGGCAAAGCTCAGCCCTTCACCGCCGGTGGCATCCCCACGCTGGCCTGTGACCTGCCCGCGCCGCAGGGACGGGGTCCCACAGCAGGCTAGCGACATTTGGGTGCTGGTCGAGGGGACGTGGCAGCCCCCCAGCCCCTTTGGCAGGGAGACACCCCAGGTACCTACTGGATTTTCTTGGTGAAGTTCTTGGAGACGATCCCTCCTTCCACCTGCTGCTCCTCGTGTTTGCCTGCAGGGAAGGGACAACACCCACGTCACCACCGCACCGGGAGATTATTTTTTCCCCAACAAACAACAACAAGAGCCAACAGGAAAGTTTTCAGAGGAGTTGTTTCCCTTCGACAGTGCAAACCCTTCCCCTTGGAGGGGGGGGTCAGGCAGCATCTCCTGCGTGAGCAAGGAGATGCAGGACACAGCACACCCGTATTTCCAGTGCGAGCCTCAGGTCTCGCAGGCTGCCAACAGCTGGGGCTTAAGAAAAAGCCCCCTCCCCCCCCCCCCCCCCCNGTAATAAAACCTTTGGAGGTGGCAGTGTCCCCCCTTGTCCCCCTGCCCAGGCTGGGCTGCCCTCCGCCGTGCTGTCAGGCTGGGGATCCCTCTGCCCACAGCATCTCCGAAGTTAAAACCACGTCGGTGGCTGCTCAACCCCCCCGAGCTGTGGTTTTTCCCCCTGTGACTCCATGAGCCCCAAATAAATACCGAGGGCTGTGCCGTGTGGCAGCCCCCAGCCCCTCCCTGGGGACCCCGGGGATGTCGGTGGCAGGACGAAGGGATGCTCAGGGCTGGGTACCCATGGGCACACCAAATGCAGTGCACCCCGCGCCTGCTGTGCCCCACCACTAATTGAATTTTTAGGGACGTGCTTCGGGCCAGCTTGTCCCCAGGCTGGCGCCTCTCGAGGCTGGGGTGGGGGCCACAGGGTTGTTGCCCCCCACTTCCCAGCGCCGGAGCTGCCTCTCGGCCCCTTTAAAGGGAATCTCCCTCCGCGCCAGCCTCACCCCGGCTATAATTAACCGAGCCAAACTGGGGCCCCTCTTGGCAGCTCGCTGCAGGGTGCTGCCGCCCCAGCAGTGCCTCCCCAGCTGGCCGGGGCGGAAAGNCCCCGGCACCCCCCGAACTGCCCGCGGGGCTGCCCCAAAGCCCTGCCGGAGCTCTGGCCCTGCTCCCGAGCACGGGGCTGCCACTGCCGGATTAAAATAAAGGTGATTTTTGAGTTTTACAGCACTTTCTTAAGCCAGGACAGGACCGGCTGCTTTTCATGCCCCATCGTCCTCCTCCTCCTCCTCCCCGGTTCCTTGGCACTCACCTGACACCTCGACGTAGCCATCCTTGGTTTTGACCGTCAGCTCCTCGGGTTTGAAGCTGTGCACGTTGACGCACACCTTCCAGGGCTCGCGGGGAAAGGGCGCGGGGCTGCGGCTCTCGGGGTACCCGCCGAAGCGGCTGCCGTAGCTGGGGGCCATGGCGGAGGCGCGGGCCATGCCGGCGCGCAGGGGACCCGGCCAAGTGGTGGTGAGCCGGGGCCGAGCCCAGTCCGGCCAGTCCGCCGTCAGGTCCCCGGGGAAAGGCGACATGCCGAAATCATCGTCCAGCAGGCGCGAGGTCAAGCCGGGCTCCCGGAAAGGGTCGCGGACGCTGCGCCTGCCGGGGTAATGGCAGGAGAAGGGCATCTGGCTGTCGGCCATGGCTTCCTTCGGAGGGGTCTGAGCGTCTCCCTGGGGCTCTCCCACGGAGCCTCAGCCTCTGCGCGGCCGCTCCTGGCTGCGAACTTCCCCGGAGAGCCCGTCCCGGAGGAGACGCATCCACCCCGGGCGGGACACGGGCGTGCGGCTGCGGACGGGTGCTGCGGGGATGGTCCCCTCCTTCCCCGGCGCCAGGTGAAGGACGATGGAGAAAATCAATTCGGAGCTGAATCACTGGGAGCCGGAGGAGAGCAGGAAGGATGGAGGGAGCTCTCTGGCCGCGAGAAAACGCTTCCTGTCTGGCTGTGATCCCAGGGACCGGGGAGAGGAAAATAAAACTCGTCGGGAGAAGGGGAAAAAGAAATATAATAAAACCAAATATCCCGAGATTAAAAAGCTTATCTCTGCCCTCTCACTCCCCAGCACTTTATGTGCGACTTTCCCTGCCGCTCCCGGGCGGGAGCTGCAATAAATGTCTGAGCTCGGAGCCGAGAAACTTCTCTAACCTTCCAGGCGCCGGGCGAGCGCTATTTATATGGATTTGGGAGGAGGGGGTGTGTGTTTTGCAATTCCTGCCCTGTCAGCCGAGTATTTTGGAGAGGATGAAACAGCCGTGGAGAATCTGGGCTGCGGCAGCTGACCTCTCCCGCCGGCCCGAGGATCCCGGCTGCCGCGGGGCCACAGCATTTCGGCAGCTGCCCCCGGCCCCCGCCGCCCCCTCCCACTGCCCTGCACCCAGCCCGCCCGCCCACCCAGAATAGCCTCCGAGCTCAGAGCCAGCTGCTTTCACCCCAGTGTCCCCCGTTAAAAATACCCCCTCGGTGGGGCTGGGCCAAGCTGCTCCCCTCACTGTAAAGCCACGTGTCCCCACGCCACTGAGCAGCCCACTGTACCGGGAAATGGGTCACCGGTGGCACCCCCAGCGCAGCGCTGCGAGGGCACCCACGGGATATTTGGGGGATACCGTGGCAGAGGATGGACCCCTTTCATGGCCGGGAGTGTGGGGGACCTTGGCCACCCATGGCCACCCGCAGAGCGGGGCTGTGGGATGCAGGGGGAAAGCCGCGCTCCAAGGGATGCTCCTCTCCGGCCCCGCTTCCCGGCTTCCCCGGCTGGGCACGGAGAAATGTCCCCTACCCACGGGAAGGAGAGGGACCCCGGGCAGCAGGTGGGCAGGGTCCTCATGGTGCTGCTCAGCACCTGCCTCCTCCTCCTCTTCCTCCTCGCCCCACCGCATGCCCCAGCCCTGCCGCAATCGCTGTGCGCGGGCAGGGCGAGGCGGTAATCACAGCCGCGCGGCAGTGGGGCTAATTACAGGGCAGCGGAGGGGAGCGGGCAGCGCGCTGAGGGAAGAGGCGCGGCGGCGGTGGCGGCGGGTGAGCTCCCGGCAAGCATCCATCCGGGAGACACAGCCCCGACCGTGCAAGCGGGGGGTACCTGGTGGCAATGAGGGGCTCCCCGTGGAGGTGGTCCAGGCACGGCTCGGGTGGGTGATGGGATGCGCCGGAGGATGGGATGTCATCAGCGAGGGTCATGCCGGATACGGGACCACTTCCTCATGCCGCATCCTCCCTCCTGGCACTGCCTCACGCTCCTTCTCTCCAGCATCTGCAATTTTTCTAATAGACTTGATGGAACTAATTACAACAGGAAGACTTTAATGCAGCGCAGGCCGTGCAGCAATTCAGCCGCTGGTCACTCCAGCGGCATTAATCACGCTGCACCGACGCAGCATCGCTGGGGGAAGCAGCTGCCTCTCCTCGGCGCGGGGCAGGGCTGCTCCCCTGCGCTCAGCTCCTTCCCCCGCCATGTGTGGGGACAGCCAGGCACGGCGGGGGTCTCCCTGGGGATGGAGGGGGTGCCAGAAGATGCCCAGGGAGGTCCCAGGTGCTGGCCGAGCACCCCTGGGTGCAGGGAGGCAGCTGCCAGTGGAGGGGCAGAGCATCCACCTCTGTTGCCTTGTCCTGCCCGGCTGGGGGCTCCTGCTGCCTGGGGGTGACAGCAGGGTGGCCTGGGGGACACCGCCACACACTGAGCCTGAGCTCAGCTGGGCACCTCTCGCTTTGGCTGGGGAGCGGGATCATCCCAGCACCCAGCCCTGCGCCCACTCGGGCAAACACCAGCCCACGGGGAGAGGGGGACGAGCCCCGAGGAGGTTTCAGGCAGCCCCACAATCTTTCCGTGTTTCCAGGAGTCTCCCAACATCCCCAGTCCCATGTTTTCCCACATAGCTCCGGGCCATTCTCCCTCCCCGGCCAGGAATCCTCCCGGTTGCCTTGTTTATCCCGATTAGTCACACGTCCCCTCCCGCCGGCTCTTGCCCTCTCTAGGCCATCCCAATTTAGCTCCTGTTGTCACTCCAAATCTCCCGGCTGCCTCCCGCCGCCAAGCCGGCCCCACAACACCAGCGCTGGGGAGCACAAAGTGGCCTCACAGCCTCCCTTCTCCTCCGAGCGACCTGGGGACACTGCCTGGTGTCCCCAGGATCTGTCTGTGCCGCAGCCAGAGCTTTGCTGGGCGCCCATCTGAACCTGGGAACAGCATGAGGACCCGGTCCCAGCACTACTGCTCCTCTACGGGGCTTCCAGCCAGTCCAGGGGAGCACCCCAGGGTGAGGGGCATCATCTGGGGTGCTGGAGAGTCCCCACCACCCCGTTGCTCACAGGGGAGCACCCTGGGTCTTGCTGAGATGGCCGAGGAGGTGACCGCAGCAGGACCCCACAGTGCAGGAGCACTATGTGGGGCTTGGAGCGAGGTCTGTGTGGGCAGGGAAGGGCATGGCCGAAGGACCGGCGAGCCCAAACGGCGACCTCCATGGTGAGACGGCCACATTTCTGGCTTGGGCTACCGGTGCCTGAACGGGGCCGGGGGATCCAAAGTGCCTGGCAAAGGGCCTGGCAAAGGGCAGCCAAAGCCTGGCCCAGCAGGGAAGAGAGAGCTGCCAGAAATACTGGCCCACAACTTTTTTTGCTTCAGCCAGTGCCCCGAGGAGCCGGTCCTCGGCAGCTGGGAGCGGAGGCACATGCCCTTCCCTGCAGAGCAGCTGAAACAACCCAAAATATCCCACCGTGCGCAGTCGGATCCAAAAGGAACATGACAAACAGGGCTGCGATGAGAAGGAATTACTGTCCGAACCTTTATTGGAACCCTTTTTCTAACCAGGCTAACAACTCAAATACCCCAGGAAGACTAAAGAATACAGTATGCATTTCGATGGAGAGCAAAGGGAGTTTTACAATGAAGTCAAACAAACAGATGCGACGGTCTCATTTTGTAAGGAAGCGACCAACAGGCGAGAAAACAGAGATACCGTTTCCCTCACAGCTTTTCTCACGTCTTGGCTTTTGTTCTAAATCTTGTAATTCCCTGGGTTTCGAAGGTGGAGAGCTGCCCCGGGGCCGGTGAGGTTCAGGGTGTTGTTCTCTAGGCAATAGCCCAAAAGTCGGGATGCTTGACCCTGAAGCTGTTTCTACAACAGCAGACGTACCAGTGCTTCGGAGACCCTCCCGGTCATGTGCAAACTTCCAGGTAGCAGCAAAAGTCATGAGAATTATTTATTCTCTGATAAAGAGGTAATAAAACCCCACTGGACACTAAAGGACAAAATCTTCACTTAGGCACCTGAATCCGTCCTTTTCTCAAACAAATATCCTGACAGCCCCACAGCCGAGCGCCCTGCAGCTCCCGGGCAGCTCTGTCGGAACAGCCTGGGCACTCTCCTGCCAATGCCGGAGCCGCGTCCACCCTCCGCCAGCCTGGGCAGCTCTGCCCATGGAGCACAAACATCTCCCACTCGGCCGAAGAGGCCAATGGCTGTGGCGTCGGTGGAGTGACACTGGGGCTGGTCGTGATTTTCAGCTTTTTTCAAAGCTGGGGGAGGATGCCTGCAGCAAGCTCCATCTCGTGTTGGAGATGACAGGAGAGACATTCCCAGTCCTGCCCCGGCCACCTTTCCAGAGCTCACGTCCAGGCAAAGCTACTGGTTCTGGCACAAAGCTCGGGCAAGGGGGCAAAGTAGGACACGACACAAGGATGAGGGTCTCGGGATGGGGCAGGGTGGACAACCTTGCTTCTTAGTAGTCACTTCAACCCTATCCCCTTCCTCACATCAATGAAAGGGCAACAAGTCCCCCCCCTTCCCCCAATAACCACTGAGAGCCAAGAGGGGGTCAGTGGTGGGAGATCAGAGATCTCCAGGGACCTTTGGGGATCCAAGCAGCCCTATGCGGCATGGAGGAGGAAGAGCAGGGTTATTCCTCCACCACAGCTGGCCTGTTGCCTCTGAACGCTCAGCACCTTTGTGATTTGTCAATAGAAGCTGGTCCAAGAAGACGGAGGATTTTCCCCTGCCTTGCTCATCTCCATCTAAATGAGGTTGCTCCTGAAATCACTGGTGGTTGAGCTCCAAATGAGCCTAATTTGTCTGCCAGATACCTCCATGCTGGCAGGTGAAAGCCTCAGTAATTCACCTCTCTGATAACCTCTCTCCAATGTACATGGATACACCTCAAAGGCTCCTACCTTCACGGACCCAACGGTAAGACCCAAATAGCTTTTTTAAAGTAATGCTCAATAAATAGAAGAAATAAATATTAAATAGAGGCTAAGTCCTCTCAGCCTGTTCAATATATGTACAATGCATAGCAAAATAACAGTGATTGGCTGTTGCAGACAAGTTTGGTACAAATTCAGTCCCCCAAAACAATGAAAACATTGAGAAAAGTTGCAATCAACATAAAGCAAAGTACAGCTGAGTGCTTGTAACCCATGAAGAAAAGAAAGAACACAACTGTGCTTTGAAATATCCCTTATCTTTGCTTTCCAGAAAACCTGCAGAGATTGCGTTGGGTTTTCCGGAGCCAGGTGCCAATGCTGGGGTTGGGAGAGGAGGGACGAGCCTTGCTCGGTGCAAGAAACCCAGAGCCAAGGCTGGTGCGGGGAGCGCTGATGGCACGACTCTGGGGTGAGGGGGAAATTTGGGAGCGGGTGCTGTGACGTGTGCTCTGCTGGGGAAAGGCAACCAGGGCATATGGGGGATAGAAACAAATTTGTGTGGGGGAAAGAGCCTCTGTGTACAAGGAAAGCAAAACCCTCTGAGATAGTGCCTCCAAAAGATGGCTGAGATATTTTCCCGAAGCCTTGCTGCTCCGGGTGAGGCTGCAGCCATCCCTGGGCATCCCTCATGCAGCCAACCGCAGGTGAGCAGCGATTCACCAACCCTAAAATGACCGAGTTGCCTTTCCACCAGGTGAACGCTGCTCCTTGCAGAGAGCACCAGCAGCAATCTGAGATGCCAGACACGGAGCAAAAATCCATGAAAGCGATAAGTGAGTGAAACAACACTAGAAAAGAAAAAGCGCTGGCAAAAGGCACAGAGACAGAAAAGCTTCTCGCAAACCAACGGAAAACCCAGTTGTCCACCGACAGGGAAGGTCATGTTCCAGGTTGTACTAAAAATCTTAAATAAGTTAAAAAATAAATACCACCACTGAGGAAAACTCATATGTATATGCACATGTGCACATACACACATACACACACATATATGTACACACACAGACTCGGTTAGGTCCTGTCACCAGAGGTCTGGATTTTGCAAGCATCTTCAGCGTGGATCACTCTCTCACGGCCTCGTTTCTTTACTTTTCCCATGGGTGGGTCATCGCGCAGTGATAAACACGGCAGGGGAGTCCTAGCGACGGCATCCTCCCAGGGAAACCAGCGGTGCCTGTGCAGAGCAGCTCGGTTTCGGGTTGTGCGCTGGCTGCGGAGCCAAGGGAAACAGCAGCAGCCGCCAGCTGGCACCCGGCCGGCGCGAGCACGCACCGGGGCGAGACTTCCCCTTGCAGCACTGCAAATTGCCCTTCGCTCGGCCGGCTGGCCGGCAAGCAGACCCTCGCTGTCACCTCTGTGAGGTCCTAGACCCATTTCTCTGGTGACATCCATCGCATTCCTGCACAAATCTAATGAGAAACCCTAGATTTTAACATGAAAACAGACAAACAGCTCTGCCCTGCATCCCTCTGGCCGTCACACGCTCTCCACCCTGCTCTGGAGAGCACAGCTGAAGGGACACACTGGTAGTAGGAGTGACCGTCACTCCTCCAGCCACCTCGCTGAGAGGGGCCAGCGCTGTAAACCTTTACGTGAGAACAGCGGCACAGATACATTCCAACAAACAAACAAACAGATCCAAAAATAACTTATTGTTCCAAAAAAAAAATAAATAGAATAAATAAATACTGGTAATGGTGACCACCTGCATCCATTCTGACATACAATTAAAAATAGTATAATAAACATAAATAAATAAATAAATAAATAAAGAGGTTTACTTCGATGCAAGTCTGCTTGGGAAACCCCAGGAGCATTTAGCTGCCACGGACTGTACAAGCGGAGGCAGTCCTTGGAGTGCGGATCAGCTGGATGGGTACGAGAGCCACCGTCAGCCCCGCGCAACCCTTGGAGTCACCTCCTGTCCCACAGTCGGTGGGTGCTGCTGCCCCGATGCGGTGCTTTGATTATCCGTCCCCAGCCACGAGGAACTCGAGTCAATGTTGTGTCTTGATATTTATACCAGCTGCACAAAGCCCCTCTTCTTTTCTTTCCTAGTTTTTCACCTCCCAGCTCGCTGCTTCCTTGCTACAGATGGAAGTGTGCGTTAGGGTGCATTAAGGGGTACGAGGCTACTCTTGAAACACTGGTAGATTTGGGGCTTGGGCTCCCATCGCTGCCTTCGGTTCTCCCCGGGGAGCAGAAGGACGGGGCATTTCAATGTCAAACTAGGAGAGACTCTTTGGGGAAGAAGCGTGAGGTTTTAAGCCCTTTACGAGAAGGGAGTTCACTGCAGAAGATGGCCAAGGAGCCGCTGTCGGGGCCAGGGCAGGAGGGAGGGCAGCGGCGCCCTGCTGCAAGAACACCCTGTCTTTGATCCCTCGATCACAGCCCTAGAGCGTTTGCTCAGCCCTACCAGGAATGCTTTTCTTTATGTCCTAGAAAGTGGCTTCCCAGGAGACAGATACATGTCCCCACCAAGCCACTGACCATACCAGTGTCCTGCACTCTGCCTCGTCCACCCTCATCTTCAAATTACCTGCAGAGAGCAAGGCAGGGGATGAGGGACGGGGAAAAAGGGGGGGCTTTGGGGGTTGAAGGCACAAGATGAGAGGGACCAGCAGTAAGAGGATACTGGCGAAAAGGGACCTCTGGCATAAAACTTCCCTTTGTACTGTCCAGGTGGAAATACACTCCATGCTGCTGTACTTTCTAACAGGTAACAGGTTTATATGCTTGCTAAGGCAATCATCCAGCTCCACCAGAACACCACGTGGCACTTGGCCTTCCTCCGCTTGCGGCTTTGCCCCTTTACCTGCTGCCAGCGGGACTGGGGGACTGCAGGTAACTCTTCACCTGGGGGTGGTGGTGCATTTCTTTCTACCCCCTCTCCTCCTCCAGCAGCTGCTGGCTCCACTTGGCCCTTTTCTGTGACACCTCAATGACACGCCTCTTTGACTCATTAAGCCCAAACTCGTTAATAATCATGCAGGATGGAAGGGGAGGGGATGGAAAAAGGGAGGGAGGGAAGCCTTAAACCCAAATTAGCGTCTCTAAGCACCCAGGTGTTGTAAGAGAAAAACTCCTCAGCACCAGCTCAGCCTGTGCTGGGAGAAGCCTTTGTTACCCTGCAAAACACGGTAATTGCGCAGGCAGCTGGGCTGGCAGGGAGACAAAACCCCGGGGCCCAGGGCCGCCCGGGCAGGCAGGGCCCTCCTGCCGCTGCCTGCGGCTTCTTGGAAAAACAGACAATTAGAGGGGGACCCTTTCTGTCCCCCTGCACCGCTCCATCCTCCCAGCAACAAAATTGGGGTGCAAGTGCATCATCCTGCCCAAGCCCCGCAGCATGGCTGCCTCAGCGGGAGCCTGAGGGTCTCAAGGAGAAATGATTTCCTGAAATCCCCCAAGCACTGCTTAAAATTGCTGCCTGTTATAAGGAAGGGGAGTTGGGGTCCTCTGGCTCATGCAGCGCCCTTTTCACCTGCACGCTCTCGCTACACCCCACAGCTAGGCTGTCTCCTTATCTCCTTACAGTCCCACCAGCGTTGCACTCCGAAGGGTAAGGCTCCACTTTAGAAAAACCTAAACCCAAACCGCAAGAGGGTTCCTCCGAGAAGGGAGCCCCATGGCCCCCACCTCCCACGCCATGGTCTCACCCCTCGGAGTGCAGTGCGGCACCGGCTCCCCTCTCCCCTGTACCCCACCGCCCCCACATCTGCTGCAGACCTCAGCAGCTTGTTTGCAAGCAAGTCATAGTGCTGGGGGCGGTAAAACAACCCTGCGAAAGATGATGCATACCTGATAGGAAAGGGTGGGAGAAAGAGAGGAAATGGCCTTTTTTTCCCCCGGGAATTATGTCAGGAGGGATGTCCAGCCTTCTATTTATAGCAGGGACTGGTTGACCGGCAATAAATATTCCCTCATGGAAGAGGCCTGCTGCAGAGTGGACGGAAACTCTGGAGGAGAGACCCAAAGGGCCTGATATTTGCCTTGGTGGGGACAGGTCACCCCCACTCATCACCAAAGCTTCCCAGCAAATTCCTCCCTAATTGGGTCTCTCCCTCCAACAGAAATTAGTTTGCTGGCTCCTGGTTTGACGGAAGAGCAAGGAGCTGAGTTCTTTCCTTTGGACCAGCTGGTAGCGCTTTGGAGAGCGGCAGCGATGGGTAGATGTTGGGGAGGATGGAGCAGGTCTGTCGTGACAGACCCTCTGTAAAGCACCGACCCTTCTTCCAGCCCTGGCCTGGGGAGCTGGGATGGATCCACCCGCTCCATGAGGCAGCGAAGGGGCTGCGCTGGGCGCACGGGGGCTCTTACTCCGAACCGGGGAAGGGGGATCCAGCACTGCCACCACATCAGTATCGGGGATGATTGCTATGGATGGCCAGGTAGGTGGGAAGGAAGCGAAGAATGCCAGGAATCCGGAGGCGAAGACAGCACAGGAGCCATCGGGGGCACTCCCTAGCGACGAAGGCTGTCAGAGCTGCCTCCTGAGTCATAGCTCCTGCTCCGGCTGCGGCTGCTCCTGGGGCCTGAACTCCGGCTGTGGCTGCTCCTGGGGCCCGAACTCCGGCTGCGGCTCCTGCCCTCTGCGCTGCTGCTGCTCCAGCTTCGGCTCCGGCTTGTTCGGTAGCTGGAGTAGCTCCGGCTCCTGCTCGGGGAGCGGCTAAAGCTGCTGTACCAGGAGGAATAGCTGCTGGCGCTGCTGGAGGAGGAGGGACTGGGACGGTAGTAAGGGATGGGGCGTTTGCGGGCACTGTGGGGACAGAGAGATGCGGGTTACCAGCAACACAAGGATGGATTTACTGCCAAAATCTCCAAAAAGCACTGGTTACTTTGCACAACTGTCCCCCAAAATGTGATTGTGATTCTTTAAAAGAAAAAAAGGAAGAGATCAGGTAGTTGACAGGCCTTGGGATTCAAACCACCCACCCTTAGGGCCCTGGGGAATGCCCCAAGCACCAACTCTTAGGCTGGGTTCTGCTTGATGCTGTCCCAAAGAGCCCTCAGCAGGAAGCTTAGAGTCAATGTTTGACTGTCTACAGTGTGGGACATCTACCACAGGAGAGGATGAAAGAAAAACCGGGGGGGGGGGGATGGTCCTGGTACTTGCCGGGTGAGTCCCTGCTCTAACTTCATCTGCCTTTTTTCTTTGTTGTAACTGAGACACCCCCTCCTGCCTCTGTCTCTAGCTGGAAATTCCCAAGCTCTAGGAGGTGCGGAAGGGCCTGCTGATCAGGCTCAGGGAAACCGGTCTCCTCCTGCAGCAATCTCTGCCGGCAAGGGCTGGGACCCAAGGACAGCCCACCTTCTCCCTGGGGAGCACCAGCTGAGCCTGTCTCCAAACGATGGGACCGTGTCCCCTTACCTTGTGATGCGCCGAGCTTCAAGGTGGCTGGGAGAGTCTCTCCTGCGTTTCCTCAGGGGTGAATAGGACCGCTGCCGCCGCTGCCGGTCGCGCTCCCTGTGCGACTCCTTCTCACTGGAGCCGTACTTGTGCTCTCGCTCACGGTCTCTGGCGAAGGCACAGATTGGAAACTGTCACTGCTGGGTTTTTGTGGGGTGGCTTTTGGATGTGGAGGCAACAGCCCATGAAGGCACAGATGAGTGGAAGGACAATCAGCTCCAAAAGGGACCACTCTAAGCAAAGTGCTCTGGTGGCATCAGCTCTGCACACACTGACTTAGCTGGACAAAGAGACCCTCATCTCACTGGACAGATGGACACCCATAAATTGTATCTGGGGGTTTCAGCAGTGTCTCCTGATGGCCCTGCGCTGCTGAGCTAAGATGGCTTCCATGTACCTGTGTCTGTGGATGCACTCTATATTTAGTTCTACTAAAATTGCTCTTGCTGGCCGTGCTGGCGAGAACAACCCTGCCAGCAGGCCCCACGTGAGCAGAGGGCCCCCGGTATCCCTGCAGGGCTGCGCAGCTCTGCATGGCTCGCCAGAAGGAGTGCCGGTGTTGCTATGGTTTTCTCTTTTGTTAAATTCCCGTACACGTCAGCACAGGCCCTTCTGTGGAGTGTAGCTGACTTCATACACCCTGCTCAATGCCAACTGCAAAGCGACATGTTACAGGTCAAGGGCCTGATCCTTGCACGCAGGAAATATTCTCCTACATGAGTGCAGGGATCGTCACAGCCTGCAAGAATCGAACCCTGGGAATGTAACATTTTAAGGGTGCAAAATGTTCACAGCACGCTCAGCAGCAGAGATGTTACCAGAAAAAAAACTGTCGAAAGGCATCACTAGGGCTGAGCTGTGAGATGTGTGTTTTCTATGGGATGCAGAAGGAATAGTCACCTGGACTGTGTTTCCCCCTGCAATGCTGCGTGAGTGCCAGCATGAGGGTACCTGGCATATGCCCACGCAGCAGGGGCACTTCCCAGGGCCTGACACCTCTTTGGCAGAGCCACGATTTGGAAAAGCAGGGTGTCTTTTCTTACTGCAGTAAGATTCCTCTCTGCCAAGGGCTGCAGCCCTGCTGCAGGGGCTGCTGGCTGCTCCTCAGGTGATGAAAGCTGGGGGCAGACCCAACTGGACCCTAACGCTCTGCCCACCATTTACATCAACATGATAGAGAGGGGCACTCCCCAGGTTTTCCTATGAGGCGTCTTCCACTCGCATAAGCCGTGGCAAACACCACCGAGCAGCCATCTGTGCACTCTTGGCTGCATAGCGTGTCCCCCGCAAGGGCTCGGAGTGGAGGAACAGCCGCTTCACATGCCACATGCTCGGAGTGTGAGATACCATGATGCTTCAAAGCCAGGGATAAACCGGGTCTCCCTCCCAGCAACCTAACCCCAAAAGGGCTTTGTGTGAAATTCCCCTGAATCAACGCAGGGCAGTCCTTGGCTACAGGAAATCCAGGTTTCCTCACAGAACGTGAAAGGCTCATCCCTGGGCTGTTCCATCTGCAACCAGCACCAGGTCTGGGGCAATAAACGGTGAGAAATTTCCAGTGGATGAGGGCCAACATAACATACTGCCATATGCCTTACTCCCTGTCCCCCTGTTCCCTCTCACCCCAGTGCTGAGGATTAAAGCACCCAGTAAGAAAGCTGAGGGAGCAGTTTAGGGCTGGCAGAAGGAGCCAGCAGCCATGATGGAGTCCAAACAAGTGACAGAGGCAGCGGGAAAGCGTGAGGCAGCAGATATCACATGAGGAGACAGCTGTACCTGCTAGGGCTGTAGCGGGAGTAACTGGGGCTCCGACGAGGCCTTGAACTCCTGCTCCCAGGACTTCTTTTGCAGGATTTGGAGGAATAGCTGGGGGAATGTGAAGAAGACCTAGGGATAGGGAAGAATGACAAAAGAGTTAAAGATGGAGGTGTTTAAGGCCAGGTTGGATGAGGCTTTGAGCAACCTGGCCTAGTGGGAGGTGTTCCTGCCTATGGCAGTGGGTTTGGAACTCAATGATCTTCATGGTCCCTTCCAGCCTAAACCATTCTATGATTCTATGATGCTGGAGGGTGAGGCTGTACCAGACTCCTCCAAATCTGGGCTCATGGGGCAAAGAGATGCCCCATATTTCATGGTCTCAGCTCAGCTCTGTGTGGCCAGTTCACCACAAGCAATGTGGATCTCTAGGCACCCCCCGAACTCTTACACCTCCTCCTGCAAAGAGCCTGCCAGCCTGCACGAGTTAGACATTGCCCAGGATCACAGACACAGCTGTTTTAGCCGATCTTACCTCTTTCCTGAAGAGCAGGACCTGCTGCGGGAGTACCTGGGAGAAGCCTTGTGGTGTGAGGAACGGGAGTGGCTGGAATGGCTGGAGCCGCGGGAGGATCTGCCCGTGCTGGTGCAGGACTCGCTGCGGGAGCATGGCCTTAGCGGGGAGCTGTGGGTTGGGGACGGGAGGAAGTTTCGCTTCTTCTCCTCTGAACAGCTGAGACACAAGGACAGGCACCCTCTGTGAACATATATTTGGACAGTCATTGAAGCTGTGGATGAACTGGGACTGGTCCCTGGCTGAAGGGGAACACCACACTCCAGCCAACAAGTACTCCCATCCTCCCATTCCCCAACTGGGGATAAAGACGACCTCCTGGCTCCCCAGGCTGCCGTTGCAGAAGACTGCATGTGTGGTGGTCAGAGCCCAAGAGCTCACCCTCCAGGCTGTGCCAGGGAAGGGCTGTGGAAGAGGTCTCGGGTGGCATGAGGGGCAGCTCTTCTGCCCTATGCCCAACACACCAGAGGTGTCTGGTTGGCAGAACCTGGGTCCAGCCAGCGAGTGGTGCAGGTCCTGGGGAGGGAGCGAGGTGAGAAGTGCTGGAACAAGGGAAAACTGAAGCATGGCAGGGCAAGGGCCTGTGCTCCAGCCTGGCTGTGGAGCAGCACCAGCAGGCACGTCCTGTTGCCTTTGGACAGAGCTGCATGAATTCCTTCACTTCCAGAAGTGCCCTGGCTATGAACTGGTGTTAGAGCCCAGCAGCAAGGCAGCCTCCCAACAGCCAGGGCCAGCTGCAATCCCAGCTCCACCCATGTGAAGGCAGAGTTATCCCACTGGACTCAACGTGAAAAGTATACACAGCCCTAAAATTTTACCCTCTGGCTGAAGATTGAGGGCTTGTTCTTCCTAACACCAATTCCCCTTGCTCCATCTCCTCTCTCCTTCAGCACTCCCACCCCGAGACTGCATCCTGGCTCTAACTTTCAGCATTTAAGACCCAAAGGCCTGAGCTGGAAGAGCTCCCTAACACCACTGCCTGAGCAAAGCCTTGGGTACCCGCCACCGTGCTTCAGCGCCTCCATCCCCATCATCACCCGGCAAACCCCCAGGAATGGGAGGTGATGACGGAGGCTGGCATCTACTCCCCTCTCTTGATGATGACCTGTGGCACTGGATGGTGATTTCACTCCTCTCCCTGTCCCTGATGCCCCGTGGCCCCAGCACACAGAGCTGCTGCTGTGTTATCCCACACCTGCCCCTCCGTGTGCTCCCCACCTACAGGAGATGCTATCCTGTCACCCAGGACAGTCCTGAACAAGCTGGAAAGGGGCAGGCTGGATTTGGCTCGTTGGACAGGTGAAAGAACAGCCCATACTGGTTTTAGCAAAAATGAACCCCGCTCCCCTTTCCCACAGGAAGTGGAGGTGGAGAATTAGCACAGCAACCCCCGATGTACCTTCCCAGACTTTGCCCAGAAGGGCCAGCAACTCTTTTCTTTGACATGGTCACGTCCATCTGAGCAGGGCTGTGTTCAGGACACGGCTTGACCCAGGGCCAAACCCTGCGTTAGCCACATTAATGCCAGAAAAGCTGGCACAGGCAATGCCCTGGGGTGTGATGGCTGGGTTTCATCCTCCTCCTCAGGCTACAGTATTGGTCATCGCTGCGTTGTGGACTCCAGACTGGCAAGACCGTGGGTCCGATTTATATCTAACTGCCTCCAGACCACAAAAACCTCCCTGCCAGCTCACCACTGCAGCCAGTGAGCAGGCAGGAGATACAGAGCAACAACGTACCAGGTATTTGGCTGCCAGCAGCAGCTACTGGTAATCACTGACCTTCGGTCTTGTCCCTGGGCATCTGGAGACAGATTTTCCAAAGCTGTTCCCTTGGTCTGGGAAAAGCAACTGGTGAAGGAATTTCCTGAATCAGAGCTGTTATCGCTGTTGGCCAGTTTGGGCTTCCCGGACGAGAAGGCATGGCCAAAGCCATCATGGACTAGACTTCTTTTCTCCTGGCTGTCCTTTGACCTGGATGAGCTCGTTTGAGTGGAGGGAGGGGAGGAAGTATCGTTTCCTGAGTCATATTCATGATACTCTCCGTTCTGGCTGGCTAGGTTGCCAGGCGGGCTGTCTGTTTTGGTAAAGAGGTCAGCAGAAGACCCTGACTGAGAGATCTGAAAGCAAAAAAGCCATTTGGCATTGTTTGAACGGTTTTTAGGGGGGAGTTGTTTTTGGTTTTACTTTGCTTTTTTTTTTTTTTTAAATAAACCCAGAAATTTTACCATCATGATGCACTGAAACAAAAGGAAAGGAAAGAAACAAAGGAAGAAAGAAGGAAAGAAAAAGAAAAAGAAAGAGGAGAAGAAAACAAAAGCACATATCCCTGAAAGAAATCCACAGTAAGAAGAAACTTCTTTTCCCCCTGCTATGATAACGGGAAGATTTAGAGATCATGCAAAGAGTATCAGCATGCGATTCATGTTAAACAAAAAGAGTTCAACAACATAAACGGGCAACCAAAGAATCAAAATAGCTAACTAAATAAAAAAGGTGTAACAGAGGACAAAGCCCTTATTTAACCTTAAAGAGAGGGAGGGGGAAAAAAAAAAGAAATGGGAATATACATATAAAAGCCCTACATAATCCTTGGAAAGAAACCAAAAATGAAACAAAATCTTAAATGAGGGAATTTTTTAAGCTTCTTTAATAAAGAGGCTGAATGAATGTCACTAAAATAAGCAAAGAAAAATCAAATCAATTTAAGGGCTTTTGTACAAATAAAAACTGGCAAATAAACAAGCTTATAACTTTGAAACAAATTAAAAAAAAGAAAAAAAAAGGAGGGGGAGGGGGAAAAAAAAAAAGAAAAATCCCTCTGGAAAGAAAAGGTATACAGATACTTCTTTGTGTGCTTTTTTCCCCCTGAAGAAGATATAGCTAATGCGCTCAAGTGACCTCTAATAAATTCCCTGGTGTCTTGCGGATAGCATCCACTTACCCATCAAGAACTCCTCCTTTAGTAGGTAAGGTGTAAGAAAAAAGGAAGAGCGGGCAACATAAGTCCATCATTAGAGTCTCAAATTACATGAAAAAAACATAAACCCTCTCTTCAATCCACACTGCCAACTGTTCGCTCGCCTCCTCTATGCAAATGTCATGACTGCGTTTTGTCTGCTTGCTTGTCTCACTTATTACTCATTTTTGGTTCCTTCTGCTTTAAATTAGGCCGTCCAGCCCGTTCCTGGGGGCTGGTGGCTTGTGCTGAAAAGTCGCAGCTTGCACTAAAGCCCCTTGGGTTTCATGGAAGTGACAAAGGGAACTCAAGGGAGAGAAGAAGTTGAAAAATAAAATAGAGGAGGAAAAGTTTCCTCCCCGTGCTGTGTTGGAGACCTGTGGGGAAGGAGACGACAGCTCTGCTCCTGCCAGCCTCTGTGTGGGGGTGCAGCCATACCCTGGCTGGGTTTTGGTGGGTTGCTGACCCCGTTGGGGGGTCAGTAGGACCCCAAACCTACATTGGCTGCCCTGGGCAGGGCTGTTGTCTGGGACCCTGAGCACCACCAAGGGGATTTACATAATTTGAGTATTTTACAGTTCAGTTTNTCCCAACAGGGTCAGCAAGGACCCCAAACCTACATTGGTTGTCCTGGGCAGGGCTGTTGTCTGGGACCCTGAGCACCACCAAGGGGATTTACATAATTTGAGTATTTTACAGTTCAGTTTTAACTCCACTGACATTTGCCTGAGTCAGTCCAGGAACGCACCGGCACTGGGAGTGCGGCTGTGTTAGTGCCAATGTCTGCCCTTAAAATGGTGTGAGAATTAGGGCCAAATGCAGACCCAGCACATCTACACTTTCATGTGGCCACCTCCTCTTTCACTCAGATGCTCTGCTCTCCTCATTCCCACCCATAAGGTTTGGTCCAGGGTCCTTAGAGTGGAGGCACATACGTTTGGTTCCCCCCACTCAGGATAGTCCTCCAACATGATCCCAGCAAGCTGTGCTCCCTCAGACACCCGCGGATGTCCTCACACTGCGTTCTGGGGCATGCAATGCCTTACCTCTACACCACGCTCTCCANACACATACGTTTGGTTCCCCCCACTCAGAGCTGTGCTCCCTCAGACACCTGCGGATGTCCTCATGCTGCATTCTGGGGCATGCAATGCCTTACCTCTACACCACGCTCTCCACACTAGGGACCTGGGCCATGCCCTCACAAACCTGGGTTATTCTAAGATGAGAAAACCACATTGCAATGTTGGTAATATCTCAGGGAGCAGAGGAGACTTGGATCAGCTGTCACACAGCAGGGAGAGGGCCAGTCCCTTTGGAGACCTTAGCCCTGGACTGGCTGGCATGGGCTCTTTCTCTTTGGCATCTGGGGCTACAGACCCAGCCTGTGTTACTTTTTACATGGTGCTCCTTCATGCCATCAGATGGTGCCTTCACATCTGCCCTCCTGCCAGTGGCATCTGATCTGTGTCCCTGGCTGAAACCAGAGCAGAGCTACTAACACACACAGCAGCTCTCAGCACACAGTCTGCGGAATGACAACTGCCCCCAATGTCCTCATGCTCTGAAAACACCTGGAGTTGGAGGATCTCCAAGTACTTCCTACCATTGCCGGAGAGAGAAGCACTACTGTTTCTGGAGTAAGGGACAGAGGGACAAGAATCAGTTCATTCCAGCAAATCCATCCTAGAGCTGGGGACTCCTCCATGCCCACCCCACCCTAACTTCTAAGCTGTGCTCAGTTGTAACTTGGAGGCATTGGGAACCTCAGCAGTGGTAATGCAGTGATCCTTCTNCACAACGTCTCAACTCCCCACAACATCCTCATGCTCTGAAAACACCTGGAGTTGGAGGATCTCCAAGTACTTCCTACCATTGCCAGAGAGAGAAGCATTACTGTTTCTGGGGTAAGGGACAGAGGGACAGGAATCAGTTCATTCCAGCAAATCCATCCATTCATCCCACCAACTGGGGACTCCTCCATCCCCACCCCACCCTAACTTCAAAGCTGTGCTCAGTTGTAACTTCGAGGCATTGGGAGCCTCAGCAGTGGTAATGCAGTGATCCTTCTTCACTAGCCAACTTGTACCTTGAATGCAGAAGCCCTAGACAGGTCAGAAATATCTCCCAAACGCTCCCAACTAGGAATGAGTAGAGACACACATCACAAGTCCTCATTTCAGCATCTGGTCCTGCTCCTTGCTACTTCTCAGCTCTAGTACTTCTCTAACAGTCCTCGTTTACTCCAGTAGAAATTGGAATGTCAAAGAAACATANTCCGGTTGTCCTCCACTTTTAATCAATTCTTTCTGAAACTCTGATGCCACATCCGGAGCTCTGAGAGAACTGGCCTCCTTCCTATGAACCACTGCGCTCTCCCCAGCCACATCCCAGAAGATACAGGATTGTACTTTTAAATGAGCACCAGATTTTTAATTTTTTTTTAAAGATGTGTTATGGTTTGCATTAGATCAGAACCCTAACCAAGAGGCAACCAGCTTTTGACCACCTTTAATTTACAGGCATAAAAGCACCACGTGGGCTATGCTCTGGCTACAGAGATAGGAAAGGCCTGGAGTGGGCGCTGACCCCAGCATCACATGCACAAACACCTCACTTCTTTTCCCTCCCAGTCTAAACCAAAAGGCCTTTATTTCTGCCAAGAAATACAACAGTTTCTTGGCATTTCTGAACTAGCTTTTAAGACTGCTGTTGGGACCTGGGATGTATGTTCTTGCTTTGCCTTTGCTGAAGTCTGCCTTCAAAGTAACAACTGTTGTCAGCACATCACAAAATCCATCAAGTCACTGGGGGATCAACAACCTCCTCTGTAGCTCAACATCTGTGGTAGCAGCATTCTGGGAAGAGGCAACATGGATATCGGTGAAATATGGAGCCCACAGCCCTTGTGAGGAATGGGGAGTCTGACCTGGGCAATGCAGGTGCTGAGAGGAGGGACCGCAGCTTCCCAGCCCCACCACCCCGAGGCACCAGGCTGGAGCCTGTAGCTTCCTGCAGACCCCAGGGGAGATTTCTGTCCTGTAGCAAGAGCCAAGACAAGTCTCAGGATGCTTAACTCGCCTGTCTGCTTGGAGACATAGTCCTCATCTAATGACCTTGGCTTTGCTTCTGGTCGCATTTTACTGCTTCTGAAAGGCACACCAGCCACACGAGATGGATACCGAGCACCACGTCTGAAAACACTGTGCAGAGCTCAATTGAATTCTAATGGCTTTTTATTTTTCTAGGGTGTCTTAAAAAGAGTCTGCTCTTTCATGAATCTAATTTTCTCTATGCGAACATTTGGATTTTTTTTCCCCCTCTCTAATAAGTAATTAAATAATCTCAGTGAACTTTGCTTTCTCCAGCTTTCAGCAGGGGACCTACTGCTGCCCTCAAGGGAACCCAAGATATATATTTATTGGATTTTTTTTGTTTCAAGTCATTATTTAATCAAGATGAAGGGGGAGTAGAAATGAGGCCCTCACTCATACTCCAGACTGTAATTTTGAGTGCAATCCTAGACCAAGAGGCAGTGCAGTCTAATAGGTTACAAAAACACAATCACTACTCATCTTCCAATTAAACCGAACAAGTCCATTTACTGTGCTGCAAACAGCCCTGAGGCAAGAGATGACTACATATTTTCTCAGCTACAAGGGGACTGAGATCCATCAATGGGCAGCATGGCACAGCCTCACTCATAGTTGGAGGATTTCTTTCTTGGGTCTTTTTTCTCTTCTTTTGCCATTCACTTCAAAGTGGAGTTAATTTCTTTTTCAGAGGTGCATAATGTCACCCTTTCTCTCTTTTTCTGTGCATTGTAATAATGAAAGGAACAAAAAAACTTGTGTCAATGACCCCAGGAAGCCTTGCTCTCGGTGAGGGCCCAGCAGACATCTGCCGAGGAGCCGCCGGCGTGGGGAGCAGCACCTGCTAAGAGGGGCTGCTTCGGGGAATGATGCCCTTTGCCTGGTCTGGGGTACCTCCATCTTCCAGGGCTGGGGCTGGGGGGAGGCCTTCGCCTGGGGAAAACAGGGTCACCTCTGCTGGAAAGCCAACCTCTTATAAAGGGAGTGAAAAACATAGCAGTGCTGTAGGAATACAATAAAACCCCTTTTAGCACAATCATGAATGCCTGACTATAGGAATATTGAATGGAAAAATACACACACCCCCCCTTTTTTGTTTTTTCTTGCTAGGTGGAGAGTTCAGGGTGAGGCTTTCTCTCCCACAAGGGCTAAGCTAAGTCCAGGAGCATGGAGGCAATGACACAACTCTCCCTGCAAGGTCAGAGCTTGGTTTGTTTGGGGCTGGATGGCACCACTGCTGAGCAGCCTGGCTCACCGATCCATGGCTGGGGGTAAATTCCTGAGAACACCAGGCAAAGGTTTGTTCCTTTGCAAAGAACTTTTCAGCCTGCTGGGGTGCAGCCAGTGTCATGGGACGCAGGTGAGTGTCTCCCCAGCTTGGCTCAGGCCAGGCTGGAGCTGCTCTGGAGCAAGAGTTTGCCTTCCACCGCCTCCTTTGGTACCTGGTGTACAGCACAGCCCTCCACGGCTGCAGGTATCCCTCCTTCACCCTGGGCTGTGCGCCTCCCTGCGGTCCCAGCACCGAGCTGTGAATTTACTGGACAATAAGCAGGGGTAACCTCAGTCCCCTGGCTGGAAGGGGAGAACAGGAAAAGCAAAAAGAGAACTTCCATATTTATGGAAGGCTTTGCCTTTCTGTTCTTCAAGGGCCCTGTTTATTGTCAGAAAAAATGGTGCTTAAGAGTTAAAATAACAGCTTTTCCTATGCGAACCAAAACTCAGGCTAGAAAACAGAGAGCAACAGCAAGCCAACAGGTAGGTCTGCTAGAAGGTTCCCCAAGCCCTCCTGCACATGCCAGCGCCCGCCCCTGCACAGTACCTCCCCGCTTCGGCATCTCTGCACACGCGTGAGCACAAAACCAAACAGCGCCATTTGGAACAATCGTACCCCATTGAGCCTCCCTGAAAATTTGGCTCAAGCCTATGTTAATTTGTGACATCATAAACGAGTTTCAGTGGAAGTAAAGGAGCTGGCAAGGCAAGCGT
>VUYV01000004.1:10298894-10390571 GCA_008711295.1 Anarhynchus alexandrinus
TGTCAATGACGAAGCCTTGCTCTCGGTGAGGGCCCAGCAGACATCTGCCGAGGAGCCGCCAGCGTGGGGAGCAGCACCTGCCGAGAGGGGCTGCTTTGGGGAACGATGCCCTTTGCCTGGTCTGGGGTACCTCCATCTTCCAGGGCTGGGGCTGGGGGGAGGCCTTCGCCTGGGGAAAACAGGGTCACCTCTGCTGGAAAGCCAACCTCTTATAAAGGGAGTGAAAAACATAGCAGTGCTGTAGGAATACAATAAAACCCCTTTTAGCACAATCATGAATGCCTGACTATAGGAATATTGAATGGAAAAATACACACACCCCCCCTTTTTTGTTTTTTCTTGCTAGGTGGAGAGTTCAGGGTGAGGCTTTCTCTCCCACAAGGGCTAAGCTAAGTCCAGGAGCATGGAGGCAATGACACAACTCTCCCTGCAAGGTCAGAGCTTGGTTTGTTTGGGGCTGGATGGCACCACTGCTGAGCAGCCTGGCTCACAGATCCATGGCTGGGGGTAAATTCCTGAGAATGCCCGGCAAAGGTTTGTTCCTTTGCAAAGAACTTTTCAGCCTGCTGGGGTGCAGCCAGTGTCATGGGACGCAGGTGAGTGTCTCCCCAGCTTGGCTCAGGCCAGGCTGGAGCTGCTCTGGAGCAAGAGTTTGCCTTCCACCGCCTCCTTTGGTACCTGGTGTACAGCACAGCCCTCCACGGCTGCAGGTATCCCTCCTTCACCCTGGGCTGTGCGCCTCCCTGCGGTCCCAGCACCGAGCTGTGAATTTACTGGACAATAAGCAGGGGTAACCTCAGTCCCCTGGCTGGAAGGGGAGAACAGGAAAAGCAAAAAGAGAACAACTTCCATATTTATGGAAGGCTTTGCCCTTCTGTTCTTCAAGGGCCCTGTTTATTGTCAGAAAAAATGGTGCTTAAGAGTTAAAATAACAGCTTTTCCTATGCGAACCAAAACTCAGGCTAGAAAACAGAGAGCAACAGCAAGCCAACAGGTAGGTCTGCTAGAAGGTTCCCCAAGCCCTCCTGCACATGCCAGCGCCCGCCCCTGCACAGTACCTCCCCGCTTCGGCATCTCTGCACACACGTGAGCACAAAACCAAACAGCGCCATTTGGAACAATCGTACCCCATTGAGCCTCCCTGAAAATTTGGCTCAAGCCCATGTTAATTTGTGACATCATAAACGAGTTTCAGTGGAAGTAAAGGAGCTGGCAAGGCAAGCGTGTGGAGCGTACAGTTATCTTCATCAGGTACAACAAAAGCAATTAGATTCATACCCTGCAGGTATTTATATTGCACTGCTCAACTGAAAGCGCAGTGGCATGTAATATATCTTTATCAGTGTGGAATAAAGTGTCTGCAGTGGGTTAGGGGTATTCTGTTCAAAAATAGATGCTACATATTACCCACAGTTTCTCTGCATGCTGAGGCACAGACCCACAATCCTGTTCTCGATAGGTGGCTATTGCAGGTGCATGGGATTAAAGGGAGAGTGAGAGGGAGAAGCTTGGAAATTCACTGCCAAAAAGAAAAGTAGCAGGGAACTTCGGGGTGTTCCTGCATGTGTGCATGCATCAACTTACACATAATGGCAAGAGGGAAACAAGCAGCGAGGTAGATGCATGGGCAGGGCATTCTTTTGTGTGGTTTATCCCTCATAAATTACAGGTAGACCTAGTTAGAAAGTGTGGCTGTTCCAGCAGAAGGGAAGGAAAACCAACCAGGGGGCGGGGTAGGAGGCAAAATTTATCACAAAATACTTCAATTTTTCAGAAAAAAAAGAATATAGAATAAAAATTGACTTAAAAAGCAAAATCTTTGATTCGGAAGTGCTATAGCATTACCTCATGGGAGTTTGTGTCTCTCTGGGTCTCTTCTGCACATTGGGATCTTCCCTGGACAACCACTTTCCTTTGGGGATACAACAATGCTTCTCCCCAGGTAAGGACGGTTTGGCTTAGAAGCCCAGGCCAGAGGGAAAGGCAGGGAGTGTGACACATCAGCTCCCATAGAGGACTGAAACATGGCATTTTTGCATCCCAATTCTGGAATTTTCCACAAAAATCTGCTCTTTTACAGTAACTTAATTTTGATAAGTGATCAACATTTTCTGCAAGAGCACACTTTCATTTCATAACACACGCAGGCTGCTCTCAAAGTAGACTCTGACAGAACTAAGCTTATTTATAGAGCAACCATTTAACTCACAAAAAGGAGAGGCATCACAGAGTTGTGTAGAGTCATTAATAAATGAGACTAGAAGTTCCCATTCTATTTTTCCCTTGCCAGTTTTGAGTACCCGATATTTAATGACCGTACTCAGAAAAATTTCAGGGGCAGCACTTAACCAAGGGCTTCAATTTAAACAAGTGCTTAAATGTTCTCTTGAGTGACGTCCCAAGAGAACATAGTTCTTTCGGGGAGCAAAAAGGACACTAGTGGGTTGCGTAGTGGGTACTTATACTTTTTAGTCATTGAAACATTTGCCTGTGTTATTAACCCTTACTAGAAAGAATACAGCAGGGGCCTGATGATTTTTACTTTGCAACTATCACTATAAATGCTCCGGTTTTCCCTGCCCCGCAGCTTGTGTGCTCATTTACCCCGAGTGAAGCAAGTGGAAAGGGGAGCGCAGCATGCTTGAGTTTAGCTCATTTTAAAGCTTTTACAATTTTAAATTAGAGTTTACTCTTGCTCAGGGAACAGAGCAGCTGGCAGTCGGCCTCACAGGACTCAGGGAGCCTGGCTTCAGAGAGAGGAAACCTAGTACCAATTAAAAACCAGGCTTAGACTTGAAAACATTTATGTAAAATACACAGCTTGAACAACAACAAAAAAAAAAACATAAATCCTGGTGACATGATGCAGTCTTTGGCTGGTTGTTTTTTTGGGAGGAGCTCTTAATTCATTTCTACCTTCCCAGGTTGACAGAGGGCAACACCCCAGGCTCATGGCAATAAAAGCTTCATAGCTGTTATTCTTTCTTTGCATGTGTGCACACACACACATCTAAGCGCGGTGTGCATGTTCTGCTATTCGCTTTACCTTATATGGTTTTATAAGCAATGACTCACATGTGCACTACACGCTCAGGAGGTGTATATGACGAGAGCAAATATGCATATCGACAATGTTGAGAGACAGCTTGTGCCTGTCTGTACCCACGTATAATCTCCGAGTATTTTGATTGGAATGCTGCCTGTGTGAGTGAGCGGATAAAGCCTCTCCTCTTGCTGGCACTATCTCATATCTGATGTAGCTACTGCGGATGGCTGAGCTATTTCCAGTTGATGACTGGGCGTAAAGGAGAAAATCAGTTCCCTGTTATATACCACTTTGGGGCTTGGAGGGCTCTACTCAAGACACCTCTAACATTACGCATACACACACACGAGTACCAGATCCTGCGCTACCTTGAGTCCTATGTAGCAATTTCTCTCTCCAGAATGCCTATCAGATACTAACACCACGATCAAAGAGCATCACACCTCTGCTTTGCAGCTACTGGGAACAAAGGGGAAACATGCCATGGAAAAGGAAGACTTCATATCAATCTGTATCTAATATTTCTCTCCATCTCTTGCTCCCTCAATTCTAAGGCATATAATATATCATCTCTTTCCATGTATATTGAAAGACATCCCGAGGCACTGAGCCTGATTTTTACCCTCGGCTGCACATGCGGTTCCCATTAGCATCAATGGGAGCTACTCATAAGTTCTGAATTTGGCCCCTGGGCTTGTCAGTCCAGAGCAACAGTGATCCTAGAGATCCTGATAGTCAGAAAACATCCCCTGCCGATAATCACCAACTCATTAAATGTAAATGTTTCTTTTATATATGTTTGATTCCCTTTTTTCCCCTGAAGGACTAAACTTTTGGACATGAAGACCAGCGAATTAAGTTCACATCCAGCTGAGCAAGGACTGCATAACAAACACTTTCCTGTAAAATATCATTGCTGGAGGCCACTTTTTTTGTTAAATGTCCTCAATTTATTATTCATAGGCTAAAGCCTTTGCAAATTTTTCCCCTCTCCAGCCCCACCCTTGGTGTGAAAGTGCTGAAAGAAGGAATGACTTTAAATACATTGGAGAACAGCACCATTAATAAATAATACAACTTTAACCAACTTTGTCTAACATTGCTATAATTGAGTTATAAAAATTTCATATCAAATTTCTTGCCCAGATTCCTGTGGCTACTTCAAGCAAAGAAGCACAGTGTGTAATACTTACTACTTCCTTAGGAGACAGGAAGCTGTAGAACGGGAGAGTTTGGCTGGCTTTTTGGCTGGCCTGAACCTCTGCAGAGGAGCTTTGCTTTGCCGTGATCTTTGAATGGTGCCGGGAGCGTCTTCGCCGTGTTTTACGCCCTTCCTCCCGAGACCTGGCTCTGTGCCTCCAGAAGACATGAACAGCCAAACCGTTATTCCTCGGTATACAGTAGTGCCCATTACCAGCTCCATACAAACCCTTGGCAGCTCTGTGCTAGGCCACTGCTTGTGGGAGAAGGTCTTCCACATGACTGCTCCGTGGAGCCATGATGGAGAGAAAAAGGATATTTTGCTTTTCTAGTGTTTGTTTGTTTTGGTTGTGGGTTTTTTACCTTTTTTTTTTTTTTTAATATTTGTATCCAAGCTTTGGACCTTAACCTCAAATTTCAGCTCCAGTTCATGATTTTACGGTGGCTCAAGGCAAACTGTACTTTCACACAGCCTTCAATGTCCCTATGGTAATATACCTCCAAGGGAAGACATGCTCTGCTCTTACATGAACACCCCTCCAATTGCCGATTGCATTCCTTCCCCTGCTGATCATCAGCTTTTTGTAAGAAAATTCCCAGTAGTTAGGAGGACTGAAGTGGGAGAGCAGGGGTGGTTTGTTCATACAATCAAGNCGCTGATCATCAGCTTTTCATAAGAAAATTCCCAGTAGTTAGGAGCAGGGGTGGTTTGTTCATACAATCAAGTGCTTTCAGAAAACGTGAAACATGAGCTCATGATGAGGATAAACTATGCGACTTGCTATTGCAGTGATGCCGAGTCCAGCACCAGCATCCGTTTAGCCGGCCCCAGGATGCATCTGTCATCCACAGGACTCAGATTTTAATCAGGTCAAAGACAGTGGCTGTAGAATGCCATGGGCAAATATATTTCCATTGCTAAGACTAAGTTTAAGGGTTTCCTGGGACATCAGCAGTACAGAGCCCTCGGGCTGGGGAAGGAGACTAGGCTGGAATCAGCTGTCATGGGCTGATCATCAGCCATGAGGATCAGAAGTGACTGCTGGACCAAAAAGCTGCAGCCATTGCTCCTCGAGCCAAAACCTTTCTATGGCAGAGACCACAAGAAACTCAACCCCCGGTATGTGACATAGCTGCTACCACAATCGGACACGGGTCTGCAGAGAGTTTGAGGGGGTCACACAAGCTATTGCAATCATATCCCTGAGCCCACTGGGAAGTGTCGTAGGACACCCAGCTCAGGGAGCAGTGATGTTACCTGCTTCGACAGCTGGGGGAGTGGGAGTCTGAGCTCTCTGAGCGAGAGTGGCAGTTGCGGTGACGATGGCGATGAGATTTCCGGGTGCGCCCACGGGAGCTTTAAGAAGCAGAGAGGAAAACCACCATTAGGCTCGCAGGCTGGGGGCCGTGCAAGAGCCAGCAGCTGGAGGCTGAAGTCAATAACATTCAAATCAGAAAGAAGCTCTGTGTTTTAAACCAAAGCGAGTGGTGTATGAAACGTTGTGCAGGACACCAGGGCATGAGAAATTCTCCATCCCTTCATCGCTACACTGACATCAAGGCAAACCATCTTACCAAGAACCATGCTAGCATTTTAACTACAAGCTATTAGGTTGGCTTAGTTGCCCGCTGGGGGAAGATCTATGGACTAGCATGCAGGAGTGCAGCAGACAGCACCAGTCCTTTCTGCTCTCAAGACCTTAAAGAGTTGTGTGCTTGCCCTTCATCCTGCACCCTACCCTAGGACAGCCAGGGACCTTCCCATTGCTGAGCACCGTCCTTCCGGGCAACCCATCGCAAAGCTCCAACCCTCCCATTTCTCGCTCCAGCCCTCTCTGTAGTGCAGGCTCCTTGTCAAAGAGCAGGTGCAGAAGGACAGGCTCCAAATACAGCACGCTCAGTAGCAGCCAGCCTTCCCTCTCTAGGTTGGGGGGCTATCCAGTCCTGTGGGCAGCTCTTATGGTTGCTACATAAACATAAAGCTTCTCTAATTGCGGCCTGCGCTATGCATGGTTCCTACGTGAGGGGCAGGACCATTTTACCTGGCTTCTTATAGGTGTCCAGTCACTACTGCTCCCCTTTTCCTACAGGGCCACAGGACAATTACCAGCAAACCACGCACACAGGAGCCCACGTTCCATGCCCTGCTGTGCTTGTTTTGCTCCATTGAGGCTATTACTGAGGGATTACCTGGCCCTATTACTGAAGGGCTGTTGTTGCCTGTGCCAACAGCTTAAGTCCGGCACGCAGACAGCAGGGTGATGTGGGTGGAAGGCTACCTGTCACCTTCTGTGCCCATTCCCTCTCATCACTGCCCACCGCAGCAGTTGTTTTCGATCTGGTAGCGTAACTGCTTAGGCTGGCATTGCTGTGCCAGCAGGCAAAGCTAATGATGGGTGAGCTGGCGGGAACAGTCTGGTTTCATGACCACACTACACCAGTCACTGACAGCACTAATCCGACCTGCTTGGACAGCATTTAGCAATTTGCCGCTATAAAAACTCAGCAGATCAATTGCTCGAGAACAAGCATCTCCTTTAAGACAAAAGGGCAGCCTCCAGGGCAATTGCTTGAACTGTGCCTGGCTGTTTTCTCTAATGCCTTTCAAAGCCTATGATTATATTTTTAAAAACTTCACATTTTGAGATCCTCCTTCCTTATTTCCATGCAGCTGAAATCAGCAACACTGAACATCTCTCCCTCACATCACGGATTTGTGTGAAAATCTCCACATTTGCTCTTCACCCTCTGCATCAGTCCCTCCAGTTTAAGAGTTTTCCCTTTCTGCAGGAGGAAAAACTGGTCCTGTATGATTTAGATAACCAGTAGCTCAACACAAAGATAAGCCAAAGCAACGTGATTATACAAAAATCCTGATCGCAGATGGCTCACGGGATCTATCTGATCCACACCCAAGAGCAATAAGGTTTGCAGAAACCGGCAGTGGCTCAGCTCTGATTTGTGAGCCGAGGGATGAGGGCTACAACACCTTGCCTGGTTTATCCCCAAAGACCAATTCTAGCAGCTCTTCTTCCCCCAGGTCAGCGCATACCAGCAGGGCATCTGATCTTTGTTTTAACCCCACTGGTAGGCTACTGCATACTGGCTGGTGCTACGTTGGGTTGAGGAGATGCCTGCTTTTACTGATAACGTGGGAATCCTCAGTTTTGCCACCGAGATTTCTGGGTGCGTAGCAGCCCAGTTTGANAAAAAAAAAAAAAAAAGGTGGCTGTGCTACTGAACATGCAGAAATCATAGAGAAAAGGAGATGGGCTTTCTGCAGGCTACAGAGATGGCCTGTGCAGGCAACACAACATGCTCTGCACCTCATGGATTCCCAATCTCTTCAGTCCTAATGCATACTGGGGTGACACTGGCAGTGACAGGGGTTATTGTCCCTCTGTCTCCTTTCTGCCTGAGAGCTAAAAGTTGCGTTGGGAAGAAGTAAAGGGCAGGTCCTACTAATACCAAACAAACCAGCAGATTTCCATCTGCTAACTCAGTTTCTGCCTCCAGTAGGGTATCCCAAGTCCCAGCAGAGCCAACCAGGGGTTTTATGCCCAGAGTTCAGCCCCAGAACAGTTTCCTTGCTCTAGAAGCAAGTAAGAAGCCGCAAATTGCAACTCCAAGAAGACAGAGAAGAAAGTGAAAAACAGAGGAGGCTTACAGGCCTTCTGGCCAGCCCTGAGGAACCACATTTCATACCATACCCCTTGATTGTCTGCCCCATGGGGCAAAGACTGTGCTCTGCTAACACTCCAGGGCAGATGGGAACCTCAACCCCAGATTTTTGCAACCTCCACCACCTCCAAACAGTCCCTTTTCTTCCCTAGCCCCCATTGCCTTCTGCTCTCATTCACACATTTGGTTGTATAGTATATCATCAGTAGCCCCAACTGTAACCTCCAAGAGTAGCAAACAAGGAGGAGCTAAAGCCCTTCTCGGTAAGCATGCCAGCCTGCTCTTTGGACAGTAGAGGCTGTGGGGCCCTGCGCTCCGCAGATTTGAGTTCATCCTCTTATGCTGCCCTCACCAGAAGAGCTGGAGTCTCTGCTCAGGGCTGGATGAACAAGATACTGTACATCCCTGTGAGATACAAAGAAAGTACTGAATGAGGTGGCACAAAAAAGAGGGAGAAGAAAGATCTCCATCTTCTACAAACCCTTTCCCATTCCAGCGAAACCAGAATTGCTGGGTTTAGCCGCAAAATAATCCTGAGAATTGCTTAGGGTTGCACAGCCAGCATTAGCTCCGGGGGACCCACCGCACCAAGCACTTCCTTAGCCCCGGAGCTCTGTGCAGGCAGAGCAGGGAACACCATGAATCACTACTTACTGTTTTTTGTGTTTTCTTTCTTCCTTTCTCTTACTTTTGGGGCTTGAAGAACTAAATAAGAAATGGCTAATTAATTCAGAGATTTCTGTTCTGATAAAAAGCTGCACAATCACACATCAATGTTACAGCTAGATTGCCCAAGAGCGTGCAATAAAAATGAAAGGGATTAATGATTCTGCCTCAGCGCAGGGGGTCTGAGTGCCTGCTGACAAATCTAGCTCATGCGCTGGGCCAAAAAGGATCCTTAAATGCATCAGCCATCCTGGTGGCTTTGCGTTTTCCTGTAGAAAAGATGAATACTTCTTGATGTTGTACACACACATGCTAGAATCAGGAGAGTTCTTCCAGTACACACCTGGAAAGCCACTGACTCTGAATGTTTCAAAGGTGGGCAGTGCTGGGGGATGCCATACTGTTTGCAAACAAAACCGCAAGAGAAATGAAGACTCAAGATGCAAGACCCATGCAACACGGATGAGGTTGCCAGGGACTAGGTTATACCAAGAGGTTTTTTCCAGTTATGGGCTTGATTGCACAGGTTGGGCTGAAGACCTGATTCCTGTGGGGTTTGAGGAACGCATAAGGCTGAATAGGGAGAGGGTAGCCCCAGGGCCGCAGAGGATGGAGGGAGCCAAGGGGATTACACAAGGAGACACACAAGAAAAATATCTTCTGCCTCCAGCCAGCGAGCATCAACCTTGTGAAATCTTGAAGAGACCATTAAACTCATATTTCTAAGGGACCACCCGCACTTAGTCAACTCTTACCTGTGTCTTCTCTTCTTTGAAGATAACCTGCAAGACACAAATATGGACATTGAATACAGGGTGTCACAAAATTGGAAATTTGAATCAGAGACAATGTGGTTAGGCCCAGTGTTAGACTGAGCACTGTGAGAAGACCTCATGTATCAGCTGGGCAGAACGGCCCTGGCTCTCCTTTAGCCAGCTGGCAAGGAGGTAGTGAGAAGTACTGGAGTGGTAGAAGTGACTAGCACACTCTACAAATAGTTGAGATTATGATCCTCAGAATAACACATCTATAGATATCAGATACATCCCCTGTCCCTGGGTGGGTCCCTTTTCTCTGCTACTGCCTCCACAGTTTTGCACTGCATTTAGTTTGAGGGGGCAGAGGCGAGTCCAGTCCCGGGGTTTCTGTATGAAGGACCAAGTAGCAGTCAAAGGAAGAATCATTTCTGCATAACTCCAGAGCAGCCTCACAGCCAAACCAACGTAATGCTTCTCTCTTTCCTCCTGGAGCATCCCTGGGATGACACAGGAGCCACCATGCTGGTGGGCCTCGTAGAAAGCCCTGGGAGCACGGAGGACACTCTTCCTTGCAGCGAGGCCTGGCCCCAGTATGCTGCACAGCCCACTGTGTCCCATCTCAGCTCAGAGCACAGCATCCTGCAGAAGACATGGCCTGAAGTCCTGCAAGACTGCCTGTGGCAAGACCAGTTGGGATCTGTAGGTGAGGTGGTACTGGCTGTCCAGAAACAACCTCCATCAGTCACTGATGCTTAATGGTTTATCATCCTGCCTTTTGGGACCAGCTACAGCTTATCCTTGGCTTGAAGGGTCATAAACGGGTACTAAAGGTTCAAAGCCAAGGATCATCTGACCCACGACTGCTGTCAGAAGGTGGCATCCATAAAATAGCATAAGACTCTCTCCTTGCGAAGGAAGTATTTTAAAGGAGTTTCTATATCCTTGTCTCTCCTCCTCCCTCCCTCTTCTTTAACAGTCAAGCTCAACTTTTCACCCTGTTATCTGTTTTTGGTAGCTTCTCGCTTTGGTTCAATATACTGTAAATACATGAAATTTCCAAGGGAGATAGCATCCACTGTTCTCCTCAAATATTGGTTTAACAGTTGAGAGAAACCAGTGAAATATTTGCAATTTTAAAATTTAATCGTGCCTTTTAAATTAAAAATGGGCTTCAGAAGAGGAACGTGGAAGCAGTCATCCGGGGCTGGGAGGGCAGACCAAGATGTGGATGTGGGGAGCTGGTGTGAGCCTTTTCCCGGTCCAAACGCTGACACTTTCTGCGGGCTGAGGGAGAAGGGAAAGGGACCGGTGCAAGCCTGAGCACTGATCCCATTGGCGTCCCAGAGGACAGGAGCCATGAGGAACGGGACAGCAAGGGCAGCAGGCGGCAGCTCTGCAGACCTCACGCTGATTTGGCTCATCTGCCTCTTCCCCCACACCCCGACAGCACATATCTGTTTGCACTGTGGGCACTTTTGTGCCCTCCTCGCCCAGAGGGACGCCAACTCTGCCTCTCCTCAGCTATACAGCTTTCACCTCCCCGTGGGGCCCTCAGGGCAGCCATTATTAAGAGTCAGAAGTTTGATGCCTCTCTCCACCTCCTGCGCTGGGCAGTAATGTCTTCCACCCCTTGTCCAAACCCCGCCCTGATAGCTGCTGCCAGCAGGGAATTACATTTTCAAGGGGAAAAAAATACCTGTTTCTTTTTCGCTTCTTGGAGCTTTTCTTCTTCTTCTTCTTCACAGGCGAGGGGCTGTAGGAGGGAGACCTGAGGAGGCGGGTGGGGGGGCGTTAGTGACTGCAGGGCTTGCCCACAGCCCTCCCTGGCCACCCCAACCCTTACCCGGCCACCAAGGGCATCTCCCCAGGGTGGAGAGGGGCCAGGGGTGCCCAGAGCCCCCCAGGACAGGCTGTGGAGTGAGCCCCAGCCTGGCTTCTGCCACCCTGAGGGGGGCAAGAAAATGGCGGTGCCTTCCCGGGCCTGTGGAAACCCCCGGCCCCTTGTACCTCCCTGTATGGTATCCAGCCTCCATTTTACACTGAATTTCCACACACACACACACACACAAACACACAGCCGATGGCTGCCTGTCCCCTCCTGCCCCACATGCCGCAATGGCCACCCTCACCTCCTTCGCTTCTTGCGACTGGATTTCTTCTTCTTCTTCTTCCCCCGGGGTGGTGGCGGCGCCCGCTCCTCATCACATGAGGGGCTGAAGAAGGGGGAAAAACAAAAAAAAAGAAAATTGAAAATAATAAAAACGTGTCTGAATCAGCTCACATGGGACTGCTGTCCCCCATTTGCTGCCGTCCCCACCTCAGGGACATCAAGGGCAGAGAGATCTGTTCCCAGGGTGGACCCAGGGTGCAGGCAAGTGCCTAATTACCCTCTAACGAATAATTTGGTCACAGTATAAATGAAGTGTCTCCTCCATGGGTTTAATGGAGATATAATGAGACAGCTACTGTACGCCGTGGTGAAGCCAGCTGATTATTTAAAACATGTTTGCTGAGGTTAACGACTCCGTAACAGATTTATAGGTTTCGTTGCTCTTTGTAAATATGCTTTAAATAATTAATTGGCATTTAATTTGCATACAATAATTATTGCAAACAGATGCATCTAACTAATAAAAGACTTGACATATGTTAAATAGCAATTGATTAGAAATATATATATTTACTGAGATGCTATGGTAGTTTAATGAGATATGCATCTCTTGCACAGTTGTTAAATCTTGGAAAAAAAAACCTCCTGTAAATTAATTTCTTTTTTAAACATATGATGCCAAATTGGGTTGTGTTTCAATGAAAAGCAAATACCATGGTTAAATTAATTCAGAGCACTGGGCTGAAAATATGTCAGGTACTCTGCAGCTACTCGTTAACCAAAGCATATGGTCAAAAAGATGAGGGCAGCTGGTGGCAGCCTGTGGATCCCCATGTTGATCCCCAAATTGGCCCGTGGATCCCCAAATAGATCCCCAGATCTGTCTGTGGGTCCCCCAACGGCTCTGGGACCAAGGTTTGTGGGGGGCACAGCCAGCTCCCCAAGGGCCCCTGCAAAATCGCTGTTGCAAACAAGGATGCTCTTTTTTTGCCCCTTTTCCCCCCACTTCTGGCCCTGCCAGCAGGAGGAGCCGCTAGCAGGGAATGTGTGAAGGTGGCCCCCTCTTTGGAAAACACTGTGGGATCTTCACTGTGAAAACAGGCCAAAAATTGAGCAGTTTTCTGCAGAAAGAACAAATGTTATTGTTAATGAAAGTCCTAACGGAGAGCAAACATCACTTTAGGGGGAGACACTCAAGTTCCACTGCCCCCAACACTTGCTCACCCGGGGCTTGAGCTACTAGCAAAATTACACTATCATAAAAAGCCGATTGCTTAGTGCATTTAGTATATTTTTAAAAATTGCTATGCGAAATGAAACTGTACACTAACGCTTCAGTTGTTAACTGTGAATAACTGAGTACCGAGTGCTTCTGGAGCGGCAAATCCGAGGTGCAACCACACTGTGGCTCCGAGGAGCACCCAAATACTCCTTCTCGCTCTCTTTCTCCTCCCAAGGATTTGACCAACCAGCAGAATTATATCATGGGGTATGGCACACTTCGGGCTTGGTAGGTCTTTTTTTCTGCATTAAGGTAGAAGAAATGTCTTTTCCAAGAGCAGCTCATTGTCACTAAGCTCAGACACCTGCCCAAAGCCACCCTAAAGATCTAAACCAAGGACCTGAACACCCACCTCAGCCCCTCAGTTACCAGCGTGCTGGATCCCAGCTCCCAGGTGCTTTCCCCTAGCACAGATTTGAGCCCCCCCCCGGGCAAACGGGTCTGGATGTGTCTCAGTCCCCCCCTCACCCAGGGCCATGGCCAGGCACTGCCAGGGCCAAGAGAGAGCGGGGAGAAACCTCTGTGCCGTACAACCACAGGCGGTTTCTGTACAGCCCTTCTCCCTCTCACAAGATAAAGCCTTTTGTCTTTGATGTGGAAGCTTTCTCCCTGCGCTGATCCGATTTTAATTGTTTCTCCATGATTGTAATCAAAGTCTAATTAAAAATATGCTTTAGATTATTGTTCTGGTTAGCCTGAAATCTGAAGATATGAAATGTGCTTTCTTGCTCTTTCTTTCCAGCATCTTCAACCAAACGGCAAGGCTTTAATCCCAGAGACAGTCTAGCAGGCAGGGCTCAGAGACCATAGGTCCTTCTTTTACAATGTTCGATTCAATTTTCCCCTCTCAAGTTGTCAGGGGCTAATGACGAACTGATAATGAAGCTGTGTCCTAATGAAGCCAATGCTGCTGGTCTGATCTAGGCATGGGGAGAGGGAAATTGCCAAGAGTGATGCCCAGCCAGGGGGTACCCCATGGACCTGGTGGCACGCAGGGATGCTGGCAGGTTGCCTGTCTTCCCGCCAGGATTACTTGCAAGGGGACTGTAAGAGCAAGATGTGGAGTGGATACGAACTACAGATACAAACATGCACAGGGATTTCATGCAATTGCATAAATTTGCTGTACACTCCCACAGTCATTTAACCCATCCCCAGCTCTCACGGGCCCCCAGAGGGGCTGAGTAAAGTCACAGACACCTCCTCTGCCACCCCCCTGCTTCGGGGTGACCCCGCTCGCAGCTCCTACCTGCGTGAACTGCGGCGAGCATGGTCTCGTCTCTCCTTCCCTTTGGCACAGCCGTTGGTGGTGGAGGCCTCCCTGACTGCGCGGCCACTCAGCTTTTCGGGACGTCTGTCCTCCGCAGGGTATGGCAGGCAGCTGAGCGTCCCACTGCGGGAACCACAGGAAAGAGAGCGAGCAATAAAGAGTTGTCCTTACAGCTGGACTCTTTTGCTGAAGGATTCCCATGTACTGGAGAATCCCCTTTCCTTTCCTTTCCACAGGCAGGACCTGTGCTGCTGCAAAGGAGAGCTGCAGGTTGCTCTCGGGCCTCCTGAGCCCACAGCGGGAAATGGTCCCATTTCCAAGCCAAGCTGCTCCCCAGGGTGGGCATGCTGCGCTTGGCTTTCAGGCAGAGATGCCACAAGATAGTTGGACTTGATGATCTTAAAGGTCCCTTCCACCTTAGACAATTCTATGACTCTAAGCATCGTGCAGCTGAGGAGCAGCCAAACCACCCCATACTGCAGGGACAACACAGTCTCTGGGTCCAATGCGACGGCAAGGGGCAATGGTGGCTAGTCAGACCAGCACCCCCAGACACCTTCCTCTGTGTCGTGGGTTTTAGCTCACCAGCTCTGCAGAGACAGCACTGGTCTTGCGCTCTGGTAGAAAAAATTCTTTCGTATTTCAAAGGCCATTCCCCATACCTGGTATTGTATTGCCAATACCTTGCCACGTGTGCTCATCCTATCCCCCTTGCCAGCACTTGGGCATAAGCAAAGCTTTGGCAGCCAGAAGATAGTCTTCCTCCTCGCTCCCACAAATAGGGTGCTGGGCCAGTAAACACACCTGGTCCTGCTGAAAGCCCAAACTGGACAACCTGGGAGAGCCCATCAGAGCTAAGGGGAACCACCTGGGCCAGGCAGGTGCCTGCCAGAGCACCTTGGGGAGACCGTGAGAGTTGGTGAGGGGCAGAGCCAGGGCAGGGAAAGCCTGAGGTGAGACATCTCCAAGAAATACCAGGGCTTGGGCAGGGCAAGCTCAAATGGAGAAAAGAACACAAACAGAGAAAATAAACCCGAGCTCGGACACTCGGGAGGAAATTAGATAGGTTTTCAGGCCCCACAGAGGTTTATTTCAAAGAACAGAAAGATTAATGGAAAGCCATAAGCCATACCCAGCAGGGGCACCAAGAATGCTATGGTTTTGGTGTCATCCGGAGTATTGTTCGAATAAATAAAGCAAGCATCAGCATGCCCAAGCCCGACTTGGCTGTGGGGTGGTACCGATGGTGGGTTGGGCTCAGCTGGCGGAGAAAGTGTCCCCATTTCTTCCCGTTATCATTTTGAAGCCAATCTCAGGAACAGGCTGTGGGTGCTGCTTTGGGGTTTAGTTGTCCCCAGGTCAGCTCTGCAAGGTCCCACTGCTGCATCTGCCACCCCACCCACCTTGTCCCTCTGCACACCAAAGCCTCCGGGCCACATGAACTCCCTGGAGCAGGGGGAGGCTGGGGTGTCCCCCTGCCAGCCCCACAGCGGCTCAGGGGTGCCAGGAGGGTGCTTTGGCTGCAGAGACCGTCACAGCTATCACACGTGGGCTGTGGGGTCAGGAACAAGGGGCTGGGGCCAGGTGCATGCTGCACATCTGGAGGGTTAAGTGGGGCCAAGAGGGTGGTTAAAAAGCAATGTGAAGCTAAAATGACGCTTTAGCCCCAGTTAGGCATGGCCAGAGGCTTGCACGCCTTGTGGAACACCCCGCTGCCTGCCCCAGCCATGAGCAGCACTTTTCAGGGCTGGAGTTGGCACAGGAGCACCTGCAGAAGGGTCACCCCTCTCTTTCCACCTGTGTTTTCTCTCTCAACAAACTCCCACTTTCTCTAATAGCTGACTCCTTCTTGGAGCCTGTTTTGTAATGCCTGAACATTTAAGGATGTGCATCAGCCAAGTGCAAGCGGCAGGGGTCAGCGGGGGGAAGCTGGGTGAAATATTTCTGGCCCAGGACATGCAGGAGGTGATGGTCCCTCTGGCTTTAAAAATGTATTACTCTGCTTGTAATAAAATCCCCCAAACATCTATGTTATTTTTAACCATCCGGGAAGCTACATGGTTAATTGCTTTCTTTGTGCAAGCTAATTAGCTTGTGGCCTTTCCCGAACCCCTTTTAAGAACAGTCTTCTGAGGCTCAATCATTAGGATCCATTAAAAATGTCCCCAAATTAATGACCTGTGCAAAGTCTGGGCTGGATCAGCTCCAGCAGCGGAGGCGGGAGGGTTCCTCCCCGGGGCTGGTAGCACGCTGGGGCACTGCTGCCTCACAGGAGGGACCCGGGCATGGCGGGCAATGTCCCTCTTACCCCAGCCCCTGCTCCCACTAGTGGGATTTTCAGGTCCTGGGGTTAAAACATATTGGCCTCGAGGCAAGCAAGGACTCCTGTCCTGCAACACGCTAGGAGCCATTTCTTCTGGGCTCGGAAGTAATTATTGATGGAAATAATTGTTCTCCAATCCCATCAAAGGCTGGCTTCAATTCAACCAAATGTTCTCCTCTGATGAACGCTGAGAGTCACTAACACTCTAAACTGGTTGGTAATCCCCTTGCGTTAAGCTCCATAGGCATTGATTGAATATATATATAAAAACATATTTTTTATTTGTCGTCTTTCATGTCTTTCATGACTGATATAAAAGTGCTTGCAGTTTGGTGCGAACGATTACTGTGGCCTCAAAGGAGAGCATTATCACACCTTCCCCCGCCGGTCCCCTGCCTGCAGCAGAAAGGAAAAAGCCTCTGCGGGTGCTGCCCCAGGAGGGCAGCGAGGATGCTTGGGGCAGACGTGCTGCCCGCAGAGACATGTGCAGGAGCAGGCAGGAGGAAGAGGAGGCGGGAAGGATGCCCAGGGTTTGCCCTGCTGGGGGGCAACACTTCTCCACCATCGGAGCGAGGACTGCAGCCTCTCTGCCCAACATATGGGTTGCATGGTTGCCCCTGAAGACGCACTCCTGGCCACAGGCAGCTGCCCACCTGCCCTCGGAGTTTCTCCATTTCCATTAGACAATTTGATCATTTGCGCTCATTTTTCTTTGTTTCTCCCATGCAGAAATCCAGCCTATCCATCAGACCTGTCCAAAAGCAGCATCCCTGCTCCTGACGGGGAGACCCCACGCAGCAGGGCACCCGCCGGGCTGCCTGCAGCCAGCTCACAGCAAAACATGCCCTGCGCAACCTCCCGCCATGGACGGCTCGCCTTGTCCCTTCCCTTTGCAGCATTCTCCAGTCCAGATGGGGTTTTTTGGGCTCACGGCAATTTTTTTTTTTTGCCAGCTTTTCAGTGGCTGGAAGGGAAGCAGCAGGCACGCAGGGCTCTTGTCTCTCCCACCAGCCCAAGCCTTTCACTGCTTTTCACAACCCAGCCAGCCCTTCTCCACATTTTGGTATCAGATTTGGGATCTCCACTGTTTTTCTTCCCTAACATGTCAACTGTGTTGACAGCAGAGGGAAACGATGTATTGCTACCCTAATAGAAATGATGCAGAAAAGGTCACTGGTGGGAAAGAACCCAAATATTCCTAATTTGAGGGGGGGTGAAACCACCGTAAAACCCTATGGCCATTTGGAGGAGAGCAGGGCACGTGACGGCAGCCCGGCTGCGAGGTGGGGGGTGGTACCTATTTATCTTTGCAGACTGCCTGAACCGCTTCCCACCAGCCTTTCCCAAAGTCACGTCACATTTCTGAATCCCACGGGGCTCCCTGCTGCTGGCAGTGCCCCACAGAGCCCCATCGCCTGATGCCACCCCATCCTGTGTCCCTTTCCCTGGGGGGCCGGGGTGTCACCGCCAGTTTATGGTGGCACCATGGAGGCCAGTTAACCACACTGCAGCCCCCGCGCTCCGTGACAGATCCCTTTGGGACTGGACATCACTGTTTGCTGGGGAAGGGTAGAGAGTCACTAGTGGACTCAGAGGAGGCTTTTGCACCGGGTGTCATACTGGAGAACGTGGTGGCCGTGCACATGGGTGGCAGGATAAGGCCACTTCTCTGCAGAGGTCAAGGAAGACGCAAGACTGGGGAGGTGCCATGGGGCATTTGCGAGACCTGGGAGATGTGCTGGGCTCAGCAAAGACCCCTCATGGCCATTGTTAAAGACATGCTCTGGCCTCTAGAGCTGTGGGTGAGTCCCATGGGTGGGTCCTGGGGGCTTGAATCCCCCCTGTTAACTCCCATGGGATTGCACTGCCCTTCCTGCCCACGGACGGATCCGGGCACCCTTCACAGAGGACGGGGCAAAGGCACAGGGTATTTGCGGCCTCAGGGAGCAGAGCTAACTCACAAACCATCCCCGCTCCTCCATCCCGGGCCGCCGCGCTCGGTGCCATGGCCAAGTGCCATCTCATCAGGCCATGAAATGTGGCACTCGGTGACACACGCTTCACCAAGAGCTGAGCCCAGCGACACCCGTCCCCCCAGGTCCTGCAGTGACGTGCAGTCGGTGTGGGTTTGGTGTGCACTTGAAACCCTTGCGTGCTGGCGTCTCAGCGCTGCCGGGGCGGGCAGCTGCCCTCCCCTGCCTGCGGGCTCCCACGTCCCAGCCGAGCTCCTCTGCCCCGGCCCCACAGCGCTCTCCTGCCACAACGCTTTCATCAATCATGCTTTTCCCCTGCAGTAGCTCAGCTCCTCTGCTTGAGAGGAGAGAAGTGCGGGCAAATTGCCTTCCTAGTGACCTTTCAGCTGCCGGACCCTGCCACGAGGGCATCTCTCCAACATCAGCAGCATCGTCCCTTGCCTCTGCGGGATGCGGTCCCTCTGTAGCCTGGCCGCAGCTTCTCTGCCCTTCCCAGCTGCTTTGCAAGCAGCAGCATAAGCACGCCGGGGCTGGATCGTGCTAACCAAACCTTTTATTTTTATCATTTAGGTTACTTTGCACCAGCAGCTGGGTTGGGTGCTGGATGCACAGCCCGAGCGGGAGCGTGTGCTGCAGGGCACTTGGCCACATGCATGAGCACATTGGAGACCCCGAGCACTGACTGCTCTTGGCAGCCCTGCACAGACAGCATTTCCGAGCTCAGGACAGAGTATTTGGAAAGCCAATACAGAAACTTTACTACCTTGCCCTTTTCAGCCCTGGCTGGCTCCACGTTCCCATCATCTCTACAGCCCCTGGTGAAAAGGTAGGAGCGGCTCCAGCCGACTGGAGCCCAGAAGACGAAAAAGGTTAAAGCATCTCTGATGAGCCTATTAGTTGTGAATGTTTCGATGGCATTAATCCAATGATGGATGCCTCGCCTGGGGACTGGGAACATCAGCCCGTGAAAGGGCACAGGTGTCCGTGGCAGGCGCACCGCACCGCCCCGAGGGGAAGCAGGAGGAACTCCTGTGCCTGCAGCCGCTCACACCAGGGATGCTCTCACTGCTTCTGAGTAACATGCAAAAAGTGACACATGATTGACTATTGCATCTTTCCTCTCCTTTCCTCACCTGGAGGTTTTGGCTGCACAGGAGGGGGCAGGTGGCAGGTTGGGGTCCCCGCTCTCCCGCGTCCCCGCGGTTCTCCGCCACAGCCACCTCCGATGAGCCTCTGCCCTGGGCTCTTGGCCCCGGCAAGGGTGGGCTGAGCTGCTCGCAGCATTTCCTAAAATCCACCGCTTTCGGCTGAGAAGCCTTTTGGCACTGGCGAAATGACCCTTTTATTTTCTCTCTTGCTCTCCAGCTTTGCTCATCTGATTGAAAAAGAAATGGTCGAATTGTTCCTTTGTCCCGGCAGAGGGAGGGGGACAGAAAAGGTTGTAAAGACATTGCCAAGCAAAAACTCCAGCAGATGTGTTTACGTAAAGCTCTTTGAAATATGCACTAAAAATACCTCTTCAAAATTAGGAGATGGGGAAAATTGTAAGTGCTTCCCACAAACACACACACAAACACCCCACGGCAGGTTCTTTCCCCACCTCATTCAAACCGTTATTATTAGTGCGGCAGGAGCCCTGCAGTTTGTTATTGAAAATTATAATAGCAAATCACCGAGATATTTTCCCTGATTACACAGACTCCTAGCCAGTTCAATTTTAATCTTCTCCCCGCTATTTTTTCCGTGCATCAGCAGAGGCACCAGCTGCAGAAAAGCGCGTGGTTTTCTTGAGGCAGTTTAAACACAGAAGAGAAATACAATTCTGTAATATACATTTTTCATCCGATTTTTGCCAGCCGTGACTCGCCTCCCCCTCCTGCTCCCGGGAACCCTGCATCCTGCTGCAAGCCTGAATGCGGCAGCGGCTCCTTTTGCTTCTTGGACTCAAGAAACATTTAACGACCGCTCTTATCACATCCCGGGCCAAAAAAGCAGCTTGGCTCTTTATTTTCCAGCAGTTGATTTGCTATGCATGGTTGAAGCAGAACAGAGGAGCTTCCCTGCTGGAAGAGGCCCCGGTAGCGGCGCAGGGTCAGTGCCAGATGCTTCGGGGGATACGGTGCGGTCGCAGCCCGCGGGGAAGGCTCCGTCCCAGGCACCAGCTGGCGGTGGCTCCTGCTGCGCAGCACGGGATGGACGGATCCGGCGGAGTGTTAAACTCATGTGGGGGAAAGCGATGCTCCTGTGGACTGTCTTAGGTAGGGTGAGGCACGATGGTGAGCAAAGCCTCTCCCTGCTCCCCAAGGCTGGGGACGCTTCTCCCTAAGGATGCTTCCCATCCCTCTTCCTGCCCGAGCGCCCGGCCGCCTTGCAGGGCTCGGCGTCGCCTTCCCTCGCTGCCAGCAATCCGGGACGGCTCCGACGACCGCCTGCCAGCGACAGCAGAGATAAACCCGAGGACTATGGCACACGGTCTTATCGTTTCTAAAGGAAACCTGGACTGCTGCCCTGTCTCAAGCAGTTTCTACAGCATCTTGTGCCTCCCACGCTGCCGGCTCGGAGGTCTCTGCGGTGCTTCGTGCCCGTCAGCGCCTGCACGCTGCCGGGCCAGGCTTACTCTCAGGGGGACAATCCTGTGCCTTTCCTATCCCCAAATCCTCTTCCTTAGACAAATACCCTGCAGGTTCCCATGCCTGCAAAGGAACCAGTTTTCTTCTCAATCAGGGAATAGCAAAGGAGGAGCCTCGGCTTCTCCCTGGTGCCTGCAAACAGCCAAAAGTACTGATGTTACCCCGAGCTGCATCAGGCCACAGCAATTCTGCACATCCCTGACCCATGTTTTGGGGGGCTCTGGGCTCCTGAGTGACCCTGGAGTGACAGGGACTGATCTGAGGAGGGATTTGGGCTGAAAGCTTATGCTAAACCCTGCCATAACCCAACGGCCATCTCCCAGCTGGCCACAAACTGCCCTCCCAGTGCCTGTCCCTGCCATCGTCCCCCAGGCAGCCCGGAGCTCCCCGGTGAAGGGCAGAGCTGCAGCCCTTGTAGAGCTTCCAATTAGGCTAAGCCTGGGCCTGAGCTCAAATTTCTCATTAATCGCTCGCTCACGAGCGGCGCAGGGCAAACCCAAGGTAGGCAAAGGGCAGGACCATGGGCTGGAGGGAACCCAGCGGCTGTGGTTGGGCACTTCCCACCACAACACTGGGAGCTGGAAGTCAAGGAGCACCAGGACACGATGCCCGACCTTTTTGGAGGGTTTTAACTAAAAAACAAACTGAAGGATGTCCCAGAACAGAAGTGCTTTGCCGCTATCTGCAACGTGGTCAGGCTGCAGAGCACCTTAACACCCTACGGGCTGCACAGTGCCACCCCCCACTGTCCCCGGGAGTGTCCCCTGTGCCACCGCAGCACCCCCGGATCAAGCCAAGCCCCAGTGCTGGCCACCATGGATGGGGCCGTGCTTGCACACAAGACTCCAGTCCCTCGCACAGGTTAATCCGAGATCTTCGGAGAGCGCTATCGTCCCGCAGGGCCTGGGCTCGTTCCTTAATGAGGACGTCACCCGGTGTGCTGCCAAGCAATGGCAGGGCTGGGCCATGGGATGCCACATCCACGGTGCTCGGTCATTACGGGTGCTCTCTGCGACGCCCCTATTCCCTCCTTTGTCCAAAAACCCGTGCCGTTTGGCAGGGCAGACAGCAGCAAAATAGTGTATTTCCCAATAACATACCTCATTAAATTTTAATCAAATGGGGGATTGTAAGCACACAGTTACCAGGAGCTCCTGGGAGTGCTGAGAGATCAGTTTAAAAATGAATTAGTAATAAGGCACGTTGAAAGCAGCAAGGAGCAGGCGGCTGGAGAAGATCCACTTGGAGCAGCAATGCTCTCTTTGCCACTCAAATAAAGCTTTTTCCTTCTCTCCCTTAATTTGCTTTTTTTTTAATTGCCGCTGGAAGAAGAGGGGAAAACACACTGGAGGTCCCAACACTCGGGTAACTCCCAAAAAACCCAACCTGTTCACACAACTGCCTCCTGCCTGCGGAGCTGCCCGAGGAAAGACTCCGGTTGATAGGGAAAGCACAGAGAAGACAGCTTTCCATCCATCCAGGCTGGGGACAGGGACACTCAGGTCACCGCACCCCGTTAATAAACCACCCCGCGTGCCGGGACACGGGCACACCTGCCCGCCTGCAGCTAATGAACAGCAATCCCAAGGGCTCAGCTTGAAACGACTCCAGCATTAAAAAATGTTCAGACCCACTCAGGACAGATCTGTGGGTGCATCTGAATGGGCGCCCCCAACCCTGGCCTCCAGGGGCATCACCCGAGCAGGGTACACCGGTGCTGCTCTACCCCAAATGAGAGAGGCGGGGATAACATTTTCTGCCCGTGACCAGCAGCCGGCAGGGGGGAACCCCGGGCAGCAGCCAGCAAAAATCAATCTGCCACACTTTGGGGGGGGTCTGGTGAGATGGGGGTCCCTGGATAGCCCTTTGTCTGGGACTTGTCTCCCAAACATCCATCCCGCCGTGATGCCCAGGGCCACGTGGGACCGGGAGGGCCCAGTGACACGCGAGGAGCAGATGTCCCCGCGCAGGGACGCGTGGGCAGCAATTAGCTCCCGTGGAAAGGATTTAAGCGACAGATTTCTTCTGCTGGAGAGATGAGCCGACGGCGTTCCCAGCCCAGGAAGGGAGGCGGCAAGCAGGCTTTAGCCCTCTGTTACATGCTGCCAGGGGCTTTTTATGGCCAGAAGGGCCCTTTGCCTCCCTGAATCACATCTCCTATGTCAAAATTCCCAAATTTCATCTTCATGGGTGGGAGGGTTTGGTTTGACTCCAATCTTCCTTCCCCGTAACACCCCCTGGTCCCATGAGAAACACCTCGGTGGTCTTGCCAGCTGCCCAGGAAGGACTGGTGAGGGGGTTTTAAGTTAAGGAGAGTTTCTGGGAGGGAAGGCAGGCCCTTTCCTCCTCCCGCCTGCGCTCCAAGGACAGAGAAGATGTGGCCGTGCAACCCCTGCCGCATGGCGGGCACCGGGGTGCTCAGTGCTGCAGCACCCGGGGCTGTTTGGGGGTCAGAGCCAGAAAGAAACCTCCCTCTCTGCTCCCAGATCTTGTTCCCAACCCTCCACGCCACCCTGCAACCCTGAACAATGTTTTAAATCATCCCAAAAAAAGAAAGGGGAGGATATTTCTTGACTTACTGCTCTCTAGGGGGAAGGTTTGGAGGAGGCAGGTGGGTCCCCGGGCTCCTGGGCCCCGCGGCAGACAGCTTTTCGGCACAGCCATCTTTAATTGGGTGTAATAATAATTTTATTGCTTGCTGAGATTTGTGAGGCTGAACTAATATTTGTAAAATGCTTTGCTGTCCTCAGCTGATAGGCAATCTGGAACGGCAAAGCCCCGGTGCTATTCACATTCGGATAATCCAGAATTATTCATAAACAAAATCAAGATTATGCAAATATATTCATTAGTTCTTAGAATACCTCCAGGAAAACAGAGGAATTAGTCTTGTTAACAATTATATATTATGTAAGTGTGTGTCTAAGCACACACAGACCCGCGCGCTATCGGTGCTGGGGCACATTGGCCTGGGACTCATCCCGGGATCTCAGGGCGCTGGAGAACAAGGGCTCGGTCTGTGCAGAGCAACCGTCTCAATTTTGAGATATCCCGATGTCCCACGGCAAGCGACAGCACCCGGCGCAGACCCCTGTCCCGCCGGCTGCTCTTCAGCCGAAACACAGAGACATCCCCAGCATCCCCTCCGCACGCATCACGGACAGCCCACGCGTGGAAACCATTGCCTTATTCTAGCCGAAACAGCCTTTCCTACCCAAATGAGGATTTTTATGGTACACACAGGGTCGAGAGGCTGCAGAAGTGGGATCTGGATGCAGCCCACTCGCTCAGGACCTGTCCTTTCTGCCCTGCACGAGCCCTCACCCCGATGAGAGCTCGCACCCAGCTCAGCTTTCCGCAGTGCAATGCCACCATCTATTCGGGGCGTGCTGGGAAAGGGGAGATAAAGGTGCGTTGAAAATACCGCATGGTTTAATTAATGCCACATGCCTTTCACTCTATAGGTTGTGTGGATTGTTAATTATTTTTATAAAGAAAATAATTAGTCCCAATCAAGGCAGAAGCTCTCCAGAATTACAGCTCATTAACTGCTCTCACATTTTTCTGTTCTATAAAAAGTCATGTGGTGCTGATGAAAATTATAGACCCTTGGAATCAGCATTAAATACAAATTCAGACAGTGTTACCATCCTATTACCATCAACCGCATCGACTTGGCTTCGGTAATTGCAGCTGGAGATGAAGTGCAGGGATTTCTGCTCTATACAATCTCTGAAAACAAGCACTCTGCCCATTAGTTTGCCGGAAACAATGTGACACCAAGCCCCGACTTGGCTAAGTACGTCCCCGAGGAGGTGACAACCACCAAGGAGAAAGGGGAAAGCAAGGCGGCTTTGCCGGGGATGGGCAGATGAGGGTTGCTCAGGTTCGGTTCAGCTCCGGTTGGCGGTGGGGCTGCTCCTGCACAGAGCAGGGGGGACCATGCGGGTCTGACGCTTGTCTAAATCAGGAAGGTGAACCAGCTAACGATGCGACAAATCTGTCCTATGGGCCGGGGTAGCAAAGTCACCGGTCTGAGGGGTGGAAAGAGCTATGAAATGCAGAGGGGACAAGGAGAAACCTTTAAGCAGTGGGATCATCCTCATGGGATGTGGGGAAAACAAGACTCGGAGGGATGCTCTTGTCAGGGATGCTGGAGCATCCCCGAGCATCTCCCTCTGGACTGTCCTGGTCCAGGCACCGTGCTGGGGCTGGCTCTATCGAACGCCGCAGAGGCCTCGCTCAAAGCCTAATTGAAAGAAATCACAGCACGTTAAAGGGAGTTCAGGTCAAATCAATACCGACGCGGTGGGGAGGGCGAGCAGGGGGAGCAGGGCGACGGCTGCGTCCCAGCGCCAGCTCTGCAGGCAGGGCGCAGGCTGCAGCCATGGGCTTCACTGCCCGCTCTCCCGCCGCGGAAAGGCAAGGTGAGACCCGCCGTCCTCTGCTCCGCGCAGGACAAACCCGGCGGCAGCGCAGGGCGAGGGTTGGCAGTGTCAGCCTGCGGCGGGGAGGGGGTAGGGGAGCTGCGGGTCCTCGGGATCCTGCTTTTCAGTTTCCATTAATCAGGGATGAACGTGCCTTCGGTGGCATTCGCAGCCCAGCAGAGCCGGCAGCCAGCTCTTTTGCCCACGAGTCTCCACCGCAAAATTAACCCACCCGTCCCCACAGTGGCAGCTCCCATGCTAAGCACCTGCCCTTGAGCATCCCAAGCCCGCTCGGAGGGATGAGGATGCGGAAATTGAGGCTGTGGGTGGAAAAAACACTTCTGTGGGGGGGGTCCTGAGGGCAATGGGGTAGTAACTACTGCCATGAGGTGGCAAATAGTGGGAGCCAAACTTGCTGCTGGCACGTGCTGCCAGTGTTGGGCCTTTAGCTCTGTCCTTGCGGGTGCTGAGATGCTCCACGCTCGTGGTGAAGGCAGGGATGGGGACACAGTCACACGGCCCCAGCACACCCGAGAGCAGGGACGTGCTTGGAGCACGAAACGGCTGCATCTGCCAGCCTGGACTCTCCGAAACATCCAAAAAACCCCTCCAAAACATCCAAAGGACATTATTCACTTGCGCTGGCTCCTGAACCACACGTGGGAAATGTTTGGGAGGGCACAAGGACCGGTCCAAAACTGTGCCAATAACTTCTCCAGCCATCGGACAGAACAGGCAAGAGAGTCCCTGTGTCCGGGGACACGCTGGGATCCTGGGGGCAAAGCAGCCAACATGTCCCCTGTCCTGCAGAGCTCAGCCCCACACAGGGACCCCCGGGGCAGCCAGTGTCCAGGGACACAGGGCTAGAGGAGGTCACCAGGACATCATATCCATCCTTGCTTAGGAGGCACGGGGCACACCTTGGGGAGGCTGGGCTGCAAAACGCCCCTGTCTCTGTGATGAACCAGCAGCTCCTTTTGTTCCTTCTCCACCGGCGATACCCACCCAGGCCCCACTGCGCCTCCCTCTCCCCGGCACGCGTTATCCACCCGCTTTTCTGCTCCGGTGGCCCCACACCGTCGTCCTTCATTGACTCGGCGAACGCGTGGCTGACGGGCAGACAAAGGCAGGGCCGGGGCAGGCGGCTGCGGCAGGCAGATAACCACGGAGCCCATCCAACGCAGCAGGGAAGGGCAGGTGAAATGTGGGCACTCGGCTGCTTTGTTGCTTTGGGGTTTGGTTTTTTTTCCCCTATATGTCCCCAGTCTTGGATTTTTTTGGCAAATAAAAAGCCATCTCTTGGGAGAAGCAGTGCTGAACCCACTTGTCTTGCTCCTCCCCATCATAATGAACCTGGCCGTGCTCTGATCAAAGCAGAGGGGATTTGAAGAGGGCAAATGCTTTATAGGCAATAGATTCCCAGAGTTGAAACCATCAGCCTCAGGGGGAAATACCTCTCTGAGGGCCAAAGCCCTAACTGCCCTCCCGTGCTCGGTATGCCATGTCCACAGCCGCCCCGCTGAGGAGGGCTGCCCCACTGGCTGCAGATGATGGAGCAGCGGAGAATAAGTTATGATATATTTACATGCTATTATACATTGCTGTTATATATGCGCTGCTTTGGCGGGCGGCTGGTTATACAGCAGCTCCAGCTGACCCACAGATTAATTCAGCGGGTGGTCTTTAACTGTGAAATCTCTCCTAATGCAAAAATATTTCTCTTGCTGGGCAATAGCTAATTCTTCATGCCGAGAGTAATGCAACTAAAATCACAGCCTCCTACCCCTTGCTCCTCCAGTCACACCCCAACACACGCGCTCCCAAACACACGCGGGCACAGAGATAAATTCAATACAACCAGCCCATTGCCGAAGTGTGGTCGAGCTCTGCCGCGACGATGCGCTGCTGCAATTCGGTGTTAGCAGCAGAGAAAACCCGTTTTCTTGTCACGGCCCGTGGTTCTTAGACCATATTCAGCCACCTGCACGCGAGATGGGCATCTGACCCCGGCCCCAGTATCCAACAGCACAGAGGTCTCTGCAACCTGTACCAGCACGTCGCAGCCCCCGCTGCCCCCGGGGAGGAAGCAGGAGCCGGCAGGAGAGAGCAGAGCGACCCCGCAGGCAGCAGGACCCTGCCCACGCTGCCCCCGACCCCTCTGCCCACCCAGGCATCCCTCGGGGGGCAAATGAAGAGGTGTCCTCCCCGATGGCCCCGCTCCCACCTCTGCGCCCCGCAAAGCCGCTGGCCAGGGCTGGGCGGCAGCAGCTGTTTCATTAATGATGAGACATAAATTAAACATGAAGTGTTAAACGGGTCATCAGCGAAGCAGTTAGCCGCAACCTCGCCGCCTCCTGCCTTGGCCACGGGCTGGGAGACGCAGCTCAGCCAGCCTGAAACACCAATAGAGTTTTTCATAAGAGTTTTTTTCTCCCCCTGCTTTATTTTTTTTTAAGCCCTTCCTGCGGTCCCCGCTGCACTGGCAGGGAAAGCGCTCCCGCCGCGTGCGAAAAAAACCTGCTATTTTTAAACTCCCAGTGTTTGTCAGCGCTTTCTGCTCGAGTGGCTGCTGGAGAAGCCAGTTTTGCAGCACCCGGCGTCCCACAGAGGGTTGTGTGGCCTTTGCCAGGCGATGGCGGCACCAAGGTGTGGGCACCGTGCCTGGCCGCGCTGCCAGAGTTGGTGGTCCAGCCCGCACAGCCCCCAGGCGTGGGCCAAATCCGCGCTGCATCAAACCCCTGCTGCGGATCCTGTGCCGCTGGGATCCACCGCTCCTGCCAGATTTCAGGCATCACGACCTCTGCACCTTTGCACGCACCCGTAAAACCAGCAAGCAGGGCTGGGAAAGCAAACCGGCTCCTGGGCTTCGGCGTTTCTGCCTGCCCTTCGCTGGGAGTGCCAAAGGGCTCTGATCTGGGCATCAAACCCAGTCCCGTTTTCCAGCTGGTGGCACCGCCATGGACCGGAGCCAGAGGAGGACCCAGGGAGCTGGGAGCCACGTGTGGGGCAGGTCAGGACTGTGGGGCACAGTGGACCCATGTTCTCCTAACAGCAAAGAGCCATGGGGGGCTTGAGCTGTACCAGAGGCTGTGGCAAAGCCCCAGTACCACCCGCAGCCGAAACGTGGTGGGCTTTGCCGGCCTGGGTCGGGCTTTGCAATGATGAAGAGGTTTCAGTGGCCGCAGGGAGAAAAGGAGAAAAGAAGAGCAAAGGAAAAGGCAGTCATGCATAAAATGATTTCATTTCAGTGACACGGGGTTTGCATTTGATAAGTTCATCTTATAGAAAAACGTACGTATGGAAAGGGGCAGCTGCCAGACACAGAGATGTGGGAAGGGAGAGGGATGGGGCCGAGCAGACTTCAGCCATGGCCATCTGGAAGGAGACATCCCCTGTGTCCGGGGACACCAGGGGAGAGTGGGGACCCCCACACACAGCAAGAGCAAGGTCTGTGGAGCCCCTTTCTGGGGACAAGCCTCAGCAGGACAGGCTGCCCCGGATGGCGGAGGCAGGATGGGGACAGCAAGGAGACAAGAGCGGCCACAGAACCCGCCGATGGGCAGAAGCTCCTTAGCAATCCCTGGCACCAGGGTCATCGCTGCTATTTATTATTTAGGGCCTCCCAGCCCCAAATATTTATTATTTACACCTTGAGGGAGGGACGTGAACGCATGCATGGGGTTTAAGAGCCCCACTCTCCTGCCTCTCCAGGGACGGGAGATGAGCAGGGATGGGGGCTGGCCAGAGCCGATGCTGCGATGGAGGCATCTGCCAGCTCTCCCTGAGCCAGGCAGGATGAGCCCCGACCCCGCAAGACCCTAAACTGCCACATTTTGCCCTGGCCTGTTGCTCCACACTTTGGTACCTCTATGAAACATCCTCACCCAAGTGCTGGGATGGCACTGAGCCTGGCTGGGGGGGGGACCCCAGGGCCAGCGCAGCCCTCTGAGGTGCCAGACCCCGCCGGGACATCTGTGACAGAGCCCCTGTGGCATCTGCAGGCATGGGGACTCCCTGGCAGCCGGGGGAGTGTCTGCAGGCAGCTTTGTTCAAGGGTGAAATCAAATATTTCTACAAAACANAGGGGGGGACCCCACAGCCAGCGCAGCCCTCTGAGGTGCTGGACCCCACCAGGACATCTGTGACAGAGCCCCTGTGGCATCTGCAGACATGGGGGCTTCCTGGCAGCCGGGGGAGTGTCCACAGGTGGCTTTGTTCAAGGGTGAAATTAAATATTTCTACAAAACAACCCTCCAGCCAGCCAGCAGACTTCTCCCCCCATACCCTTTTTTGCTTCCTTCCACCTGACTTCATCCCTCATCTGACGAGGAGGATGAGGAGAGGAGATGGGGGCTGGTGCTTGCCCTGGCGCAGCGTGGGCTCCCTCCTTGCCAGCCATGGGGGCAGCAGGAAGCCCCAAATTGAGAGAGAGCTGCACCCTGCGTTTCCCCACGAGTCGCTGTGGACCTTCGCTCTGAACAAGGGCCCGGTTGTGCCCATGTTCTTTGCTCGCAGGCGTGGGAATTGGAGCTGTGGGGCCAGATTTGGGCCCCGAGCAGAGCGCTCAAATGAACTTTTACGGGTCAGAAATTGCCCGTCCTCCAAACCACAGTGTTTCCCACTGCCCTTCTGGTTTCCAGTCCCTGTGGCGCTGGTCTGGAGACAGCCCTCAGCCCCATATCCACGTTTGGGAGCTTTTAAGTGAAGGTGACAAAACCCCACATGACTGGAGCGGGGGCACAGCGGGGAGAGGCAGTACTTTTGGGGGTACCCAAAATCTCTAAGAAGTCCCCATCTGTGAGCTTGGGGCTTCCAAAGGCCCCTTTCCCTAAATCCTTAGGTGCTTTTACACCATCCCATGCACAGACCGAGCGAGCGAGACCCATGGGTGCTGACCCCGGACGTGCTGCCTGGCGCTCACCGCATCCCACCCAACCTGGTGTGGGTCCATCCCACCAATGTGCCAGCAGGGCCACCTCTCTGGGCACAGAGGTGTCCCCCACCCCAGCGGGGAGGGCAGCAGGGATGCAGTCCACAGCACCGGTCCAGCAAAGAGGCAGATGGATGGGGTCAGGGGGAAGGAAGAGGAGGAGGAGGAGGAAGCAGGGAGGGGGTCTCGCAGACACCCCCAGCTCTGCCCCTCGCTTGGCTCCCCCCAGCAGCCCCCAAGCTGCCTAATTAGCTAACCCGGCTCCGCCGTCCAGCTGGAGCTGGAGGGCAGGGGCAGACAAAAGCCTCCCTATTGACAGCCCCTCCGAGGAAGGGGCTTTTCTTCTCCCCCTCTGCTTTTCTTTTCAAACCCCTCTCCCCCCCGCTTGGGCCGGGGCCATGGGCTCATTAGCGCTGGGGCTCGTTGGGAGCGGGAGGGAGCAGATGGCAGCCGGGCGGCTGGCGCGGCCGGCCCTGCCGCCGCCTCTTCCCGCACAGCAGATGCCCGACTGACAAGGAGGAGGATTAACGGGAGCGAGGGGGCCGCGGGCACGGCGGGGCCGTCAACGGGGGCTTCCTCCCCAGCAGCACACCCCAACGTCTGGGGGCTGCCAGCCCGCTGGGGACAAACGGGGTTCGGGGCTGCCAAAACGTGGCCGGGAAGGCAGAGGTTGGGATGGAAGAGAGGTAGTCCCATCAGGGACTCTCGGCTGGGCTAAAAGTCACAAGGGAATTGCAGCCGCCTTCTGCCCTCGCTGGGGATGCTGTGACCCCCTGGCACTGGAGTGCCACAGCGGCTCACGCCCGGTCCCAGCACAGCTGGGGGGTGACACGCTGCCCCCCTCGTCCTGGCAGCAGCAGCGCCCAGACCCGTCACCAGGATCACCCGCGACGGCAAACCAGGCAGCGAAACTGCGCTTAATCCCCCTTCAGCGCCACAGCCCGCCCTCCCCCTCCGTGCGCAGCACATCCCGGGGGATTTAAGGGTTAAAGCACAAATCCCCTGCACTGCCCTGATGTGACCCACTTAGGCCATCTGGCAGGGAGGGATGCAGCAGCCTCCTTTCTCCCAGCACTGCCAGTGCTCACCCGGCATCACCGGCTGCCCCAGGAGCCGATACCGGTACCGGCACCCGCATCCCCCAGCCTCAGCAGTGCCCTGGCTTTTCGTGTAGAAGTGGATTTTGGCTGAGTTTGAGGGTGCTGGGACAGGGCAGCCAGTGCCACACCGCCGTGTCTGGCAATATGCGAGCGGGGAACCCAAACACCCCAAAAAACATCCCGCAAGCTCCCAGACTGCCACCAGCTCAGGGTCCCAGGGGGGCCCTGGAGCATCTCCCAGCCCAGCCACCCCTGGCACCCACGGGCTCCCCGTCAGACGGGTGCTGATGAAATACACAGCAGCACCGGAGCAGTCACTCCACGGAGCACGAACGGGGCTGCCAGCAGCCACGCTGCCGCCAGGGTCACGGTGAGGGGAGAGCCACAGCCAAAAGCCACACCAAGAGGGAGGAAAGGGGGTCTTGGTCGCAGGGCCAGCGATACTCACCCCCAAAGGCTGGGTAGAGGCTGGTGGCACCTTATCAGTGGAGGTTTAAAGAGGGTTTTGAGTTCATGAGAGTCAAAGCCCCTTGCAGCTGCCATCAAGGTGGGGATTGCAGCATCCTTACGGACCAGCTGGAGGGAATGGGACCACCCCGGCTCAGCGGAGGGGCTTGGGGCAGGGCAGGGGGGTCCCTGTCCCTCACCCCATCCCTCCGGGCACACAAACCCCTTGAACCAACCTGGGATTTTGCATGCACTGGAGCAACCCCCCCAGCAAAGGCAAGCGTGGGTTGGCCCCAGCCCTGCCCAGCCTCCCCACAGCACCGCGTCCCTCACCCTCAGCCCCAAAAGCACAGCCCCAGGCTGCACGGTGAAGACCTCCAGGCTCTTTGTGGGGAAAGGTTAATTGGAAAAGCCCCTTTCCCCATCACCTCGTTTTTCCCTTTCACACTGCAAACTGGTCAATAATCCATTTGCTTAGGCAGAGCCCCGCTCCGGGCGTGGAGCTGTGTCCGGGGCCAGAGTGAGCGGCCCCCCCAGGACCGAGGGAAGGGATTAATGTATTCTTTTGTTCCAGGATGAACCCTGGGTTTAGCAGAGCTTTAACCCTCCGAACCTCCCAGGGAATTTAGATGGAAGAGGCTTTATCTCTGGGACCAGCAGCAAGGTGGTGGCGAGGATGGGGCACAGGCAAGAGCCAGCTGGAAGGGGGAAAAAGCAAAAAAATAATATAGTCTTCCACCTCAGGAACCCCACCGCTGCACCACAAGGATGTAGGATTGAGCCCTTAGCTGTGCCCAGGGCACCCTGGGGGGATGGATTTGGGCTATGCCCACTGCGAGGGCTCCCGGCAGGACCCCCATTCTGTGACCGAGCCCCTTGGCACCCCGCGAGGGCACAGGACCCACCAGCAAAATTAAAGGGGAGATGGGCAGCACTGGCCTAGAAACCCCACCATTGCCGCCACCGCTGCGGGAAGAACGGGGCCGGATCCAGGGCAGAGATCTGCAGCGTTTGCAGAGGAGCAGCTGTCAAGTGTGGGAGAAAACAGAAATCCAGATGGTCATCTTAATTTTTCATTTGGCTAACTGGTCTCCCCGTCTCCTCTCTGGTGTGCTCTGCTCGCTGGCACGGCAGTCATTTGCTCTTAAATTAGCCGGGAGCATCGTCAGGGAAGAGAGGGCGATCCGAGCAGCGGTGCAGAGAAACCTTCAGGAAAAACAAACCCAGAGCGGAGCCGGCTGCGGAGACGGCTGCGAGAAGAGCTGCTGCGAACCTTGGGGCCGTTCTCCCAGAGGATGGGGAACAGGAGCCCGGCTCTGCCTACTGCCGGGCTACAAACCTGGCGCCAGCTCGGGGTGCTGGGGACGTTGCTGCGTACCCCGGTGGGGACCCGCTGCAAGGCCCCCGGGGATGTGAGATTTGGCATCTCATAGGCGCGATCCTGCCAAGAGAGCAGCCTCGGGCTCCCGGCAGAGCCCCGTGCGATGTGAGCCCTTAGGAGAGGAGCCAGGGACTGCGGTCCTCCTGCTCCCCCAGCCTTCGGCTTCAGCCCCCCCGGGCAGCAAAGCCCCTCCGTGGCATGGGGATGTGAGCACAAACACTCCGCAGCCCCCAGGGACAGCCCCGCGGGGGCTGACCCCACTCCACACCTGTAGCGAGGGCGGTAGCGCAGATGGCAGCGCCGCGGGGAATATCCCGGGCCCCGGCCGGCGGCACACGCTGCGAGGAGACAAAAGGAGCCGGGCTGCGCCGACACGGGGACCTGGCGACATCGTGGCCGGCTGCGCAGAGCACAGCCCGGCTCGGGGACCCCGTCGCGCAGGATCTGCCGGTGCCAAGGTGGGAAAGGCGGCAAAGCTGAGCCGGCGGGTCCATTTTGTCATGGATCAAGAGCTCCCGACCCCTGCGCAGACGGTTCCCGTGCCAGCGGAGCTGGCGTTGCCAGCGAAACAGAAAGGCATGCGCGTTTATTAACTTTTTAACGGAGCTGCAAACACTATCAGCTGCGGTCCTCAGCCCAACCGGGATGTCCGCAGCAATCTAAATTGCTGTGGAGAGCTGTGCATCGTTCCTGGTACTTGAGCTTACTGTATTTCTCCAGTGCCCTAATTTGTTGCTGTATTACATCGCCGACTGCGAGATATTTAAGCAGCACGGCTCGCTCAGGCACATTCGGGCAGGAGAGAGCGCGTGTGTGAGCCAGCACCCAGCCTGCTGACGGCCCCTTTGGGTGCCGACGGTAGCCCGATGCCGGGGAGCAGAAAGCCACAGTGGTTCCTCTCCCCCACAAAGGCTGAAGTCCTGCAAACGCTGCTCATGGAAACAAGATTTGCTCTTCTCATTTGGAAGTCTAAGCCGTGCCTTTCCCAATCTCTTACCCTGCTCAACGGCTATCGGAGAGATTGGAAAAATTCATGCTCAGGGAGCTGGGCCATGGGGGCAAAAGTGACCCCCCCATTGCACAAGCAGCGGGACCCCCGTCCCCCTTGCTGCTGCAGCTCACAGCCTCCGACAGCATGGGAGGCATCCAAAACGGCTCTCTCCCCGTGAGCTCTCTGCTCTTTAGCACAGGCTGAGCCCCCGACACCCAGCCCGCTGCAGACTGAGCCCCTCTTCTCTACCCACCCATCGCCTTCATGAAACTTTGGGTTGCTCCCCACAGCAGATGGGGAGCACCAGCACTGGAAATACAGAGCAAAGAGAGAGGAGAACCAGGAAAAGCCTCCTTTCCTTACAAAAACAGCGCAAAGAGGGTATTTTTAACCAATCTTGAGACAGTCAGCAAAATAAAACCGGTCTAAATTGGAGAGCGCATTTTGTTGTGAGGAAGCCACACGGAGCCTTGCCCATGCGACAGCCCAGCGGAGCAGCTCGGTGGGTACGAGCAGCCCCCTTGCCTCCTTTCACGGGGTTTGGCCCCAACTCTGCCTCTGGCAAACAGAGGGGCACTGACCTCCGTGGGAGCAGGAGGGACAGAGCGGGCAGGCACCAGGCGTGCAAAGCTGAGACCACTCGGCTTTGAGACCTGGGGGACACCAGTCCCGCGGCTGCCTGTGCCCATGGCTGCGTGCAGGCACCTTGGGCAGCTGTAGCCTCCGGGCTGCACGTCCCTGGGGTGCATCAGCCTCCCCCCTGTGCTAAGGCAGGGTCCGGCTGGACGAGGGGCTGCTCCCCTCCCCGGGCATCCCCTTCCCAATGGTCCCTGGTGAAGGACTGATGCAGGGAGAAGACAACCATCAGGACACACACTCCGGGGGTCTGCGAGGCAGGGATGGAGGTGATCACGGTTTCTGGATGATGACCCCCACCACTGCCCCCACTCCATAGCCCACCTATAGAGCTTCCAGGACCTCACCCTGTTCCCCTCGGGAGGCAGCCAGCTCCCGGGCTCCGAGCACCACCAAGCCAAAGTTTCCTGAGCCTGCTCCCCTCCAGAGCAGAGCACCTACACGGGGAGGGGCCCAGCCAGCCAACATCCCCCTGCCCCAGGCATGGGGGGGACCCCCAGGTCTTCCAGCCCCTAACTCGCAGTGTGGGGGAGGATACACTACAGACCCTCCTGATGGGGGGGGATGGGGGTGGTGTGTGGTACCAATTGGGGGTGGGTAGGAGGCTCGGGGTGGCACAGCCCCCATCCCGAGGCGGGATGGGGGGGGTGTCCCTGAGCCCCCCAATGCCCTGGCAGCCCTTACCTGGTCAGCGGCTTGCGGGCCGTGATGCTGGCCACGATGATGCTCTCGGGTCGCGGCGTGGCCACGGCTTTGAAGGTACCTCGCCAGAACTTCTCGAAGAGCTGCTTCTCGCCCTGCTGCACGCTGGCCATGGCCCCCCCCGGTCCCGGTGCCCCCCCCGGTCCCGCCGCTCTCCGCGGTGCTGAGCGCTACATCCCCCGCACGGCCCCGCTCCGCTCCGCTCCCGGCAGCCCGGCCCGGCGCTGCCCCGGTGGCGGGGAGCTGTGCGGTCCCCAACCGCCTCCGCCTCCCGTTTTGTGCCGGCGAGGCGGGGATAGGGGCCGGGCTCGGCCGCCGTCCCCTCCCCGGTGCCGCCTCCCGCAGCTGCCGCCGCCGGAGCCGCGGGGAGCCCGGCACGGCTCGGCTCGGGGCGGCGGGGGGGGCTCTCACCCGCTCCCGGGGGTGCCCCGGCGGGAGGAGAGCAGCTCCGGAGGGGACCCGGCGGCTGGGTTCACCCATCGCCTGCGGAATACATGAGCTGCCTCGCCGGTCACCCGGGACCAGGCGGCTCCAGGGGGGACCAGGCGGCTCCAGGGGGGACCAGGCGGCTCCAGGGGGGACCAGGCGGCTCCCACCCTAAAGGCAGGTTCACCACCCTCACTCACAGACCCATCCCCACCCTGGTGTTTTTGCAGTCCCCTGGACCCTCCTCAGTCCATCCCCATCGTTACTGCTTCCCGCTCGCTGCTGGGTCACGGGCACCCCCACACCTTGCCCTTTGCAGGGCACAGTGTCAGCCTGGGACCCCACACGTCCCCATCCACTGGCACCGGCTAACAGTAGCCTTTGTGTTTGCCCACTGCCAACCATTTACCAGACACAGGTGAAGAAAGAGGGAGAGCCCAGGGCCACCAGCTCAGATGGCCAAGGCAGAAAGCAGCAGGAGGCCATGGAGACTGCTCTGTGACTGATCCATACTGGGACCCATATGGGGAGGAGTTTTTTGGAAGAACGCCGCTTTTTCCCCACCTTCTACATCCTTTGCCATTTAACAGACACTGGTGGAGAGGCAGGGATGGGTCACGTTGCCCTTTGGCCCCAGCAACAGGGTCCCAACCAGATCAGAAAGCAAGACCTCACCTTGCAGGGCAGGATTTGGCCCGCTGGGACCAGGCACGTGGAGAGGCGGAGGGAAGGGCTGGGGCAGCACGAGTGCAGCAGGGCTGTTTCCCTTAGCCTCCGCACCAAGTACAATACAAACAACTTTAGGAGAAAACACTTCCCCTACCAGATGCTTTGAAGCGCAAGTAAAAGCTGGTGACCTTGGATGAATGAGACTCTCTCTATTGTGCCTTGGAAACCCGCACGGTACGTTTATGTAAGTGATGGGGGGATAATGGAGCCAGGAACAATAGGCAGTGGGAGCCGAGAAAGAACGAAAATCACAGAGAAACTCGATTGCTTTCTTGCGATAAATACAAAATTAGCAGAAGGCTCCTCCTGACAGCGTTGTCTGTCGAATTCTTCCTTCCCTGCCCCTTTTTTGCTTTCTGCTCCCGGTGCCGGGGCTCTGCCCCCGCTGCTACCCAGGGGACAGGCGGCCCCAGGCTGCGTCCCCATGCCGAGAGCCGCAAAGCGAGAGCCTCGGCGGCACGCGCCGGCCGGCAGCAGCGGGCTTTGTGCTGCGAGGCCGTGAGCGGCTGGAGACGGCTGCTGGGGAAGCGACGGCAGTGGGAGCGGGCACGGATCCAGCAGGGCTTTATAGAAACGCAGTCGGCTCTGCCAGACATCGCCTTAAAAGCCCGATAGGGAAGGACGACATTCACGCACGGCGGAGAGATGCTCGCTGGGAAGTTATTCGCCCCCGGGAAACCACCCAGAGGTGACGGGCACCGCACCGGGGCTGGGAAAGGCCGGCTGCGAGCTGCGGCTCTGCTCTAGCCCAGGACACATCAGGCATGCCACAGGCAGGAGATGTCAGTGGGGACCCTCCAGGGACCGCCACGGCCAGCAACGGTGGGGCAGAGCAGGAGGAGCAGGGGAAGGGGCTCAAGAGCACGCCCAGCACAGCGGGAGGAAGGTGCAGACAGCACCCACCAGCCCCAGCACAGCCACCCACCAGTGGGAGCGGGTGCTGCCAACCACCCCATTGCCCTTCTCCCACGGATGGGCAGGGACAGGCACCTACTCACCGCCTGAGCAAATCCAAGCCTGGGTCTCCTCTGGCCCTTCCAGCCCTTCCCCTGATGCACAGCCTACTCATTAGGAGCCCATTTCCCTCCAGAGCACATTAAACTCAAAGAGACATCAAGTATAAGCACTGGTCTCGCTCTGTTTTGGTGGCAAATGACCCAAACACAGGGTGGAGGTCAGCCCCAGCCCCCTGATTGCAGCTCGTTAACTAAATACCCCACAAGGCATCAGCCCCTGCATCCCCCTCACTGGGCTTTGTAGGATGAGTCCAACCACCCCCAGCTGCAAACAGGCTCCTCGTTGCACCCCAGGGCATTTTCCCCCCACCTTCCACCAGCAATCCTGGAACAGCTCTAAACACCCTAAAATTAACTACCAAATAAAAGGAATAATAAATGTTTGCACTATTAAATTAGCAGCACGGGTGGCGTGTGGGCAGGAGGAAGGCTGCGATCATTACAACAAGAACCCTCTCTCCTGGCATACCTTGTGGAGACATCAGTGAGCCAATTAAGCAATTGGCTCCGTTAACGGAGGCTCCTAGGAATAGACTTCCCCGCTATAGAATAACTGCGCTGTAATAAATTGCCTCATAAATAAACAGCCTGAAAAAGCATTACAAGACACCCAGAAAAAGCACTATATCATCAGCAGAAATGATACCGTACATTTCTAGTGTATCTATTAGCCCACGACATTGCCAGCGCTTCCCCGAGCCCAGGCTGGTGCCCCTGCGAGGAGCCATGGGGACGCTACCACGGGGCAGAGGCTGCCCCGAGCCCTCGGGGTGGTCACAGCCACGCGATGGGAACCGCGTCCCCGAAGCCCCCGCAGGTACTGCCTACGCTGCGAGGTGGGTAGCGTCCCAGCAGCATCCAGCCGGCAGTTACTCACCCCGTGGGCATGGCAGTAAATGCCACCCCGGGTTATTTACAGCCCCGGCGATAACGCGGGGCTCTGCCAGCTTGAAACGTTTGCACCCAAACGGCTGCAATAAACTGTGGCAGAGAGAGTGAACCCTGGGATGGGAACAGGGAAACCGGGACTTGGAGGATAGCAGCACAATTTTCTCCAAAGAAAAAAAAAAAAAGAATAAAAACCCCAATTTCTTCCTTAGAGAGCTCTTCTTCCATGATTTGGTGGTTGTTTTGTGGGTGGGTTTTTTAATGACACAAAGGGCTGAGCCTGGGCTTCCCCCACCCTGCCTGGGGGGCTGCAAACAGGGCTCTCTCCGAGCTTGCTGGGACCCCAGCACCTCTCGCTGCCCCCAGTGCCGCAGCCCTACAACCACCTGCACCCCACAGCAAAACACTCACCACCCCCTGGCCCTGCAAAGCCCCCCCTCGGGACCCAAAACCCCCTGAGAAACTCAGGCGGGACCTACCAGGCTCAGAGGCAGGTGGGGATGCTCCAGACCCCCAGCACCACCTTCTCCTGCTTTATCCTCTCCCACATTTAAAAGACCGGATCTCCCCAGCCCTTCCCACCCCCAGGCTTCGATTTTGGGGGTGATTGAGAAAAGAGAGTGGTCCCTGCTCTGGGTAGACACCCGCTGTCAAGGGGGATGAGCTCTGGGGCCGAGGGAAGAAGCGATCAGCGGGACAAAGCCGTGTACGCACAAGAGGGACCCGAGGGGAGGGAAAGGAGAAAATGTGTTTAACTAGGATTAAATTTTAATCTGTTCCCCCTAGCAGAGAGAAGAAAGCTGGGTTTGTCCTGGAGCTGCACAAATATTTTTTTTTATAAATGTTGATTTTTTAATTTTTTTTTAATTATTTGGCTTGCACCCAAGCAGGGAGAGCCGGAGCCCGGTTTTACCCAAACCGTCCCATTCCCCCCTCCACGCCGCGTTGGCGCGGTGTCGCTCCACCCATTTCCCCAGCCAAACAGGTTTACTGCACGTGCAGAAAATCAATAATTATCTTTGGGAAGTATTCATTATCACTCAAGAGTCAATAAACAAAGGCTACGAGTGCCCTCTATTCATGGCACTTCAGAAGCACCTACCAATTATTCCCTTGACTGAGCCAGCCCTGCCTGGCAGGAGGGGGCTTCTCCACCGCGCTGCAACTCCTGCTTCAGCCTGGAGGAGGAGGAGGAAGAGCTCCTTGCTTAAAATAACATTTGCAACTGAGATGTGGGCCTCCAAGGCGATGCACAGCTCTGCTTCAGATGTTGTGGCAGATGCGCATGGATGCGGAGAGGGTCTCGCCATGGGGCTGCCCAGGCGGAGGGGCTGGGAGATGCTCAGTGGGGCTGGATCCCGGCTGGTTTTCCCAAAAAATGGCGGGGTGGGGCGGGCTGTGGAGCAGGGAAGCAGCAATGGCCATGGGACAATGTGCAGCACCGCGTGCTGAGCCAGTGAAAGCCCTCAGAGGGTGGTGGGTGGCCGGGCAGCCCTGTGCCGCTGCACCCTTAACCTGGTCATTGTGATTTGCAGAGTCACTAGTTGCATTCATCATCTTTCTGGTGGGAAATACCTGTTTTATGGCTCTTTTACCCCCCGTTGAAAGGCTCCTGGCAGGTCACCCCTCTGCCCGTCCCCACAGCCAGGTCCATCCAAGGACGAGGCACTGCCTAAAGGTGTCTTTTCTCTGTCCTTCCTTCCTCCACCTGTGGAAAAGCTGTTTTCACCCACGAGAAACCCGGGAGCGCCCACAGCCCTGGGGTGGCTGCAAGGCTGTGCTTGTCCCTGGGGTGCGGGATGGTGGCAGCGGCCACCTTGTCCCTTCCCTCTGTCCCCTCCACCCCGTGCCTCACTGGGTGATAAATAAGGGAGAGGCTGGGAAGCGGAGCTGCAGCGTTCCTTGAAGAGCGCCGAGGCTGTGGGCGTTGGGGAGCATCCATCACCAGCGAGGGCCATCCATCAGTGCTGGGCTCAACAGCTTCGGCATGCTGGACGTGATGCACCCCGGGGTGGTGGGGGGCTGATATTGGGGGGGTGCAACTGCGCTCCCCTGGTTTGAGACGATGGAGGATGAAGGTGCCCATGTCCCCTCCATCAGCGCTGGCTCACTGTGCAGGGTGTCACCCCCAGGCCGCAGGACCCCCCCTGGCCAGGCTCCAGCTGCCTCACAGCAGTCCCAAAGCGCCTCTCCATCACCTCCAGATGGATACCTGCTGAGCCCCTGTGTCCCCCTCCCCAGGGCCACCCGCGGTGGCAGGACCAGGCATCTCCCACCCCGGCTGTCTGCACCCGCCTCGATGGAGGCAGACGGCTTCTCCATCAGCAGGAGGGGGCTCCGCAGCTCACCCACCCCCACACACCCCCCACACCAGCAAAAGCCCTTTTTCCTCCCCGCTCACCTACCAGCGCCGCCCGGCCTCGGTATTTAGGCAGCGCAAGATGAAACGGCGTAGGGACAGATAAGTGCGAGCGTTCGCATTTGCGGCTGCTGGAAAGAGGGGAACGAAAGAGCAGGCGCAGAGGGGAGGCAGGAGAGCCAGACCGCGGCCTTTTCTTCCCTTTGGCTTTAAAAAAAGCTCCAGAGCGGAAAGGGGAATGAGGGGATGGAGAAGAAAAATAGAATTTTTCCCCTCCGAGCTGAGGCGGCCGTGGCGGCGAGCCGGCCCCCGGGGACCATGCGGCAAAGCTGCGCAGCCGCTGCTGCTCTCCAAGTGCCACTGCCGAAAGGTCAAACGCAGCTGGCAGAGGGGGACAGAGCCCACAGCCGCACGTGTCCGGGCAGGAGAGGCAGGGTCCAGCTTGCCAGGCTGGGAGCAATTGGAGGGAAGCCCCTCGCTGGGCTGCGGCAGGCTCGGGCAGCCCCCGATGGCAGGCAGAGGGTCACAGCGCCCCGAGGATGCGCCCGAGAGATGGGGAGGGCAAACCACAGAGCTGCCCTCCTCTTCATTGCCTTCCCCAGCTGGTAATTAGCAGCCTCCAATCACACAGATAGCACCGTTGCCTGTTGGGGTAATTACTAGCTAACGAAGCGGAGGCAGCTCGGTTGGATCCCAGCCTCCAGCTCCGGTCCAGCTGGAGCAGGGGGTCCCGGGATGCTCAGTGCGGGTTTGGGGTGCAGAGCTGGAAGGTGTCAGGTTTTTGCCTCCAGCTTGGGAAGGGTGGAGTGGGTCAGACCCAGAATGCACATCCTCCTCCAAACATCCCTCCATCCACTGGGATGTTCCCATTCCTGGCTCACTCCAGGTCCTGGTGCCAGCCTGGTGGGCCCCCCCCATCATCCATTCCCCCACCCCGTGCCTGGCTGCACCTCACTGCGCTGAACCCATGAGCCTAACCGGGAGTGGGAGGAGGTTCCATCTCCTCCCCAAACTGTTCAAGCTTTAAAACCCCACTGGGCTCAACACCCCTCTCCTTTCCTTGGCCACCCCGGTTACAAGAGCCCACCTCCCTGGGGGAGCTGAGACCCAGACGAGGTGGGAGGGGGACAAGGTACAATCCCCACCCTATCAGTTTGGGCTCAGATCTCAAAACTCATTTCACGCCATAAGTCCCCCATCCTGAGCCCACCAGGGACAGGGAAGATGCTGCCCAAGAAACCTGGCCACAAACCCAAAGCTATTTAACCCAAACCTGCCTGGGGTACACTGATGGGATGCGCAATTTGACTCTGTGCAATCACCACTCATTGAGTTTTTTCTCTGGCTTTTTTTTTTTCCCCCTCCTCTGGATTATTGTGCCAGGGTAGCGGCAGCCGCAGGCAGAGGAGCCCTCTTCTCCCTCCTCGGTCCCCACCACGCAGGGCTACCCGCGCCACGGGGGAACGAAGCAGGAGGGAGCAAAGTGCCGCGTTCCGGCTTTTATAGACTATTACTTATAATGGAGAGGTACAAAAATACTATAAAATAAAGCACTTGAGGGCATCAGCCTGAGCGTTAAATAGGCTTCTGCTAAAAAGCTGCTTCGACTGAAAAAGCTTCCTGATATGGATTGGAGGCATTACCCTGCTTGGGAGAAAGCCGGAGCTCTGGTAAAGCCGGGGGGGGGACGGGCAGCACTGTGCTGGGAAAGGGGCTCTCGTGCTCCTCCTGGAGCGCAGGATGATCCCACCTGGGGTGCAGGATGCTGCTGCTCAGCTCCATCCCACCAGCCACTTATAGGTGCCTCAGGAGAGCACCCAGTCCCCCTAAATTTTAGGCATCCCATCCCATCCCATCCCATCCCAGTGGAGCAGCGCTGCCCCTGCAAAACATGCGGAGCATTTTGGGATGTTAATGGGCAGCACAACTGCTAATGTGTAAACTTTTACTGCTCCGCAGAGCAAATGGAGAGTTTGGGGAGCAGACACTTCCCATTAAGACGCACTAATGAAATGTGAAAATGTTTTACTGTGCTGTAATTTTATATATTTTCGAACACAGCCGCAGCTGCAGCACTGTTCCATTTGTGGCTAATTTAAGCACCAATTAAACTGGGCTAAATTACAGCCAAGTACGCCACGGGAACTGATGTGACAAGGGACGTGTCCAGGAGCCCCAAATCTCGCTGACCTTGCCGTCAGTGTTCGAGCTGGTTTGCGAGCCGGATCAAGAGCTGCCGGCTCCTGGTGCTCACCGAAAGGTCACTGCAGGTCCCCGAGGAGGGCTGGATTTGCCGGCTGGGGCGATGCGAGGGCCCTGCGCCTCCCACGGGCTCCGAGCAGTTGGGGACATCTGCAGGTGCCCGGGTCTTGGAGACGTCCTCTTCCCTGTTGGTTGCTGGTCAGGAGTTTGGATGAGGCCGGGCTGTGGCAAACCTTCTTGCACAGCCGGGGACTCCCACTGCCCCTCGCAGGAGCCGTGGTGGCCTTCCCGATGCATCTCTTCAGACCCCAATTACGACCTGCTGCACGCTGCATCCCGCACGTCGCTGAAGCTGCTGCTCGCCCCGGCTGCCTCCTGGGGAAGCTGATTCAACTCAGAAAAAAACCCTCATTTTCTGGAGAATGGAGGAGCTGGTGGGATTTTGTTCTTCCTTTTGGCTAAAGGAAGGAATAAATCACAGAATGGTTTGGGTTGGAAGGGACCTTAAAGATCACCCAGTTTCAACCCCCTGCCCTGGGCAGGGACACCTCCCACCAGCCCAGGTTGCTCCAAGCCCCGTCCAACCTGGCCTTGAACACCTCCAGGGATGGGGCAGCCACAGCTTCTCTGGGCCACCTGGGCCAGTGTCTCACCACCCTCAGAGTAAAGAATTTCTTCCTAATATCTAATGTAAACCTGCCCTCTTCCAGTTTGAAGCCATCCCCCCTCATCCTATCACTACATGCCCTTGGAAAAAGTCCCTCCCCAGCTCTCCTGGAGCCCCTTTAGGTACTGGAAGGCCGCTATAAGTTCTCCCCAGAGCCTTCTCTTCTCCAGGCTGAAGAACCCCAACTCTCTCAGCCTGTCCTCCCAGCAGAGGGTCTCCAGCCCTCGCAGCATCTTTGTGGCCTCCTCTGGACCCACTCCAACAGGTCCATAAAGTACCTAAATGTTGGGTTGTGCCCACCGGCCTCAGCTTTGTAGCCTCTCGAGTGGGGCTAGTGCCGCGCAGCTGGGTACCAGCTCCCTTTAGCAGGGATGGAGTCCAAAGGCAGCGTGGGTGTCCCACCGCCTCAGGTCCCACGTGGTTTGTATGGGTTAGGGTGCAGAGTCTGTTCTCAGCAGTTTGGGGTTGAGTTTTTAGCTGATGATGGTTGTAGGATGTGTTCCAGCAAGGATAGCTCAGAGGGCTTCAAAAGAGCTTCAGGCTGGTGTTTGGCACCAGCAACAAACTCAGCTGCTCCCACAGCCCCAGTGAGAGGACCTGCCAGCTTTCCAAGGGCAGTTTGGGGTTTTTTTTAGTTGATTTAGGCAATTGCAATAATTGCAATAAATCCCCTGGCCCCTGGTTTCCAGCTGAGCCAGGTTAGACTCAATTAGCTCAATTAAGGCTGGCATCCTCCCTTGTGTCCTGGGGCACCCCATTCCTGCAGACCCCCCTACCTGCCCCCCACCTTTCCTCCAGCCAGATGGACAGCAGGCTTGGTGCAGAGTGCCCAAAAAGCTTTTTTAAATACCTACATATACACATACACATATGTATTTTTAAATGGGTGTTTCCCAAGGGCAGCCAGGGAGCCGAATGGATGGCACAGACCCCGGGCAGGATCTCGCCCCAGAGCACAAACCCAGGTCGGGGAGGGGATGGGTTCCTTCACTCACCCCCTCCCTGCTTCTCCCCAAAATGCGGGGCAGAGCCCATCAAGGGCTGGCAGACGGCATCTGCTGCCCATCAACCAGCCAAGGCTGATGGGGAAGGCAACCTTGTCCCTCACCTGCCAAAACACCCACCCAGCTCCTCAACCCCCGGGTCTTCTCCTGGGATCGCTGCTCCCCACAAGACCCCGACCTCCCCGAGCCCCAGGGCTGGTGGCAGAGCCCACCCGCAGCCCCCTCTGCCTCTTACGAGCGCCCGTTAACCAGGCCATGCCTCATAAACTCCAATTAGCGGGCAGGTCATTTCCATCAGCCATCATCAAGCCCTGGCACCTGCGGCTGGGCAAGCGATAGCCCCGGGGAAGCGGGGTTGGCCCCAGCATCTCCCGGCGATGCCATCCGGCACCCGGCGGGCACGCGTCCCTCCGCTGGAGGAGGCTGCAGCCGGGGACAGACCTCCCCAGAGCGGCCGCTAGCTCCTCTCTAATTAATCCAATTACAACATCGCGTTGGCGGTGCAACCAGTGGATTAATTGCGGTTTGCTCCAGGTAAGCGGCGGGCGGAAGCCGCGTTCAAACAGGCTCGTTATTCGCTATTAACTGTGAAAAGCCCGGCCTCAAACCTGGCTGGCGAGGAAGGCGGTCCTGCCACCAGCATCATCCTCGCATGGAGAGCCGAGAGCTCTCTCCTCCCCGGGCTCGTTGGGCACCCGCAGAGCCCTCACGTCGCTCCCAAAAAACAAATCCTCTCTTAAGACTAAAAAAACCCAAAGATTAGGGGGACAACGCTGGAAGCAGGAGTGCGGAGTGGGAAGCCGCTTGCTCTCAGATATTTTTCCTAATAGAATAAAAAGGAGATTATTGGAAACAATTAATTGTTCAGACTGTCAAGAAGATGAAAGTGTCAGAAGTAAACAGATGCTGGTCACGATTCAGCGCTCATTAAGGCAGGAGAAGGATTCATTTCATATGCATGATTAACTCCTGGCCACTGATGATTTACACAACAGATGATCAAAAGAGAATTAATTATTCCACAAATCGGGCTGCTGCCAGCCCGGCCCCGGTCCCCACCAGCGCTGCCGAGGGCACAGCCCATGGCTCCTGAGAGCGGGGCCATCGTGGCCATTGTGGCCACCGCGGCTGTGCCCGGACCCAACCGTGCGCTGTCTGCCCCTGCCCAGGGGTGTTTGCCCCCGCAGCCCCCAGCCCGCCCTCCACGCCATCGCAGCCCGCCATCACGGGCATCCCCTCGTCTGCACCCACCAGGCACCTCCGGCATCACCGTGTTCAACGTCGGAGGGGTTTCGTGCCACCCAGCCCTGCCAGAGCGGCCGCCAGGGAGGTATCGGCTTTCTGACACTGGGCCCAATAATCTCCTCCTCCGTTAGCGGTAATTAACCCAGGGAAGGTTTCTCTCCACTTGACACCTTTTCTTTCCTTTGTGATTGATGGAGTCTCTTGCCGTTACAAATCCACGCCGTAATTAAAGGAAGGAACTCCACTCCCTCTACCTGATTTATTTTTTAATACGGTCCCCTTTTGATCTCGTTTCTCTCTTAATTAAATTACGAGCCGTGAATCAACACCCCGCCACTACAAAAGCTGCTCTGCCTCGCTCGCTTTCCTCCACCGAGAGGGAAACAGCACCTCCAGAACGTGGTGACGGGGAATCGCCAAGAGTTTACATGAAACACCAGCTCTGCTCTCCTGTGGGCTCTCAGAGAGCAAACATGTCCCCCCCCGGGGCTGGGGGTGCAGAGCAGGGAGTGATGCTGTGGGGTGATTTCTTGGCAGCCTCCCCGTGTCCCTGGCGGGTGCTGGGGCAGCTGGGGGGACACGGGGCAGCCGGGGGGACACAGGGCAACTGGGGGACATGGCCCCATCCCAGGCATCACTCTCCTGCCTGTGCCCGGTCCCAAGGAGGGAACCCCCCTGCCAGAAACGGCTCCTGGGCCCCACTGGGCTTGTTGGGCTTTGGAAACAAAGAATTATCAGTCCCCAAAGCCCCCACAGCGCCCGCCTGCTCCGGGGCTCAGCCCATCCTCGAGCATCCCCAGCACACGCGGTGCCCATCCCTGCCATGCCGGCAGCGTCCCTCCTGCGCCGTGACACCCCGGTACCCCCAGGCCCGGCTCCCCTGCGCCTCCCCTCCCTGCTCTGGGGCCACAGCCGAGGGAAAATCCGATGTCAGCCGCCTCCACGTGGCAGAGCCCCCCGGCCACGTGCCGCCGGCCCACCACTGGCACCGGGCAGGGCCGAGGTGCACCGCCGCGGTGATGCCGGGGAAACCATGTGTCACTGGGAGCGTAATGGCGTCATAACTCTTTCCTGTGCAGTCCGGGTGATGACAGAGCTTTTAATGAAGGATAATGGTGTTTTGCATTTAAATATACCGCACTGTTGACTCATGACTGCAGCAGCCCCGGCACGGGAGGAGTAAATCAGGGAGGGCTCCCGGCAGTGCTCCGAGCATCGTCCCGCCGGAGGCATCTCCGGCGGACACCTCGGGACCCAGGGCAGGCAAAGACACCCTCTGCCTCATCCCCACCCCTCCCGGCCGAGTGCAAATGAACCTGATGCTAATTTAATGAACTTCTGATGATTATCGCCTTTATTTTTAAATCTGAATTCCTGCAGGAGTCACCTTCAGTGGGGAAAGGCGGCCCCTCCCCGCGGCGGCGGCGGTGGGGGGATGAATTGATTGCCTGTATCTGATTAGCAATTACACTCGGCGCACTTCAGCGGTAAATACTGTCACCCTGGGCTGGGGACGAGGCGATGGCAGATTGCGGGGGTCCCCGGGGAGGGCACTGGGTGGGGGGGCCGGGACCCCGCAGGGGTGGGAGAAGCACTTTGGCATCCGGATGGTGCTGGCACCCATCGTGGGCTCGGTGCCCACCCTGCACAGAGCAGGAGGCCACAGGCCTCCTGGCTGGAGGGGACAGTCCCTAAAATAACTTTCTTCCCAAAGATTTTCGAGGCACTGGGGTGAGTTCGCCGCCTCTCCCTCCCCCGGGATAACCATCTCCCGCCGCCGAAGCTGCCGGGCTGGTGCTTGCGAGCGTTTATGAGTTGTGTCTTTAATACAGCGCTGGAATATTTGCCCTATAAATTCTTAAGAGCAGATTTATAGATGAGTTATTACTGGCATTACAGACTATTAATAAATCAGTTAAACCTACATAAAAAAAAATTTCATTCCCCCCCCTTTACGTTGGCATAATAAACATATAAGAAGGGACACAAGGCAGAGTGCTGCAGCTGGGCACAGCGGTGCCCGGCCACTGTGGCAGCGGGGCCATGTGCTGTGTCCCCGGGGCCACCTGCCTTGCCCCCTGGAAACCACCAGCCACCCTCCCCTGCGGGGCTGTGGGACGCACGTGGCTGTGCGAGCCGACGGTCAGGTCCCACAGCAAAGCTGGGGATCCGGGACACCACCACCGGGACACAGAGGACCCCGGCACGTCCCCATTTTGCAGCCGGCAGAGGTGTCCCGGGGGAAGCAGAGGGTTTCTGAGCGCTGGAGCAGGCACCGAGGCACACAGGAGCGTGGAAGGGACAGGGGGGACGATGCTCTGACTGCGCTGCCTCCTCCGTTTCGGGAGGCGAGGTATTTGCAGAGCTGGCTGCTCGGTGTACGCAAGCTATTTCTGGAAGGGCTTTGATTGAGAAAAGCCATCTGGAGAAAGGCGGCAGCGGAGCCGCGTCTCCGGGAGCAGCTGGCCCCGTGCTGGGATCATAGAATCATAGAATGGTGGGTTTTGAGGGCTCCGATGAGTAGGGGAAACATGGATTCTCCCCTCGGTCCCCGGCTGCAGCATCCTGTGAGGTTGCATCGACCAGCTGGATGGCAGGAGGTGCTTTGCCCCCCCTTCCTCCCAATTCAGAGTCAGTGAAGTCCCACTCACACCTTTGCCCAAGGCTGGAAGGGAGGTGCTCCGCTTCCCCTCCACCCCGTTAAGACCTGGAGATGCCATAAAACCAGATCACGATGCTGTCGTGGGTGATCGGAAACCTGGGGCGGAGGTCTTGAACCCAGCACCACCTCCTGGCGCCAAGTGAGACCCTCTTTAGGAAGAGAAAGGGGTTGAGGAGAGGTGTAGCAGGAGGACGGTGCCACCGCTGCCACCGGGCCGAGGCGATGGCCCCACACATGGCGCGGTGCTTCGGCAAAGCCCCCCGGTGCTGCCGGGCACGAGGAGCCCCCACGAGAGCCGGGACATCTCTAAGGCAGCGGAGGGGGAGATAAACAAACAAAAATGCAATATTTTCCTCGGCCGCCAAGATTCCATCAGTGCTGGCTGGCTGGGTTTGATTAAACCTCTCATTTATTGCATTTGGGAAGAATATAATTTAGCTACCAGATTAAAAGCAAATAAGACCCACGTGAAGGGTCCCAGTGCATCCGTTTCCCCAGAGCCACCACGTGCCTTGGCAGGATGGGCCAAAGGGGGACAGTGGCACCTCGGGGTACCCTCAGCATCCCTGCCCAGGGGCTCCCCAGGCTGCCGGCCCCTCCGCCGGCCTTTCTCCAGCCCAGGACGCGGCCTCGTGGCTCCCACGCTGCGTGGGGTCTCCCCTGGGGACTGCAGGCACGGGGGACCCACGTGGCCAAGGAAGGACCACCGCAGGGGTGCAGACTGCTCCTCCAGCGGGCAGGAGCATTGAGGAACCCAGTCTCATTAAGACAGGTCACCTGGTGAAAGGACATCCGTGGGTCACAGCCACCCAGCCGGTGTCGGGGAGCTGGACCGTCCCCGGGGCGCACCGAGTCCCCGGGGCAGCAGAGCTCCGAGGGGGACGCGATCCCATCCCCCATCTGCCCCAGGCAGCTGCTGGGGAAGAAGCCCTGCTCCCCAAAGTCATCTCCCTACAGGTTATTCCGCCAGGCACACACCACCCTGCTGCTCTGGCAAGCTTTCAGCTCTTCGCCTATTACTTTTAGATGAGGCGGCTATTTAAGCAGCGCTTAAGTATTACGGCTGCTGGGCTGTAAAGCGTCTCCGTGACACCAGTCCCCGCTCTCCGGCACTTTAAAAACCTCTGTGTAACAGAAATTAATAACACAGTGAATTGTACTTGAATACGGCTTCTGGAGAGATAAAACGGTGGCGGGGGAGCGGTGGAGGGTGAGGAAGGGGAGCTTAACCTCCCCTCCCCTTCCCCACCTCCCAGGGCAGCGATGGACGGTGCCGTCTTCAGAGCATCACAAACCCAGGTCAGATTGAAACCCAAACGCCCTGAGGTCCACCAGCCTTTCTCCTCGGGGTTGTTACTGGTGGTGATGTGCATCTGAAGTCTAACGGCACAATGTCAAATGACTGCTTTCTAAACAGGCTGGTTTTTCTTCCCAACCCAATGTTCGGAAGCCGGGAAGGATGGAGTTGCCTCCTGACACCAGTGGGGTTTCAGTCAGGTCTCGCCCAGCAGCCAACAATCGATGCTCAACCCCTGTGCCAACCGTCTCCAGCTTCAAGCTGCTCCTGGCTGATGCTGTTTGTTCACTCCGCGACGGACAGAATTTGGGGAAACTCAAGCCAAAAAACCTCTACAGCTAGAGGCTGCAGGGCTTTCAGCCTCAGCCTTTGCCAAATCAGTGCAGCAGCAGACAAACCCACCAGCCCTCCATGGAGCCGCTCCTGATCCCGGCAAGCAGGGAGAAGGAAAAAATGTATTTTGAAAAGAGGCAGGTTCACAGGGGCTAAGCGTAATTTACCCTGCAGGCAGGAACGAGGGGCCAGCACGGAGAAGGAGCATCTTCCATGGGCTTCAACCCCAAGGGGGACGCGGTTTCTTCCCAGTTTTCGGCTGGAGTTTTCGGCTGGAGCGCCGCTCGTCTGCGAAACTTCCCTGGTTAGGGAAGCGCCAGTGGTCGGGACCTCGGCGTCACAGCTCCGCCAGACATCCCGTGGCCGTCATCGGCGGTGACTAATGAGACGTCTGAGCTGTCGCTCAGCACTGCGATGAGTCTGCAAGCGAAACAAGATATATTAGGGGAAAACGCTTGTGGTGGAAGAAAAGGGCTGGGCTGTTAACTCCAACCATCGCAGATCCCGCGGGGAGACTCCCGTTGGCGTCTGACTGTTCGGACAGGGAGTACCCAGTCCCCAGCTGGATGGCAGCTCAGCCAACGTCCCTCCCAAACACCATTTGCTTCCAATTTCTGGGGGGATTTGTCTCGCAGGTGCCCCGCAGGTGCTGGCAGGAGAGGGAGGCAGGAGCAGGTCCCACCTGCCTGGGGAGAGCAATGCAATGTCCTTCAGAGCTGGGATCTTCCCTCCAAATCCCTCTTTCTTTGACAAGAGCAGAAATCATCCACTCAATCTTCAAACAGCAGTTCAAAGCCTTCACATCACTCTCATGATTAATTAACAGCTAAATAATAATCCAGGATAAGTCTTACCAAGGCATAAGAACTGCAACATGGTCAGCTGGTGACGTGGGGGATCCAAGGCTGGAGAAAGCTTCATGTTCCCAGTTAAATCCAACATCTCCCAGGAAAACACGGGCTCTTCCCATAACAAATAGCAGTGTCAGGAGTTAATCCTCACCAGAGGAACATTTCAAACAAAACCCACCTCGGGCAGAGGGTCCGTTCACTTTACACATGTTAACACACGTGTGCTCGGGCAGGGGAGCAGCAGAGCTGTGGTCGCCGTTGGCCAACCCAAGTGCCCACCAAGGCAACGTGTGGCTGAGTCTGTAGAGGACAGGTTATGGGTGGCACAGAGCTGATGGTCAAGCAGGTGGCTCAGGAGAGAGGCACGTGTGTAGCCTGAGGATGGCCATTAAATATAGGGACGCCATGTCAAACCTGAGACATCCTCAAATGCAAAGAGTAGCAAGCAGAGAAGAGGCTCTGGAGGCTCCCTGTGGTGTCCTTGTACTGGTTTTAGACATCATGGCTGGGCATTGAGCCCCCGGACCCCCAGCACGGCCCAGAACGGCTGCCTTCCTTGCTCTGGACTCCCATCTGGTGATGATGTCCTGCTCCAGCGGCCGTCACTGCAGGATGCAGGGTGCTCCCCACGCCGTGGGTGAAAGCCTCACAGCCCCACCTGCCTGGGGGTGCTGCGCCTTTACTTCCATCCCCCCTTTTCCCAAATACTAGGAAGAAAAAGAAATAAATAATCATCAGCAGCAAGCCAGCTGCACCAGAACATTTATTTCATATTATGCATCATTTATTTTCAATTATCACGGTACTTCCCCCCCCCTCCCCAATTCCTCCCTCCTTTCCCGCACACTTGGCAGATCGCTGGTGGAAAGTGCAGAGTTGCAAAAGAGCCGTGGCAGGAGCAGTGGCTGTGGCACGAGGGGAAGGGACAGATGTGATGGGGACAGTGCTGGCACCTCTTAACAGCCGCGCGGGGCTGGGAGGAGGATGGCAGCCCATTGGGAGGGGGGTGAGGACGGAGACTTCAGGGGCCGTGGGTCAGACAAGGAGAGATGTCCCTGCTGTCAGCTCACCTCTGGGCTAATGTGCTGAAGGAGGTGACAGCAGCACAGCAGAGGCGGTGATGGGGACACTACGGGGTAGGGCACAGAGAGGGATGAGAGCAGCACTATGAGCATCTTCTCCCTCTAGACACAGTTTCACCCTCCCAGACTCAGCCAAGCACCGGCTTTCTCCCCCTTTCCCTCTCCTCTGGAGACCAGAGCCAACCTGCTCTCAAAGCCTTGTTGGGTTGGAGCTTGGGGATGAAGCCAAGTCAACCTCCGGCTGGTGGGAGATGTCCACACCTGACCTCGGGGATGCAGCTTGAGATGTGGTTTCTGTAGCCAGTAGCTGAAAAACCCGAGCCCACCCTGAGTCCCCCTATGGCCAAGAGACCTCCAAGTGGTGGCTCTGGGCAGGACCAGAGCTGCTGTGGCCAGGGTGCTTGTGCAGCACCCACGTCCCACAGCATCCCCATCCCACAGGGAGATGCTGCAGCTGCAGCCCAGGCACGGGGATGCGGCACTCGCCGTCTTTGCCCTACACTTACACACCAAACGGCTTTTTTATTCCCAGGTCTATCTCAGTCAGAGCCGTTTGAAGATATCTGACATATCATGAAGGATTTTCTAATGGGGTTCAGCAGACTTTAAGATTTATATCAAAAAGCCCCAATTCATTGAATTAATGCTGCAGAGCAAAACCATGGCTGCTTAACAACTGGAGTATCAGTATTTTACAGCAACATAACTAATAAGGCCATTAATACAAACTGGGCTCACTCCTGACATTTATATCACTGTAAATCTCTCTCTCAGCACTGGAATTATTTATGCCATCCCAGGCACTCGAGAAGCGCTGTCGTCCTTTATCAGGCTGAAAGATTTAAACCAAGAAACGACAAATATAAACGTAATAAAAAAAAAAAAAGGGGGGTGGGAGGGAGATACCTCAAGAAGAGCTGGGACAGGACCCCGACGCAAAGCTGGGGCTGCCCCTTTGCTTTCCAGCAGGGATGGGACGAGGGGGGACCTGCACCCCTGCCAGGTCCCTTGAGACCGAACCCATCCGACGTACCTGGCTGCGGCTCCCCATGTGCACCGGGTTTGCCGGAAGGAAAAAACGGGTTTGCAAGGAAAACCGGGATGATTTTAAGCAGGTATGGTGGATGCGGATGGTCCCCTTCTCCCCGACATCCCCTCCAGAGGAGGTGTTCCAGCACAGCCCCGAGCCGGGGGCAGCCAGGAAGGCTGAAAGCTGCCCAGGGTGAGAAGGCTCTAAAATCTCCCCCCAAAAAACCATCCCCAGCACTAACCAAGCACGCGGGAAACTGCAAATAGGAAGGAGATCCGGGCAGGGGGGTGGGAGAGGAGAGGAGCCTGACAGACCTCACTGAGTACTAATTATTTCTGGCATTATCTGCACAGACAGATAAGGTTTTCATTAATAAACTTGAAGAAGGTGGTGGTGGTGGAGGGGGTGGGGGGAGCAGAGAGAGAAGCGGCAACAGCCAACTGCCGGGCGAGAGCTGCGAATGAACCACAACCACCAGCGAAACGCAATCAGGCGCAGGGAGCAATTAGGGGCCCGGCTAGCAGTGGGGGACATGGGGGACAGTAATTAGCTGCCAAGCCTGTCCCCGCTCGGCTTTGTTTTGCAGGCTGCCTCATAATTCACGACATGTTGGGAATGAAATCGTTAGTAATCTTTCATAGGCAGGGCCTTATTAAACCCGCTATCTGCGCTTATTTAATTGGAAGGAGATAAAGCCAGGCCAGCGCGGGAAGGCGAGCGAGGGAGATGCATCGCGGCCTTGCTGCCAAATAAACGCAGGGGCTGCGGGTGTGCGTGGGGGACAGGGGGCTGCAGGGGCTCCGAAACCACCAATTCTGGTTTTTACCTACGTGAAGGAACGCTGAGGATGGGGGGAAAGCCCTCGGTTCGCAGGCGGTGTCACCCAGGCCGTGGGCTCCGGGGCAGGATTCTGCAGGAGCGTGGTCTGACCAGCTTTGTGCTGGCTGGGAGATGGGGGGATGGATGGATGACTGCTGGGGGGGACCCACGGAGCTGCAGCAATGAGCAGATGCAGGCAGGTCCCCATGGCAACGGGGTGGTCCGGCCCCTTCCACCCTGCACAGCATCACCCCAAAGGTCAGTGGCAGCCCGGGGGCTGCTGCTGCCTGCGGCAGGAGGAGGGTGATGGGTGACCCCGAGTCCCTCCCCTCGGCAGCCCTCGGGCCATGCCGCATGAGACACGGGCTCTGGCTGACATGGGGTCCCCCACAGCAGCTTCATTGTGGTTCTGCTTCGATTCAGATCAGCTCAAACCAGAGATCATTTCCCCCCCGCCCCTTCCCCTGAAGATGCTCGGCCCACCCAAAAGAGTATGTTGTAGCAGATCATTAAAACCAGGACAAACCAAACCCCCTTTCCCCAAAAGCTCAACCCTCTGCATGATGCAGCCACCCCAAACAGCCACCCCTGGCTGACTGGTGACCCCACGCAGCAGCCCCCAGCCCGACCCGCTCCCCCCGCCTGCCCTCTCCATCTCTCCCCCAGCGCCTGCCGATGCGCGGGGTGACGTTTCCGTCAGCCGCACTGCTCTCCCCGGGGAGCCGCGCTGCTCCGGCTCCCTCCCGGGTAGCTGTTCTCTTTGATTGCTGTTGAAAGGAGATAGCATCCTACCTGATGGGGAGATTTCCAGCCCTCCTGCGAGAGCCCTTTGCTTTCCGCCGAGCCGGAGCTGCAGGGCCTCCAGCAAACTTTATTCACAGAGGGGGGAAAACGGAGAGAGATTGGAAAGGTGGAGAGAGAACTGCTTTTCTCTGTTTTATCGGAGCCGAGGCTTTAAATGGCTCTCCTTAAACCGCGGCATTGCAAAGGAGGCGAGAGCCACGCAGAGGTGAAAGGACGATCTTTCTTGAGGCAGGGCGAGGTGCCATCTCCGTAAATATTTAATTAGGAGTCAAACTGCTAGACCAAGGCATTCTGCCTGCAGAGATTTATCGGACACAAACATCAGCTGTTTGAAAAAGTAAGCAGCTCATCAGGAAGTATTTCTTCCTGCTCGCGCCTGAATCCGTGCCTCGCTATTTAAAGCCAGAGTAACCTGATAAGTCTCTTTATGCCACCCCAGCCCAGAGACGAGATGGGCTCAGGGGCTGGGAGTTGGCCCCTCGCTCTGCCCCAGCCAGGGAAGATGCTCTTAAACCCCGTCCTCATACCAGGAAGCATTCTGAACCTTGCTTCGGAAGGCCAAACTTGCACTAAAGCCCACCAAAGCCAGGGTTTGGTCTCAGCAATGGTGCTGGTGATGCATGACCACAGGTCCTCTCCTGCCTAGCTGGCCTTGCAGGGCTCTTCCAGATATCCTTCGGCTCTGGAGAGCCAAATGTGGGCAGACACAGCCACATCCATCTCCTGTCCAGCTTGTAGGCACCGCAGGATGGGAGGGTCTAAAATTCCCTTTGCTACCTTCAATGAACTGACCCCAAGATGGGGAAGTTTGGTTGGAAATGTCCCCGTGCTGGCATGGGGACAGCATCAGGTTTCTCAAGGGCACCAAGAATGGTCCATCAGTAGCTCAGGATCCCAGGAAACACAGCTCAAAGTCCTGTGTTAGGAGAGGGAAACGTTGGCTCTTGATACACCCACAAACATTAAGCTTGCGAGTCGAGCCTACATTTAAGAAATCACTAACGCTTAAGGAGCTAAAACCCAGTGTACGATTGATGGCAAACAGAGCTGCTCTACACCAAGCTGAGTTTGAGCGTGTCCTCCAGCGCCTGCAACACGTTTGCAGTGCAGCTCGACTCATGTCCCAGCTGGGAAGGACTGCAAGGATTTATATTGTGTCTCTCTGCCCCCGCGTCCATTCCTCCCTTGTACTGCCCGCACTGGCACCAGTTTGAGCCACCTCTCCGATTCCCATTTAACATTGCAGGGAATTGCCGGCATCTCCTTTCCGCCTGTCTTTCCCCTCTCGGTCACTCAAGCAGAGGGAAGGTTTCATCGTTTCCTTCAAGGTGCTGAAGTGCTGCTTCTGTCGAGCTGCTTATCCAGAGCAATTCATGCGCCACAGCCTCAGCCAGATCCAACGAGAATGGCAGGAGAACAGAGCAGCTTTGCTTCCAGCTTTCCCCCTCCCCGTGGTGGCACCCGAGGTCCCCAGACCAAACCACGCTATGTCCTTGGTACTCTCCTAACCTTCAGCCAGGTAGAGCCAACCTCAAATCAAGGAGAGTTTGGCCCCAAGTTAAACTTATAAAAAGAAAACCTCCAAATCATCTCACTGGAAAAAAAAAAAGGGGTTGAAAGGCCAAGCTCCTCTCTGCTCCGGCTCCTTCGCCCTCAGAAGAACAAGCAAACCCCAGGCTGCTTAATGAAGACCTGCCGTGCTCCATGGGCGCAGTGGGCAGAGCCCAAATTCGCTTCCCCGCGGCCAGCGAGCACACAGGGCACGGCCGGGAGCTGTGTGGGATGCAGACCTGCTCCACCGCTGCCAGCGGGTCTATGCCACCCCATCGCCTTTCGCTTTGCTGCGCAGAGCTCTCCCACAGCCCTGACAGCTCGGGGACGTCCAGAGGACCAAAGCTGCGGTGGCAAGCAAGAGGCCAGGATGGGACCTGCCAGGGAGGGAGGTCAGCCCGGCCCTGGCACAGCAATACGGGGGGAGAGTTCAGAGTGCATTGTGGACTGGAGATGGGTTGAGGGAAAATCCCATCCCCTATCCTTCTAGCATCTCCTTTCTCATACCTCGTTGCCCAGCTCCTCGGTAAACCCAATAAAACCTTTCTCCAGATCCTCCTGGTAAGAGCAGTGACTCGCCCTGCTTGGCTGTAATTAGCTGCAAAGCCACCAAAAAAATCACCCAGCTGAAGAACATTTAAGGACCAAAAAAATGGAACCGAGCTGCAAGAAAGCAAGCAAAATCCATCATGGCTAATTATTTGCTCTTAATTGTCAAAAAAAGATGGATTGATGAAAGGAGTTGGTAAGCAGGGCGATAGCAGGAGTGTTCTCGAAGGCGAGCGCTGTAGTAGGATCCGAAAGCAAGACTTTTCATAATCCATGGGCTGTTAATTATCTAAACACAGGTCCCTTGGAACTGCCTGAGTGAAGATTAATTAGTTTTTGAAATAATAGCTAAATTGATACTGGGAAGGAGTTTGGGTTCCAAAATAATGGCTGAAAATTAGCCACCCTGTTTCTCCATTTCTCTTTGCCATGTTCAGGAGGACATTTGTCTCTGTTGCTTTTTCAGAAAAGGGCCATTAATCAAACCAGCAGATGGTCCTTCCCAACCCTGTGATGCTGCAGAAAGACAAAAGGGAGGAGGAGGAGGAAGCAATCACCCACAAGTGTTAAGAAAAAAAATCCCCAAACCCAGTGATTAGCAACCCCAGAGACCATCTCCCCAGAGAGGGCTGGATCTGTTCAACCGGAGTAACGCTCCTGGAGATGAAGAACATCTCCTGTGACAAGCAGGCACCTACAGGAAAGGGATTTGACCGTCTTTAAAACAAATTACCTGCACTAATCCCAAATACTGGGATTTATGTCTCACGGTTCACCCAAGTTTGACGTCTAAGTTGTCACTGCCTGCCAAAGCTTTCACCCATGAGTGGGCCACACATGTGTTAAGGGCCCGTTCCTGCATGTCCCGGGGGGGTGTGCATGCTGGCTTGTCCCTCTGCGGCGATGCTCACCGTCACCCTCTCCCACCCGGCTGCACATTTCCCAGGACGCGCGGGAACATCTCTGTGTGGGAACATCTCCGTGTAGGAACATCTCCCGTCAGCATCGCTGACAGCTCTGCTGTCACACGCGGCTGAGATCATCCAAGGGGCTCAGGAGCTGTCAGATGTACACGCACGCACACAGCGCCATGGCACACATCATCTTTCCTGGGAAAAATCAGCCGGTGGGAGCCTCGGCTCCTCTGAGCAGCCCCCGAGTGCTCCCTGCCCCCCCGGGCATCCAACCCTGCCTTGGGGATGGTGTTGGCCATCGTCACAGGCAGGTGAGTGATGTCCCACAGCCCCCTGGGCCCGGAGCCTGCCAAACCCCTCATTGTGGGTACCCACCCAGGTGGGACCCCCCTACCGAGAGGGACCCCGCTGCCAAGAGGGACCCCACTGCCGAGAGGGACCCTGCCTTCCCAGCCCGCGGTGACGGGGTGCTCCGGGGAAGCGGCCGCGTGTTACAGCCCGGTGAAGGCGCAGGCAGCTGAAGGCTGCCCCATCAATCACACCAGCCTCCGCTCGCGGAGCCCTTTGTCTTGAAGGAGCGTCTGCTCCATCACATACGCACGGCTGACACGCGCGAAACCCTTCGCGGCGCTTATTGATGTACGTTACCTTGGGTTTTATGGCATAATAAATAACGGGGGAGACGCAGACACCCATCCCCTCAATGCGGTCTGCACCGCATCGCCCACCCTTTGTGGCTTCTCAAACCCAGCACTGCAGACAGCATCTTCCCGGGGGTGCCGTGACTCAGACACCCCGCCGGCGACACGTGTCCGAGGGACGGGAAGGTCGTGCTCCCGGGCGGGGAGGCCAAGACCTTGTTCTCTTTCCTATTCAGCAGCCTTTAGCAAAGAGGCGTCACCAGCTACCAACAAAAAACGTCCTTCCAAGCTGCTCGTTATCTTCAGCATCAAACAGCCACAGCCAAACGAGGGGCACGCCGGCTCGGCGCAGGGGGGTTCTCCTCCACCACCTGCCGGAGACGTGGCGCAGAGCTCAGACCCTCTCCGTGGAGGTGACAGCCATCCCCGTTGCAATACAGATGTCCGGCACCCCCTGGAGACCACCGCCCCGCTCCCACCTCACAGCAGGGACCACTAATGGCCTGACCCGCTCTCACTGGACACCCCTTGTCGGCAGGATCGGACCTCGGCGGTCTGTTACGCCGCAGAGGAGGGTTAAGCGGCGCTGGGAGGAGAGATCCTGTTAGACGAGAGGGAGCGGGGGACAGAGCCGTAGCAGAGGGCAGCCACCCCACCTCCGCGAGACTCGCTTTATCAGCACGGAGCACCCACCACCACCTCAGCCAGCGAGCAGCAACATCTCATTAGTTACGGTGGGGCTCCCGCTGCTCCGCCAGCCTGGGCTGAACCAGCTCCCAACCGGCAGCGAAATTCCCCCCCCAGCAGCAGATCAAAGGCCGTGCAGGCAGAGGGAGGGGGAACACACCTTGCGGCGGCCGGTCCAGCATCATCCTCAGCTCCTGGAGCGCACGGGCTTCGGGATGTGCAACCTTGTGGTCTCGGCCCCACTGCGGTGCCTTGGCTAGATTAATCGCTCCCGCCGTGGGCAAGAGAAGTCAAGCGGATGCCGTCTCCTTGGCCATTACTCTGATTTTTCATCCTTCGCTTACTGTGAATAATAAAATAAAAAAAAAATAAATAAAAATGAGAGTGAGAGTGGCAGCCCCCCTGCGCGGCATCCATCGTCACCGTGCACACAGCCAGAACGGGGCGAGGAACACCCATCGCTCACTGTGCCCTTCACTCTCCAACAAGCCACTGATTGATCTCCAGGTGCCAGGAAGAAGCGTGGCTCGCCAGCAATCCTTAAGCAAAACAGAGGTTCCTCTGCCTCAAGGAAGGGCCAGGTCCTACGCGGAGCCTGGTGGTGCCCCTTCTCCTGCAGAGAGGCCCGGAGCAGTTCTTGGCATGGGTGTCGTCAGCGCTGCTTCTGACATGGGTCTACTTGGATTAATTTAACTGACAGAAACACACACCCTCAGCTGGGAAGATACTTCTATTGCCAGGTTTTGTGGTGTCTCCACCAAAAACAGAAGCAAGGGGAGCACCAGGGCCCAAGGGAAGAGCTGTTTCAGGAGCCGTTACAGAGGTGGCTCGCAGAGTCTTTGGATGCTCAGCATCCACACCACCTCCTCCCTCCTTCAGGCAGGCACCGCGGCCCCCGGGGGGGGGGGAGCAGCTCCACTCGGACATCTCCATGCCTGGTGCTTTCAGCATGGGCTTTCTGACCCTCCGAGTTACTCCTGTCCAAGCCCTCGCTGTCTGCAAGCGCAAACACCAGCTCTTCTGGGCTCTCCAGCACGGTGGGGTGAGCAGGCAGTCCCTTTTCTGCGTCCCCTTTTAGCTTCTTCCCAGCCCCAGGGGCGCAGGTAGTTTCTTCATCCCTTTTTACAAGGTGATTAAACGCCGCATTTGTAAAACACTTCGTTCTGGGACACAAATTATGTAAAACGCACTCAGTGGGATCTAATAGGTGCTGATACCGGTGGGGACTCCGCTCCCAGGATTTACTTCCCCGGGGCTGTGAGAAGCAGGCTGGACAGCCTGCTGGGCTGCTCCATCCTGGGAGAGGGTCTCCACCAGGCACAGCGCCGAGCTCCGGCCCATCCTGCTCCATCGCAGCTTCCCGGGGACCTCGGAGCCTGTCCCTCCTCTGGAGAGGGCTGGGTGGTTGCACGGACGGCATGAGAACAGGCCAGTCTGGAGGGGGCCTGGGCATCACACGGAGCAGCTCTGGAGGTCCAGCACATCTGGATCTCCTGGCATTGCTTATTTTAATGCTCACGTGGGGTTTTCAGAGCTCTTCCGTTGCTACGAGCCGTGCTGCAGCACCCTCACGCGCCATGCTGGGAGAAGACCATCTGGATGGACCTTTACTTATCGCTGTGTTTCCAAGCAGCTCCAAGGATGCTCTACCTGCCCGTGGCCTCGACCAGCACTTACCCAGCAAAAGACAAGGCGAACCAGACAGAGCTTTCCATTTCCTCGGTTGGAAACGATGCTGCTTGCCTGCAGACAGGTCACTCCTCAGGGCAAGCGTCAGAAGAAGGAGCTCTTACTTCTGGACAGGCTCGAGGATGCTCTGGGGGAAAGCACTGCGGGCAGGTGACGCGCTGGATTAGGACAGAAACCGAGCCAACCTGGAGCCTGCCTTGGGTGCACCACTGCTTTAAAAAAAAAAAAAAGGAAGAAAAGAGAAATCAAGATTTCCTGCCCCCGATTCGCTGACTCATTAATGACTCAAGGGGCTAAATTTAGCTATCGAAGCGCTCGGCAGCGGGGTGAGCGGCTGTTGGCCTCTCTTTAACCTTATTATCAGACCTTTTAAGTAAACCCTTCACCAGCTCAGGAGAGATTCTGCTCACGCTCCAAGGGGATTATAAACCACCTCTGAAAGCTGGAATAAAGCACATGTACGTACAGAGGTACACACACCGCTCTGTGGTGGCGATGCGAGACCTGGGAGCGGAGACACAGAACTCGAGTGCATCACGCTTGGTGAGTCGTCATAGCAACAGGGAATTTTAAAAGCAATTAGGTGTGGGTTCATCTTGCGTGGCTCCGAGGGATCTCGAAGAGCCCCGGCCCTGCAGGCAGCCTGCCGGGGCCGCTGCGGGCACGGGGCTCCTCCGGGTCAGAGGGACGCGGTGGCACTGGCTAAACATCAGCGGGCAAACCCCAAACGCCTTCGCAAGGCCGGCAGGAGCGGGTACGACAGCTCAGCCCGGCCGAGGAGGGGACATGCCCCATGGGGCAACACAGAGCTGCCACCCGGGCTTGTTTCTGTACCAGGGCACGACGAGGGCATCGAAGACTTTCCGACCAAAGAGAAGTAGAAATTTCTAAACAGCAACAATATCATCTTCTGCGACACAGCCTGACCCAGCTGCAGGCTCTGTGCTTTAATAAGAGCCGTTCCCGTAAGGTCAATCGTTACACGACCCCCCACAAAACCTTCATTGACCGTTTCCCAGAGAAGCCCAGCCTGGAGCGCAGCTCGCCTCCCGTGCCGCTCGGGGCTCAGCCGAAGCAGCGGGAGATCCAAAGCCGCTCCTCGCTCCTCTCCAGCCCCGGGGTAGGAGCTGGGGGAACCTGCCGGCCCCAAGCCACCCACCCTTCCCAAATGCTGCTGACGGGACCCTTGGCTACAGCAGGGATGGAGACAGATTCACACACATCCACCATCAGGCGGGCTGAAGGCATCATCCCTTCTCCAGAGATGACACCACCACCACGCGCTCTGCTTTTCCAATTCCAAGAGCATCGCTAAGAGCTTTTCTCTCCCCTCCCCGTCCTTTTTTTTTTTTCCATATGCTAAAAATCAGATCCTCCTCCTCACTGCTAGAAATTCATCCAAAGTTTCTCATCGCATCTTTTTGCCTCCCTTCACAATTTCTACATTTTCCAGGCTCCGTACTGGATGAAGCACTGCTGGTTTCCATTTTCCCCTTCCATTTTCCCCTTATTTTTTGGGAACTTTCTGCTCACAGCGGCCACTCTGGCCGGTACACATGCTCTGGCACTCGCTTCTCTGGCTGGGGACGTTCCTCTTTGCATCAGACAGCTTCCAGGAGGCCCCGAGAGCTGCAGAAGCGTGGGCGATGCTGCGTTCACGCCTTGCTTTAGCATCCAACCTCCCCTTTTATTTATGGGCTCGAGAAGGGGTTGTAGCTTTTCCTCGAGGCTGGGCTGGGTAGCAGCGTTTCGGCTGCTTCCTCGCAGGCTGGCGAGCCAGGGGGGCAACGTACATCTGCAGAGAGGAGATAAGGTAATGGGGCACCTCGAACGCCTGGGATCTTATTAAAGGAGAGCTGCCTGGCGAGATCCTATCGCTGCGCAGAATATCCGCGACTTTGTCCTTGACTGTCACACGAACCAAAACAAATCGAATGAGCAGGAGGGTCAGGTCGGGCTCTCCCGCAGGGCAGGACGGGCTGGCAGCGAGGGGAGGCTGTCCTCTGTGTGGCCGGGGCACCGGCAAAGCAGCCGGGGGATGGGGGTGGGAGGATGCACGGCCCGGCAAGGGATGGAGATGGCTCGGCGGAAGCGATGAGGGAGCTCCCGGTGCCTGGTGAGGAGGTGCCGTCACATCGACGGGGCAGGATGCTGCCACAGGGTGTAGAAGATGCGGGGACTAGAGAGACCTCGCGAAGGGCGAGGGATGGGGTTCAGCCTCCTGTGCCGAAGGGCGTGCAGCCCAAGGATGCTCCTGAAAAAGCAGACGCCTGGCAGCCGGATTTGACACTCTCTCCAGGGACATTCGGGACCCCGAGACACTGTCTCTGCAGGGCTGGCCAGTGTTACTGCTGATGGATAACCCTGCAGCAGCTCAAGCTAGTCTGACTGCTAATGCCCACGCCTGCTGCCCGTGCTCCTGGGAGCGCGGTGGGAGCCAGAGCAGGGCTGGAAGCTGCAGAGCTGGGGTTTAGACCCACTGGTCCCACATTCATTCGGGCACAGGGGCAGCTCTTGGACAGCCAGCATCTCCCCTGCCGCGGTACCACCTCCCAGCGCTCCAGCCTGCCCCAGTCAGTCCCACCTCCTCTCGAAGGGCTGTCACCCAGCAGGTATGCCTGGAAAACCAGGCCCAAGCGTTCTTCCCCCCCATGCCATTTCCCCAGGGACAGCACGGTTAGTTTGCCAAGGTTTGTTCCCACCTCCCGGCTCCAGCTCCGGCCACGGTGGCAGAGGGAAGCGGGCACCACAGCTGATAAACAGCTACACGGAGCCAGGTCTCGCCCCAGCAAAGCCCGGAACGACTCGCACACAGGCGAAGCTCAGGTTTCCAGCTCCTTTTGTTCTGCCCAGGAAGCGTGTCCTGACACCTGGGACCCCGATTTGTCTCAGCAGCCATCGCGTGCACCCCAAGAGGAACGAGCAGGGGGCAGGCGGCAGCGCAGGGAGGGACACCTGCCAACAAACACTGTTCGTGCCGGTCACGGACGAGAGGAGCCAAGGGGAGAGGAGCCGGTGCTGCGGGCTCCTTTCTGGCAGGGCAAAGCTTGCTTTCACCCCGCGGCGATTTGGCAAAGGGGTTTTGGAGGGCAGTTAGAGCCCCACCAGTGCTCGTGGGACAGGCACAAACAACACCCCAAGGAGTTATAGCACTCTACTTAGAAACATAGAATGGTTTGGGTTGGAAGGGAACTTGAAGATCATCCAGTTCCAACCCCCTGCCCTGGGCAGGGACACCTCCCACCAGCCCAGGTTGCTCCAAGCCCCGTCCAACCTGGCCTTGAACACCTCCAGGGATGGGGCAGACACAGCTTCTCTGGGCAACCTGGGCCAGCACCTCACCACCCTCTCAGTCATTAATTTCTTCCTAATATCTAATGTAAACCTGCCCTTTTCCAGTTTGAAGCCATTCCCCCTCATCCTATCACTCCACGCCCTTGGAAAAAGTCCCTCCCCAGCTCTCCTGGAGCCCCTTTAGGTACTGGAAGGCCGCTATAAGGTCTCCCCGGAGCCTTCTCTTCTCCAGGCTGAAGAACCCAAACTCTCTCAGCCTGTCAGCTCCTTGTCAGATTAAACTTCACAAAAGCCACGTGAACCACAGCAATAAATTCTCCCCACCCCTCAGAGGGAGGGCAGGCGTGCGGGAGCCTGCTCCGAGCCCTCCTGGGAAGCAAAACAGGATGCAGCCTCCAGGTTCCCCACCATGCCCCCTCCAAAAAGCCTGGGAACAGGCTGCCAGCTCGCAGCACAGAGTCACAGAGGGAGCAGGGCCCTCAGTGCCACCTCCCACGGGAACAACAGGGACCTCATCATCCTCGCTGGCGCCGCGTGTGCTGGAAGCGGGGAGGGGGAAAGGAGGTGCTCCTCTGCGGGAAGGGGAGCAGCCAGGCGTGTGGGCAGAGCATGACAGCATCTCACCCATGGGTGGGCTCCGCTCCCAAAGGGAAGCGCTCCCAGCAGCGTTCAGGAACACGGCTGCGCAGGCTGGGAGAGCGCAGAGCGCTGGGCTCATGGAGCACCGGAGAGAGGAGAACCGGCCAAACACGCTGGCAGGGAGTGGCCACGATTGTCACATCCACGCAGGAGAGCTCAGAGCTGCGCATCGCTTCAGGAAAAGGGGGACAGACACAGCTGCGAAGAGTTAACCGGGAGCAGCGATACTGGGGGAAAATGGGGAGGCGTGGGGAGGCAGGCCCAGAAACACCAAAGCAACGGATGCCAAAAAGCTTCAGTCAGCTCCTCTCACCCTCCGTACGCGCCACCCTGGGAGCACCGTGCCCCCCCGCACGCCGTGCTGGGGATCACAGCCTGCCCAGCCCAGCCCCTGCTCCAGCAGGGCGAGAAAGCATCCAACACGGCGGGCAAGTACACACCTGGGAAAGTATAACGCATCAAACCGGCCCAAAATATGTTGCCCGTTGGCATTTAGTAGCGTTTAGTGTCTCTGTGTTCCCCCGCTGAGGCTGACAGCCCACGCGCTGCCAGGACAACTCCTAGATAACAAGGTCAATGTTGACCAACCTACCCTGGGAAGAAGCCCTGCAGCCTGAGATAACATCTTGTGCTTCTCAAGATGGGATGATTACGGAGCGTAAGAACCTCATTTAAAGCAGCTCTGCAGCTTCTGGACTCCACAATACCTCATTCAGAATTAGCTCAGGCGTCTCTGCATCCCACCGCGGTGGAAGCGAGGAAGCCCCTTTGGGTGAAAGGGAGACCTGGAAACCTTCAGATGAGGCGGAAGGAGGATGTTACTGCCTATTACCTGCAACTGAAGATATGCTTCCTGACTTATCCAGGGCAAATAACGCTTGTCAAGGACAACGTACTCATTGAACTGCCGTAGTGGTCAGTCTGCATTGACAGCGGGAGCGTTATGAGTGGCGATCAAAGTGCTGCTGCAGAAGTAATGTGTAGCAGCTCTGCCCAAGCTCTCCGAAGCTGATGGGAAAAGGAAGGAGGCGAAAGTGCTGACAAGCCAGCCGCATCTATAAGCAAGCAAGAACAAGAGCTGACATATAGCTTAAACAACGTATTAACTAACACAATGAAGGAATGAAAAAAGCTCAGAGGATTAAGGAAGAAACCTTATAAACATCCAGAACGTGATACTCTTGGACTTAATATCACCAGGATGTGACAAGGTTTTGACAATGAAAGGTAGCAGAATTTAGATTAAATTATGGAAACGGGCATACTAAAGGGCCAGGGCTACTCCATGGTGGGCCAGGACAGGCCGTCACCACAGCAAGTTGGTAGGCCATCGAGTTGCAGGTACATCTTGGACCCCAGCAAGTCTGGGGTTCCCCAGACAGGTCCCAGGGCAAGTGCCAGTGACCCAGCTAGTTGTATGGGGTTAGTCTGCAAACGCTAGCTCATAGTCAATGACCACGCTCTGTAAAAACCTTCTCAAACCAGCTTCATCATGCAAATGTCCTCAGGAGTCAAAGTGTGAAGATCAGCGTGAAGCTGGCACTAGAGGCTCCTCCCAAAAGCAAGACTCCTGCTGGTAACACTGACTGTACAAGGCAGAGGAGACATCCAGAAGGAGCAGCACAGGACCATCACCCCAGGTTGAGCCTCTTTCAGCAGCTGCAAGAAGGGCACGTCAGGAGATTCGGTATCACGTGAAGAGCGGTGGATCCGTTCTCACGGTCAGCAGAAAGCAAATGTACGGGAGATCCATATTTGAGTGAATTCAGAGGACGAGGTTGTATTTCTCAACGCACGTTCCTCCATCCGCCTTCCCATGGTGGGGATTTCTCTTCTCGGGTTAGCAAACATCACCGACCATGGCACCCAGCCTCTGCAGGCAGAGGACTTTTTGCATCCATAGCGGCATGCTAATAGGGAAGTGGTGGGGGACAGATGCTCCTGCCTTCCCATGTTAAGTGAGAACATTGGCTCCAGGATGGCAGCGCTCACTGGCGTCGGTGCTGAAAGCCACCAAAGGCAGCAGGAGACAACAGCGGAGACCACCTTGGCAGTAGGCGCTGGGAAATGAGCTCCACGTTCATTCCCACGCAGCCACAGCCGATGGCTGCTCTCAGCCGTTGGCTTATGGAAATCGGTTCCCCTCCGCCGGCCCACAGCTGCCCCGATGCCCCAGCCTGTGCCCTAAGAGGGGACCGGGGACATTCAGGCATCGAGGGATGGCAGCCGGCACAGGGTGGCAGGAGAACACAGTTCTGGCTTGGTAATGAGTTTTGCATTGTGCTGCATTAACCCGGACTAAATTATCTTTTACGCTGCTGTGCTTCAGCTAATAGAATAAATAATATAACGGGCAAGGAGCGGCAGATATCTTCGTTCTTTTGATAGCTGTCAAGGGAAAACAGACCCTTTTATTTCAGCCCCTCTGCTGCCAACGTGAGGGCAGGTTTCGGATACCCCTGGAAGGAAGCTCAGCTGCGTTCGGTGTGTGTCACAAGCACCGGGACGGCCGTCCTGGCTGGGTGGAAAGGAACAGCCCGCGCTCCTAATGGAGCTTCTAGCTGGTTAAGGAAAGAGAAATCTATTTAAAGGAGTCAGAGCCTTTTTAACCTACCTTCCTCTGAAAGGAAAAAAAAAAAAGCCCACCTAAATATATCTTTACCAGAATTAGAGCTTTTAACCTGCTTGCCTCCTGCAGTCCATTGTCCGCCACGCCAAGAGCTGTTTCTCTGGAAATGGCCACGTTAGCTAATTGCTGTTTGAAGCCTTTCCTCCCGGCGAGCAGAGCGGCAGCCCGGGAACGCCTGCTCCCTTCCCCGACAGCTCTCCGCACAACAGCCTTTCCAAGCCGTCGGCAGGCATGGGGATGGATCCTGCTCTCCACAGCAAACCGCACGTGGATCCCCAGGCAGAGGGACGGCACCTGAACTTTCCCCATCACTCCCTGCTCGCTCACCCTCCCCAAACATCACGGGCACGATCTCGCAGACCGGTCCAGGTTGGAAGGGACCTCTGGGGATGATCCAGTCCAACCCCCTGCCAGAGCAGGGGCACCTCCAGCAGTGGCACAGGACAGCGTTCGGGCGGGTTTGGAATGGCTCCAGAGTGGGAGACTCCCCCACCTCTCTGGGCAGCCTGTGCCAGTGCTCTGCCACCCACACAGGAGAGAAGGCCCTCCTCATGTTAAGATGGAACTTCCTATGCTCAAGTTTGTGCCCGTCACCTCTTGTTCTATCACTGGGCACCACTGAAAAAAGACTTTTCTCATCTACCTGGCATCTACATCTGGAGATGGCCACACCAACCCTGCCTGTGGGGTTGCACCAGCCTCCCCCCCCCAGCACAGCATCCCTGGGGCAGTGAGGACGCGCACGGCCATGCTTCTCAGGGAAACTGCCTTTTTTCTGCAGTGCAAGGCCAGTTTCCCTGCCCAGAGGTGGTCCAAAGGGGAAGGCAGTGCACACAGACAGCAAATCCCCCCCTGTCCCAGCACAGAAGGGGGACACGCTTCCTCAACACGCAGCCCCCAGCGCCCTGGGAGGTCTACCTGACCCTCCCCAAAGAGGGACAGGGTCTGACCCTTCTTCTCACAGCAGCACACAGACCAATAAATAGCTCTTTCTCCCCAGCTTTCTCCCTAGACAAGCAAGACTTAAACCAGAAGCGTTTCCCCGCAGAAACCACCCTAGAGTGGGTGCAAAGGGGAAATTACTGGGGATACACACGGGGACCAGTGCAGCTCCAGCGGAGCTCCCGGCAGAGGGATGAGCCTGCAGCCTTTCCTTATGGATGAGGAGTCAAGGCAGCGAGGAGAGAAAGAAATGCAAGCAGGAGGAAAAGCACATCTGATTTAGCGTTGGGCAGATGAACGCTTTGGCCAAGGCCAGTGGGAAGCGGAGGTTGTCAGAGGGCGGAACCGGCATTTCAGTGACAGCGATCGGGAAGGGTTTCTTTTTAAAAGTAATTGCTACAACTGAGGGGGGAAAAAAAATTAAAAAAAAAAAGCCTTATCAGGAGCCAAGACGATTTTCCTCCGAGAAATCCTTGAGGTTTGCTGTTTCCATCGAGCTCTGCAGAGGAGAGAGCCCTTCTCCCGGAGCGCAGCCAGTGCTGGGGAAGCCACTTGTCTGGCAAGGCTGGGGAGGAACGTGGCACGGCACTGCCCTCTTTGGGCTCATCCCAGGCTGGGTGCTGTGCTTGGTTCAGACGTGGTGTACAGCTGGATCTTTTCTCCCCGTGCTGATAAACACAAGCGATTTTGTTCCCCGCCACAGCAGAGGTGAGGTTGGAGAGGCACACGCACAGCAGTTATTGGCTCCAGCATCCTCACTCTGACTAACCGATGGCCAAGAGGTCCTCTCCTCCCCCACAACTCACCCAAACCCCACTTCCATCCAAGCTGCTGCTCTGCTGGGCCTCGCCGCCACTGCTGCAGGCATCTGCTCCTGGTGGGAGAGTGGCCAGAGTAGAGCCAGGCTCCCCGTCCACATCCCCAGCCCTGCCTGGAAATCAAGACCCCAGCGGAGCATTGGGTAGGAACACACGTCCCTTTTGCTGGCCCCGTGTACACAAAGAAGCTGGTGCTCTGCTGAAATGGCTGCTGAGGCTTGGGGTGACTGCACAGGAGCTGCAAAGGACCGCTCAGATGGACAAAAAGCTGCCAAGATCAGAAAATCCCCAGTGCTGCAGAGGGGCAGCAAATTGAGTTCTTGGTATTGCAAGAATTGGGGGCAGCTTTAGGTCCTCTTCCATCTCGTTCAAACTGTGGCCATGCTCCTGTCATCACGCTTGTGATAGCCACGCTCTAGCTTTGAGAACACCTCGTGGTAAGAAGATGGAGCAGCACAAGGTGCATCTACACCAGTGATGTCCGGGCTCACCTCCACCCCGCACCCTCACTCCACAGCTGGGACAGGACTTCACACCAGCAAAGGGCAACTTCACAGAAGCGGCAGAATTGAGGATCAGTGTGCAACCGTCACCTCTTCCCTCGTTCCTCTAAAGCTATGGCACGTCCTTTGGACTTCTTGGGAAACAAGAGGAACCGTCATTAGGAGAATAAGATAAGGACCTTTAAAAAAAGAAGTCGCAGTTGAAAGCCTTGACCTGTAGGCATGTCCCCCCCCAACTGCTGGGTGAAGACCTGCCAGATTAAGGCTACAACATGAATCATCTGCAGGAGGAGCCATCCAGACTTCCCCGCTTCATCCTGCCATGAGCTCCTCGCACAAACCCCACGGAGGGCAGGGACCAGGTGTACAGAGAAGCTGGGGCATTTGGATCCATCACAGAAGCGATGGGTGCAAGAAAGGGACCTTTTGAGGGGGCTTTGCCAACTGGGGCGGGGTACCTGGAGCCAGAAACCTGGTCACTGATCCAGCTCCTCTCTAGATAATGCTTAATAAAGAACATGGTTTGTTTAGTAGTCCCACGGAACTCTGTGCTGGGATCCACCACAGGGTACAAGAAGCGTAACGCTTCCAACCAGTTTAGCAAACCCCGCAGCAACGAAGGGGTAATTAACTGGAGAGCAAAGCAGCAGCAGGACCGGGATGCTGGATACTCCGATGACAGCGGGAGTGGGAAGAGAGCCCAGCCACGGAGCTGAGCAGGGAAGGGAAAGGCAACGTGCTGTGGGTTTGTGCACTATTCCCTTGAAGGAGAGAGAACAGGGAAGGAGGGACTGCGCCCAGGAACGGCATTGGAAATGCTGCTGAGAGGGAGCAGGAGTTTTAGAAATCTATGCATCTACAAACCAACCGAAACACAAGCACAGGAAGAGTAATGAACAGCTTACTGCGGAGCTACAAACACTACAGCTATTTTTAGCTATGTAAAAGACCCCAAATTATAGGCAGAAATGCTGTGGGACTTTGGGAGAGAAACAGATCCAACGCCAGCACATTTCCCTTGAGGCCAAGGGAAAACTCAGTACCTAAGAAAAAAAAAAAAATAAGAAAAAGGAGGAAATACTCCATTTCGGCAATTTAAGTGGAAAGCAACTCTCCAAACCCCCAGTTCACCCCATGGGACTCCATCTCCTACCCCTTGGCTGCCCCAAGTCCTTCACAGCTGCCCTGAGGAGCAGTCCTGCTTTCCCAGAGGAGACGGTCAGCAGTGAGGATGGGCATCTCCCTCCCCTGTCCCAGGTCGTTCGCTCAAGGCGCCACGCAGCCGAAGGCTTGAGTTCTGCTGCCAGTTCCTTGTATCTGTAGCAAATTAGGGATCTACTCTCTTTTTCTCTCCTCCATATGAAAAGGACTTGGCAAACTAATTGCAAAAATACGGGGTAGAAAGAACAGCCTGGGGCATGGTAGAGACACGAGCAGGTTGCTTGGTCACTGCCGATCTCACCTCCACGTGGCCACGAGGAAGGGGACGCGTTACAGCGGTGGGCAACAGTAATACTGGCGCGTCCTTTGGGAGGGTGGGATGTCTCCACTCACCTGTGAAGAAGCAACAAAAGGCTTTCACTGAAAGGATTTTCCCTTAGGATGGGAGGGAAATACCCAGGGAGGAAGAAATCCATCCCCCTCCCAGGCACAAGCGTACAGGGTGGCGGGGGCCATGTCTGCTGCCCGGGCACTGCCTTTCACAGAGCAACCCCTCCAGCCTGCGCCGGGGCTCGGGCATCCCACGGGGAGGAAACACAGCCATCCATACGCGACAGCGTCCCCTCAATCTGAGTCAGAATTCCGGATGGGTAACGCTCCCTCAGCCTTGTTCTGCTCCAGCCCTTTCCAGCCGCGGGTCTGGCCGGGTTTTCCAAGGGGAAAAGCCGCCCGCCTTCAAGCTGCCTTCGGATGGACGCTATTTTTGGGCTCTTTGCTGGCACACAACGCCGCTGTAAGCAATCACCTCCGAGGTTAATTAGACGAGATTCTTCGGTGAGGTCTCCGGAGGAGCGGGATTTCCTTTGCTCCACGTTAAGTCCTTTTATTAACACTCCGATAGATCTCGACACGGCGGTGCCCCGGCGACGCTCCCCGTCACACCGCTGGCAATAACGGCGGGTCTGTTGCAGGAGATTAGGGGTGAGCTACAGAGAATTGCAAACAGCGGAGAAAGCAATAAGAGCAGAACAAGTTTAGGAATTGTCAGCTATAGCCGCAACCCCAGAAGGCACAACCGTGCTGGCGCCCACCGCAACCAGCCCAGCGCTGCAGGAATATCACCCGGTATTAGAGTCACCGCCGCAGCAATCCCTCTGCCTCATACCCCTACAAATTTCACAGGGACCAGAGATGTCTCGGGGCTCTAAGAGGCACCATTTAAAAAAAGAAAAACCAAGGAGAGTGTTCTCAGTTTAATGCAACGTGACTTTTTGCTAGCAAAAATGTCTTGGCTTCTCCGTCCCTGAACCTTGCAGGTGTTTGTTTAACAGCCTGCATAAATTGAGGCTAATCACAGCTCCGCCAGCTGCCGAGGAGTCCGGCAGCCAGGAGGACACGGCCCCGCTTATCTCCAGCGCAAGCGGAGCGAGCTGCTCCCCAGGGTGAGAGCTCCTCTATTCAGCCCTAAACGAAGCAGCCGGTCTCTCACGCCCGCAGCCTCGCCGGGGAGAAGCAGAGGACAGGGTCTGAATGGGATTAGTGCGGAGGAGAGAGGGGATATTCGGGCTGTGCCTTGGCTGCTGCCAGGGATGCGCCCGGGGAAGGGTCCGCCTTGGCCGTTGCTGCAATGCCGAGGGCCGGGCTGGGGGCCAGCGGTGTCCCCCCAGGTCTGGGGGGGGAGCAGAACACGTCCCCAGCCTTGCAGCCCTTCTCATCTCCCAGCGCTACGCGGGGGGAGACGGGCACCAGAGCCGGCCAGAGAGCAGAGCTAACGTGCTCCCCCCACCTCGCTTCCATCTTGCTGCAGAGATGCGCCACGGGGAGGGAAGTGACAGGGCACGGCACGAGGGAACAGAGCACCACTGATAAATAAACCATTCAGATCTGGCTTTATGCACCCCCAACGTGCATAGGGACATGAATTATATATCTAACAAGCCAACAAAAGCAATTTATCTAAAGCATGCTTCCATCACGAACCCGAGGCTTCTCCAGCGCGTGAGGCAGTTCCCAGATGGTGCCATTCCCGAAAAGCACAGCGGGTTTCCCGGCTTCGCAACACCCTTGGCTGGCTTCGTTCATCCACAGCAATTTGTGACAGGGGACAAGGAGAAGGCAGGGACTCGGCAGCCATGGGTACCGCTGGACATGTGCGCTTGTGTCTCAGCTCGGAGCGGGGGCAGGACAGGGCAGGACGGAGCAGCATCGCATCCCTGAGGCAGTTCGGAGCCCAGCTGGGCCACCTGCAGCCCAACCAGACAGAGCCCGTGTGATGGAGAGAGGAGCCATCCACCTCTCCCAGCAGACAGGGAGGAGAGGGTCTTCCTTGTTTCCCTCTCCTGTTAGAGAAGGAGCAGGAGTCACTGGGCACCTTCCCTCCAGCCAACGGTTTGTCAGGACAGCGCGGTACCCATGGGCAGGGATGTAGCTGCAGCACTCGCAGCCTCCCGCGACTGCCTGGGTCAGAGCAGGGTGATGGGGGGACCCTGCCACCTCCCCAAACACTCTCCCAGCGAGGCCCAAGGCCTCCGGGCACCATCCTGGCTCTCCGCAGCATCCCACCCGAGCCAGAACCCGGGCACTGCCTGTGCTGCGCAGCTCTTTCCCCGCAGTGCGGACACCTACGGAGACAAGCTGCTCCCCCTGGACTGGGGCAGCCACGGAGAGACCCTCAAGCAGAAGAGGGCAATGCAGTCCCCTTCCCTCCAGCAAGGAGAGGGCTCCAGCAGCTCTCCTGCCGCAGAGCCCATGGCTGCCAGGCTCCCATCGCAGGCTGAGGTGGGCTAGCAGCCGTAGCACGGCTTGTTCTCTCTTTCCCCTGCTAGCCAGGGACATCTCCCAGCTCCTCCACCCTGACCTGCGCAACCCTTACCTCCATGGCTTCCCACACACCTCCACGCACCAGCGACTCCGCTCCTTTCCACGCTGTGAGCAGGGCCATTAGCCTGTACGGGCTCAGGCTTAAAACCCAAAGCTGCACACCTGGGTGAGCTCTACCGGGATCATCCCTCCGCACGAGAGCTGCCGCCCCACGCACCCATACGTCCAACAGCAGAAGAGCAGAAGCGATGGACTTGTGCTCTTGGCATGGCGAGCGCTAATGATTTCTGGGCAGTCATAATCATTTCCGATCAGACTGACATTCACCATGACTAACCCGTAATCAGGCCGTGGGGAGGCAGCTGTAAAACACTAATCACGCGCCCAGCCCTCGCTCGTTAGCTAAGCCCAGACCTCCCGCCAGCCCGGTTCCCCGGGGAAGGCATCTCACCGTGACGTGGGGGACGGCTCAGCACCGTCAGGGACCGGCCCCCTTTGCTCCTCTCATTTCAGTTTATTCCAACCTGGCGCTTTCTTGTTATCATAAGAGCCTGACTCCATTTCAGGGGTGTATTATGCACATAGCTTAAGCTGCTGAAGAACACGGCCGTTAGAGGTTTTAAAAGCAACCCTAACAGCGCAGGCACTTATTCCTGCCAAGTACAATGGTCTTTAGAGGAGCTTTTTCATTAGCTACCCATATTTAAAGCTGGGCTCCCTACCACTGCCTTAAGACGCAGCAAAACGGTGCTCCGTGATCAGCCCTTTGCCGGGGAAACCCGACCTTCACTTGAACTTGTGGAGCATCCTTCAACCCCGGGCAGGAGACCAGCTCCTGCCCAGGGTTACGCGCACTGTACTCCAGGTGTTTTCAGAGGATGCTACGGCCCGAAAGCAGCTCTCAGGCCTGGGAGACATGACAGGGACTGTGGTCAGGACTGTGGGAGCAGGTGAGGCTGGGACTGTGTCACCCTGCTGACCGGGCATGGTGGAGAGGCGAGGGTGGGGAGGGACTGCTGCCCAAGAAATGAGAAAGACCTCATCCAGCCATCTCTGAGGCTCTCTGCAAACAACCTCGCAGCTTGGGAGCACAGACACTTCCCCCTGTCACCCCTTGGCCCATAGGACCAGCCACCTTCACCACCACCACCATTTCATGGGAGAACGTGCTTTGCATTGCAGGTGCACGCAGGTTAACAACTCAAACCAGGGAGAAAAGAGGCAAACGCCCTTCTCTCCACCTGACATCCAACCTGATCTCCCCGCCAACTTATCTGCATCCGCAGCCCTCGCTCTTCAGCCGCCTGCGCGGTCCGGGAGGCGGTGGAAAGGCAGCCCCCCCGGCTCCCCGGCATTAACCCCGCTCCCCGGCGGCTGGGCAACCCCTCCTCGGCCCACCCCGAGGGCTGGCAGGGTTATCGTGCTCTACCACTGCAGTGCCTCAGCCCCGGGCTGCTCCCTCCTCGCCTTTTCGCTTCATGGAAACGCATAATAAGATCTCAGCGCCAGCCGAGGAAATTGCCTGCCTTTATCTCGCCAGCGCACTGCCCAGGCTGGCCGGGGAAGAGCACAAGCAACAGCCAGAATACAGTTCTGCTCCAGACAGCGGAGTTCAGCGGTGAAGTTGTCCGCAGCCCCTTTGCCCCTCAGAGCTTTCCATTTCATTTGCATTTCATTTTCTGGAGCTGCCCAGCTCAACGGCTGAACATGAGCCCCGCAAAGGGCAGGCGGTGCTCCAGGGCCGGACTCCTGCTCCGCAGGTCAGCCGTGGCGAGAGAAGGCACGTGCCCTGCAGCCCCTGCTCGCCCCATCACGAGGCATCACCAAATGCATGAGGAAGAGGTCAGGCTGAAGAAACTACACCAGAAGCCCCTCCGGCATCATCCTGGCACGCTCAGCCTTGGAAGAAGCAGGTCACGCTTCTCCACGGATACCTGGACCCGGATGTTCAAGAGGAACACCACAGCAGGCAGGCAGTGGTCCAAACTCACTGGTTTTAGGCACTTGGAAGCCAAGACTCCCCCCGCCATGAGATCCCAGGAATTATACTGATTCTCCCAACAGAACGGAGTTCACTGTAGCATCAGAGGCTCTTCCTGCAAGATCCTCGGTAACAAATGGCCCAGCAGCGTGCCAGATGGCTAATAAATCCAGACTTCACACGCCACCCGCTCCCGGGAGCGCTGAACACTTCCCGAGCCTACAAACAGGCATTATAGAACAAGCCCAACTGGAGATGATGGCTGATGGCTAAATCCATTGTGTAGAACAATTGCTTCATTAGCAGGCTGAGCCGGGTGTGTGGTCAGGGAGATGGGGCCTGCCAGAAGATAAGACAGGGCTATTTTGCAATAATTTGTCTGCACGAAATGTCAGGGTTACAGCAGTGCCTCTGGAGCCAAACCAAGACAAGGATCTCATCACAGGTCCTACACAACCTCGCTCACCCCCAGCAGAAGCCCAACCCTGCGCGAGGGGAAGGGGAGCAACTCCATTTTGCCCTTTTCACGTGGTCTTTGGGAAGCATGACAAGGTGAAGCCAGTGGTTTGACTCTAGATGAGGTACTTCGATCCATCTCCAACTTCTTTCCCCGAAAAGCCACTTGGGAGACTCTCCTAGAGATGTTGCTGGTCTAGATGGCAAGAAGCAGTCCACCGGTCCATGGACAGGAGAAGGGAGAGCTTCTCCATCCCCAAAACACAGGCGACTGCTCCCCTCCCCTTGCCACAACTCAGCCCCAGCAGCCACAGGTTGTCATAAATGGAGATAAAATAGCTGTTGAAGCCTCCCTGGCTCTGCCTGGACACTCTCCGAGCACGGGGCTGGAGAGCAGCTCTGCCCCACAGCCCACCTCATCCTGGTGTCTCACAGGTAAACGGCACAGCCTGCTTTGCAGGAGTTAGTCACAGGGCTTCGCATGTCAGCAAAGCTTCACTACAGCATCTCCGCAGCTCTGAGCAACAGCCCATGCCGGAGAGAGAAGAAAAAAAAATAAAATAGCCTTGAGCCATCACGCTGCAAAGATCCCATCCCCTGTGCTGGCAGCTTGAAGGACAAGCACGTAGTACCTCGTTTTCTCTTGGCCCCATTGGTTTTCTGCCGCTCTACCTCCAGATCTACACGGAGAGGCAGCTCGTTTGGGATGAGGATACCCACATCACGCTGGGGGCAAACGAACCGGGCCAAAGAGCAGATGGCAGGATGGTTGGGTTAATACAGCCATGAAGAGGGGACAGGCATTCCTGCTCCTTGCCTCGTCCCCATGCCCTAGGATGAGGGCAAAAACTAAGGTGCCTGGGTCAGAGCGAGCTCTTCGATGAGCTCCTCGTACCCCCCGGGGGGCAGGATCCCCCACCCCCCACCCCCCCACCCCCGAGCCAGCCCTGCCTGCCTGGCAGCCACATTCATGGGCTTTTCAAGTCTCTCAAATCCGAGGCTGGAAAGCAAAGTACAGCAATTAACGGCACTCGCTGCCGTGAATGGGAACACTCTGTACATAAATTACAGCTCGGAAATTAATAAGCGTTGCCTAATTGAGGTTTAGCATCTTAAATTCGTAAAAAAATCTTACAAGTCAACAGAGAAGGAAGGAGGAAAGACATTTACTTGGCTGGAGAGCCCTAACCCACAGCAAGCAGTAGGCAAAGGCACCCGAGGAGACTCACCCCTGCCCGTTACCGGGTTGTCCTGCTCCAACACCAGGATACGTACATCCCGGGGTCAGACTAATTTTTCTCCTGCCAGCAGAGCAGCACTATTGCAAATGGCTTTTAAATATCAAGCTAGCGCTTGAGTGCTTCTAAGGCAACGCGCAACATGCATCAGGGATGAAAAAAAAAAGAAATATAAAAATCAGATAGCATTAGTCAAGCCTAGGCCTTAGCGCATGAGCCAGAGAAGACTTTGGCATCCAGCGTTTGCAGTGGATGAAGGTCAGCGTTCCTCTCCTCCTCCTGACGGCTGCCAGCTCTTTGGCGTGCCCCACCACTCCGCTGAGAAGCAGGTATGGAAATGCTTTGGCCACCCGGGAGCTCTCAGAACCTCCGGTGTGCTGTGCGGGGAAGTCATTTTGCAGCCAAATCCCCGCGGCATCGCAGATTCCCGGCAGACGACTCCCCTGGCACCGCACCGGCAGCTTCCTCCTGGCGGCGGGCTCTCTCGTGCCAAGCCTGCGCTCCATCCAGCCTCCCAGCAATCTGTCCCCACCGAGGCAGCAATGTGTTGTCCAGACCTTTTCCTTGCCTGGAGCAAGCGTGGACTCGTGCCCGACGAGAAGCAAGTCTGAACGCATACTTCTGTGTGATACTGATATTTTGATCTCCTTCAGATTAGTGCCATCCACCTCCCAGACACACCAGTGTTCTCGAGAGACTCCATCTCCCAGCCTGTTAATGGGGGATCAGGAGGTGGGCAACTGGGACAAGACTGTTCTCCACACCTCCAGCTTGCTGGGGCTTTTTTTTTTGCCTCACCTAGCACCCCTCGGTGCAGGCTGATGGACACACATCCCAGCTTGCCGTCAACGGCACAGATAGCTAGCACGGCTGTGGAGCCGCCATCCTCCCCGCCGCACACACGGGTATCTTGAAGGTTAAAGCAATAATCCCCTTTTCCTCTGCCCACATCGTTAACACGTCCAGGTGAGCAGGCAGACACAGCCCCCTGACACAGAGCACTGGTTTTTCTCTCCACTGACTCCTGGGGGGCTGGTGTGGAGAAACCTTTAATGAATTTGACATAACTCCCAGCGCAGAGCAGCGCCACTATTTGATGCAAAGTTTAATTTGATTTCTCACTTGAATAGCTGAGACATCCTTGATACGCTTCCTTCAGCTCCTTCCAGATAAATCTGCTGCATACAATTAGCACCAGGAGTCACCTGCAATTTCACCAGCCTTCCCCTTCGCTCCACTCCGACCTCCACCTGCACCTCCCACGGCTGCAAAATGGCCCCAGTCTCTGGGGTTTCCATGTTCTTTTCCAAAGGGGTTTCCATGTCACCCACCCTCCTTTAGCGAGGGGAAAGCTGAGGTTGAACAGTGGCAGCCACCAACCCACGACGATGAAGCAGGCAGAGGCGAGGCAGGAGCTGCAGCCGAGTGTCCCAGCGCAGGTCACCATCAGCAGTCTCTGCAGAAGGGCGATCACGGGCGGCAGCAATCCCTTCTGCCCCGAGCTGTTGGGTTCTTCTACAGAAGCAGCTGTGAGGTGTCCATCGGCTATACAGCGCTTGAAGGAGAGCAGAGTACAGTGCTTTGCAAACAGGGGGCAAACACTGTGATTGCTATGAAAATACGGGAAGCACGGATGGGAACGCGGTCTTCAGGTTTTTCTGGCGTCTGTTGCCAGAACATATAACAACTTCAGCCTACAGTCCACAAAGCCCGGGAACCACGGACCTGAACCAGGTGCACTGTCGGGACAGGAGGAAGACCCACAACTTCCTCAAGACCAGTGTTGTCCTATACCACCACTAGGCACAGCCGAAGGTCTCGCTGGAGACTTGAGAGCCCCCCATGGGCTCTGCCTGGTTCAAAACCCACCGGTGAGCCAGCACAAGCAACACTGGCCTGACTGAATCCGTTCCCTTCCCAACGCTCTGAAGCACAACAGTTGATTTAAAAATCTGATAGTGAACCGTTGGGGAGTGAAAGATGGATTTGCAGGCATTAAAGCCCCAGACCAAGGAGCAAACAGACACCTTTGATTGAGAAATCAATGCTTGGGGTTTACAGCGTTTCACACTAGGCAGCAGCAGAGAAGAGCCCTGTGTGCACCTCATCCCTCCAGGGCAGGGGAGGAGAAACCAGCAAAAAGCAGAGAAGCGAGACGCACTGATGCTTCCCATCCTCTTACCAAAGCCAGAACAGGCTTTGGGGACATTCAGTCCATGGGGCATAACGTGTTTTCCAAAGAGATCCCTCCATTGATAAACTGATAGGAAAAGGGTCCATTCCATACCTCTTTCTGAGAAGGCTTCACCTTGCTGTTCTCCTGCCTCTGCCCTGGGTACAGCTTGGGCACAACAAGTGACATCTCGGTTGGTTACGTCCAGGTTGGGGAGCACCTGAGCGCAACACCAAGGGGTACCACACCAAGGAGCTCCACGGACCAACGCATCCCACCGCACCTGAAGAGGAAAACGCCCATCTCTTCCCACCAGTTGCGATGGTGGTAACCTGCTGGCTCGTGGATACACGGTGACCAGCCAGAGCAGGGTTGTGTATTTGGAGGGTTATCCCCAGCACGCACGTTGGTGCCGTTGCTGGAGGCCAAGGGCTGGTGTCTCCTCGCCCCCTGCTAGGCTGAGACCCTCGGGGGGGCTCGGCCACCTCTCCCCAGCCCACCTCACAAGGTGATCCCCACCCAACGCAGCACACAGCTGAGCAGCCCCAGGTGCAAAAAAGGTTGGCCTAAAAAGAAAAAAAAAAAATAAAGGCGGGGGGGACGACCAATCCAGAGACTGAGATTGCTGAAGATGCCAAAGGGAAGGAGCAAGTCACGACGGGAAGAGGAGGAACAAGCCCTGCGCCCGACCAGGGGCGTTACAAGCAAGAGAGACATGCTGACAAATTAAAACAGACCATGAGAACCCCTGATACTTTTTAAAGCCTTTTCTTTCTCTCGGCTTTCTTCTTTTCCTTTGTATGTTGAAAATTCATCTTCAAAAGCAATCACAATGCCCCCAGAGGGGAAAAAAATACCCCAGCACACGGCAGACTTCCCTCTAGGCAATGTGAATCTCTATTACCCGAGTAAAAAGCCTTTCATCTCAAAATCATTCGTTTCCAGAGCACTTGACCCAAAAGGAAGTCTCCTTTATTGCTATAAAAGTCACTTTCTCTACCAAAATCCCGCAGCCTCAGAAGAGAGCTGTCAAGCAGCTTTCTGCGCTCACCCCCGCCTGTTCGGAGCCCTCCTCCTGCCCGCAGCAGCGGGCAATGCCCACGCTCTGCTCCTCACAGCCCCACCACTGCCCCACGGGGGGCTGATGGGGCAGAGACCAGAGCTACCGGGGTGGCAGCAGACCCCGGAGCCGGGAGCTCAGGGACACCCCCACTGCTTCCCAGAGGGCTCCTTTGCTCCTGCCAGGCTCCACAAACCCTTTCTGCCTGGAGATGTTGGCAAAGGAGAACCTTTCTCCAACGCTTTCTGTCCTTCAGCACGAGCTAACGCAGCGGTTACAGTTGTTGGTGTCTGAGTTGTTTCTCATCAGAAGCTCTCAGCCAAAAGCGAGCTCTCTTTCCCAGAAGGGAGCCACACACAAGGCTGTGTCTGCAGCGCCCAAGGGATTTTGGACATCTCGGCGGTGCCACCAGACATGCCGGGTAGAAACCAGCTTGGGCAAGCGGCAGGGCCGGGGTTTGGGGAGACTGCTTCTGCCCAGGGAGCTGTCGCGGCTCCACGAGAAGCCAGCTGTGATCACAGAATCATAGAATGGTTTAGGTTGGAAAGGACCTTGAAGATCATCCAGTTCCAACCCCCCTGCTATAGGCAGGGACACCTCCCACTAGACCAGGCTGCCCAAGGCCACGTCCAGCCTGGCCTTGAACACCTCCAGGGATGGGGCCTCAACAACCTCTCTGGGCAACCTGTTCCAGTGCCTCACCACCCTCACAGTGAAAAACTTCTTCCTAATGTTCAATCTAAACCTGCCCTCTTCCAGTTTGAAGCCATTCCCCCTCGTCCTATCACTACATGCCCCAGTATAAAGTCCTTCCCCAGCTCTCCTGTAGGCCCCCTTTAGGGACTGGAAGGCCGCAATAAGATCTCCCCGGAGCCTTCTCTTCTCCAGGCTGAACAGCCCCAACTCTTTCAGCCTCTCATAGGTGATCCGCACCTCCCGGAGCTCACAGACCGCAGGGATGGACCCTTGAGGCACCAACACCAAAAACGGAGGGTAAAAGTGGTACTGGAAACTCAGGAGGAGGGAGGAGAGCGGCTGTTGTCAGAGGCAGCGAGCAGCCAGGCAGCTGGCATGGGGCAGACGAGACCTCCTGCCTCCCACCACCGTCTGAGCTGACTGCAGACAACGGTCCCCAAAGCAAAGCTCCCAGCCCGGATGAGTCCTGCTCAGATGCCACGGGCCACTGCCCCATGGGTGACAGGACGGGGGACACTGCGTGCCGGGAACATGCACCCCGGCTCTAGCCCAAAGGGCACCGAATATCAGGCAGTCTTCCTCACATGGGACACAGCTCCATAAAGTTTAGTCCATCAAAAGTCACTGTTTCAATGCTGAGTTTTTGGAATACTCAACATGCAGCTTGAGGGCCCTTTCCCTGACCCGACGCTGGGCAGCAGGACACTTAGCTCGCACCATTACAGCAAATTTCTGCCTCTCCGAGCTGGGGAGAACAACCTGAACCCCAACCCCCAAAGTGCTGAAAAAGCCCAGGGGCTCCCCAAAGCTGGTCGCACAAGAGCTCTGTTAATTCCCTGGTTTTTAAGGAGCCCTTGGGTTGGTTTCGAGCGCCTCTTGTTGAGATCCCTGCGAGCAGCTCTGAGCGTACGCTCTGCTCTCCCCGGAACAGCAGCACCCCACACACCCACATACCAGGCTCTGGCTCACCTGGAGGGAGCCAATTTATCAGGCAGGACCGGCAATAAAGATAATGGCATCGGTGATGATTCCTTAAGCCGAATTGCTCACCGCGCATGGGGAGGTGACATCCAGTGCGAGACACCTACAAAGCTTTATAGAATAAATATGACGTGCTCGAATTTATACAAACCATCTCTGCAGAAACGCTAAAAACTAACAGTACGGCACTAACAGGGAGGAAACGGGAAGAGCCAGGATATCTGAAGCGCCTTCCCAGCGAGGATGCGGTCTGCTGGAGGCACCATGTACAGAGCACTCGATGGCAGCACAGAGGTCCATCGCTTGGTGGACGCAGCAGCTTTAGCATCACAAGGTGACACCATCGCCCGCGCAGGCTCTGCATCCCGCTGGCACGAACCAACACAGCTCCCGCCTCGCGTCCTCGTGGGGAGCAGCGCAAAGCAGGCAGCTCCGCACCCGGCGATCGGGAACGGATTCCCACCGCATAGGGATGGGCGGCAGGTTCAAAGGAGCCTGCTCGCTTCCAGGCGGGAGCAGAGTCACACCTGCCTCGTTCTCCTCTTCTGAAAAGCGGGTACAACCACGTCTTATCCACTCGAGCCACACCGGCCCCAATCCTTTGACAGCAGCACCAAAGCAAGAAACTCAGAGGTGATATCTAGATCGGTTTGGGTGGTTGCACGCTGTGCAAGCTGTTTCAAGCTCACTTTTCTGTACGCCCCAAGGAAAAGACAATGAAAATCTGTAAGGAAAATAACGTCCAAAGCTCTCACAGATGAAAAGGGCCCCATTAGACTAATTTTCAGGAGAACCTGGGATGCAGGGGGAAGAAAGTTTAAGCTAGACAAACTGCAGTGGAAAAAGGGATCTATGAAAGCAGTGGGTGCTGTCAGGGAGCGAGCGAGTTCCTGCAAACCAGCACAGCCAGATGCATCTCCGCTAAAGCGGATCTGTCTTGACTTCTCCGCAGCTTTCCCCTCTACCTGCCCGGCTCCCGCCAGCCCGGCGCTCGACAGCTCTAATGGTGCCATTCGCTTTATTGACCTATTAGCTGCCACCTGCTCGGGACGCAGCCGCGGCAGGTTTGCCATTGTGTATGCAGCAGCAGCAAACATAAAACCCTAAATAAATGTTCAGAGGCTGCGGAGCAGTATAATTAATCACAGGGTCTTTCAGCAGCGGGGAGGCGGGCAGGGGAACGCAGAAGGCAAAGCTGCAGGAGGGGGGGGGACACACACACATCAGGGCCCCCTTCTGCTGCCTTTCCCCACCCTGTCCCACCAGAGATGACGCAGGAGCGGAGGATCGAGAGGCAAGGCAGCGACTGGAGTCAGAGTCGGGGTCAAACTCCATTCCACCGCTCACCCATGTAAAAGTTAAGAGTGCTCCGGGTCCGCTCCCTGCTACGCTGAACCTGCCTCTTCCTCTTTCCCACGTCTCCTCCGAATCTGGCCCAGAGCCGCTAACCCAGAGCGAGAGCAGAAGAGAGACGTCAAAGGAAGAACCAGAAGGAAAAGCTTTAAAACACCCTGAACTGGTTCCTTCCAGCTCCTCACTTGGCAAAACAGAGCCGGGAGGAAGAACCGAGGTCTGCGTATCTCGCAGCCATCTCACCCCCCCCACCCTCCCCGCGAATGTGCCCGTTTGGGATGGCGGTTCCTGCTGCCCACCCAACAGCTGAATTGCTGCACGAAGGCACGCGGAGGAGTCTGCTGACTGCCTGGGGGAAAAAATAGGAGGCCCCAAATTTTACTGAGTTTAGGATACAGCACGTCTCTATGTCAGAGCGCCTCGCTGCCTGACAGCAGGGCTCTCCCTTGGCAGCCTCCCCGTAAGTTCATCAGTGGAAGCGAATGGAATAGCTTGGCCCTGGGAGAAACTCCACACTACCTCTACTTCAGAAAGCCATCAGGGACTCTTGGGGACACTTGGACTCACCAGGATCCCAGAAGTTGCAAATTGGGAGCCAGAAGGACTTCTCTGAAGGGAGGGGAAGATGCCTTGGCTGAGCCCTCTGCTCCTCCTCTCTTGCATCCTCCCTGCTCCAAGGACAGCGGTCAACAAGAAGGTGTCCTCGTACAGAGGGCACTGCCCTTGTCTAGAGAGGAACAGAGAGACAAGAAAAAAGTTTTTCTTTCCCATCACTGAACAGGAGCCAAACGAGACTAAAGCACAAGTCCTAAAGGCTCTGGTGGAGTCGAAGTGTCAGCGTTCACCCCGAGATCGGCCCACCCGAGATGTGCCTCTTCTTCCTCCCTGACTTCAGCCCCACTCCCTGCTCTCTCCGGGTGGCTGCCACCCCTCCTGCTCCGCATGGCCACCGTGTCTCTGAGCAACACCGCAGCACTGCTGAGCAGAAGCCCTCCTCAGAAAGGAGCCGGGGGGGGGGGGGGGGGAAAGAAAAAATCCAGCCTTTGAGCCATGCTTTTCATATTTCGTCTTTTCTTTTTTTTTTTTCCTGCCAGAAGAAAGTAAATTCCTTACGCCAGCTGGGCTGCAATCACACCACCGCATCTCCCCGCCTCAGAGCGCCCCGGCTGCCAGCCCCTCCAGGCAGATGGTGACTGCAAGGCTCAGGTCCCCTCCACGCAACCCCTTCTGCTCCCGCAGCCCTCCACGGGGGTCGGGCGGTGGGGGGGCCGCAGCGGGGACGGGGCTGGGGAGGGCTGGGCAGGCTGCCTGGGAGGAACAACGTCTGAGAGAGAGCCAAGCCCTGCACTGAGCTCCACGGGGCCACCCGGACACCTCGATGGACCCGCTCCTGTGGCAGAACTTGTTTGGGAAAGGGGAGAGGTCAGCAGCCACTGGGTCACACCGAGTGACAACTGTCAATCACTGCCATCAAGTTCTGTCTCAAAGCCAGCCGCCATCCCACCCCCACGCAAACTATCCGTCAAGCGTCGTCTGTGCCAAGCCAGTTTTTGTTTTAAATTTAATGTCTGTAAAGTATTTTGGCTTTAAATTATTCTGCAGACTCACTCAGTTCAGCAGCGCTTCCCCGTCTAGACAGAACAATCTTGTTGTCAGTGAAACAGATTCGCCCTGACATCCCCGTGGCGCGCGGTGATGCGGTTGCTATTTTCGAGAAAGGAAGAGAGCTAAAAAGCCCTTTCCTCTCACAGTTTTGAAATGTGATTCCTGTCCGTTCAGCTTCAAACGCACACCTCAATAAATAATCCCGCTGTGTTTGATTTGATCGCTCTCCCAGTTAGGAAGCGGCATGGATGGAGAAAGGGGGAATGGCTCAGCATCGGTGGGATCCGACATCTCCCGGTCCTGCTCGCGGCGTGCCTGCCCTCCTGGACGGGAGGGATTCCCTCTCCTGCTCTGGCTTTTAAACCCGCCTGCTTTGGCTCTCTCCTCCAGGCTGCAGGACGAGGACTGGAGCGTGGAGATGTCACTGTACCCCTCTGTGACCCTGAGGTCCTGGCTCCTGACCTGCCTGGTCCTCTGCGGCTGCGGGACAATCCTCGGATGACCGGCACGGAGACGCAGGAGAGCCACCGGCGGCCCGAAAGAGACATTAAACCACGTCAAAATACATTTTGCATATCAGCTTTGCCCCCAGGTGTCTGCCAGCGTGTGAGAGACTACAAACGCTTCCTTTATAATTAAACAAGCGCTTCTCCTCCTGGTGAAAAACCTGCACAAAGGCAGAGGTAAATCAGAGCGAGCGTTTGGCAGCACTTCGTGTCTAGTCAGCCCCGCTGTAGCCTGCGGTACTTGGAGAGAGAAAACAGCCAGATCAAACCAAAAATAATATTTTTCCCCTTTTTGCTCTGCCAGTGACAGATCCTTGATGTCCGCAGTCAGAAGTGACAAATACCAGTCGGGGTTCTTTTCATCTCCTCTGCTGATAACACAGCCGCCTGCCCATCCAACCCGCAGCGCGGAGGAGGTCTTCACCTTGTGCGAGGCATCCCCGGCCGGGGCACCACCCCGAGCAAACACGCAGCCCCCAGCGCTAAGCCCATCAGCAACTGGACACGCACAGACACAAAAATCACCCCAGGAACAGAGAGGTCCTCCACCCCAGCAAGTTGAAGGTGAAGAGCTCAGCCCCGAGGATGCCTGTGGCGAGGTGTGGATGGAGAAGAGTCTGAATGCACCGATAGGCACCTCTGTAGGGCGGCAAAGGTGATGCACAGATGATTTTGTTCCCCAAACGCTTACAGACCTCCAGGAGCTGCCCAGACTGTATCAGCACACCTGCATTAACATTTCATCCTGGTGCCAGAGCAGCACACCATAAATCAGCTGCAAACTCGCTACACAGAGAGAGACGCTTGCCTTTAAATAGTCAAGCAGAGAAATGCCGCTATACGTTGAAATAGGAGAAATGGCATCAGGAAACAAGGAGGACTTGCTCTTTGCACAGGCACCGCCGTCCTGCAGCCTAATGGGAAGAGCTACACGAGAGAGCGTGCCACCTCAGGCCACCTCTGCGCGCTGCTTTCCCACCCTCCCTGTGATTTGTAGCCTCGTGGGTTCATCCCTGTTCTGACCTCCATGGAGATATCGACCCGCTCACAGGAGCGATCAGAAATCCGCCCACCCCGGGAGCAAGCCGGCTCTGCCCTTTAGGAGAATCCTGCCCGTGTGCCCGCTTCTGCCAGCGCAAGCCTGGCTCTGCTCCTCTGGAGCAGCCACCGCCACGTCCACCACCAGCCAGGAACCGTGGTGCAGCAGATGGCTTGCAGATGGGGATCCGGAGAAGCAAAGCAAAGCGGTGGAAGATTTCACCATTCAAGAGGTGGGCTGCGCAGAATGAACCCGAAGGACTGACCGTACCACGGAAAACAGCACCAGGAAGGTATGGGAAACAGCAGACGGGTAGTGGCCCTTCCCCAAGTGCATTGAGACCATCTTACACAAGATTCTCCACAAGGACATAGCGCGATGCCCATAGCTGCCTGGAGAGCATCCCACAGCAACAAGTTCCACCTCGTGCCTCCTCCTTTACCCGAAAGTATTATTTTAGCAGCTCATTAATTCAGCGGGAAGGTTTTGCCCCAGGTTTTGGGGACCAGCAACTGCTCCTTTGATCCAACCTGTGTCTTGAGCATCTGCTCTCCATTGATGGAGAACTGAGCCAGCTTTCTGGGAAGGCATCTTCCCTCCTCACCCCCTCCACCCGTGCATGTACCAGCCCTGTTGATGCCCAGATGCACAGTAAGTGGAGTTATGGCACCAGTGGAGTGTTTACTGTCCTCCTGGGATGGAGAGTGTTAATGCATGGGCTGAACCGGGGCGGGGGAGTGAAGTGCTGAAAAATGATGCACTCAACGCCTCATTATCACACCCTTAATGGCCCTGAAATTGCTGTGAGGGCCTCTGTCATTTCTCCTCCCCCTGGGTCTGCAAGGAGCCGTTCCCATCTGTCTCAGCAGCAGGGCCTGGTTTCCTCACCGGAGCTGCTGACCATCCAAGCAGACAGGGCACCTCAACACCCGGAGCCAGCGTCTCTGCACCGGCCGTTCCTGCGAGGAACCGCAGGGGAGCGGCCATGCTGGCTCAGCTCAGCTCATCTGCTCTAAATGAGGTGGCTCCAGGAAGGACCACTGGCATCAGGCACCCAAATTTTGCTCCTACACCCCACTACTGCCCTCCCTGACAAGAGGCAGACTGTGCCTCAGTTTCCCTGCCTGTATGAAAGAGTTGTAACATCTCCCACCCACCTCAATAAGAGATCTTTTGCTTTTAATTTTTGGTGTGTACTCACAGAGCGTCACCTCTACATTTTGGGGAATTTTCAGCCAGTGCAGTGGTGCTGACGACACTTCCAAGATCACCCAACACCTGGGTTACAGCTCTGCTCAGGTGTATTTTCAAGCACCAGTCAACGCATCATCCTGGATGTCCTTGTGCTCTTCTCCAGCGGGAGAAGGGGGTGGACACCAGCCGCCTGCCCTGCCCCGGCGTCCTTCAACACACCCTGAACAGCTCAGCTCTCCATCAACTGAGAGCAGATGCTCTACACACAGGTTTGATCAAAGGAGCAATTTCTGGTCCCCCAGACCTGGGGCAAAACCTTCTCGCAGAATTAACGAGCGGGTAAAATAATATTATTGGGTAAAGAAGGAGGCACGAGGCATTAGCAGGTCCTGTGTCAGGACGGAGGCGTTTAGCGACCACAGAGCCGGTGGCTGCACCTTTAAGCATCGCATCTCGGTTCCACTTTTCACGACACCTGCGCTGAAGGGATTTGACGACTCCCAAGAAATGCCGAGCCAAGAAGCTTTTAAGAACTACTGAACTGCCCTTTTTAAGAGGCAGGGGACGTGTGCACCTAAATCCAGTCTTAAAACTAATGATTTAATTTACCTTAGGAGAAGCAAGCCAGCATAAATTAATATCTCCCAGTAGTATAACATAAGCATGTTTTATCTGGAGATTATGTTGATTAAATCATCAAGTGCCATAATCTTCCCTTCCTACCTCAATAAGACGGGGAAAGAAAAAAAAACACCCTAAAAATATAGATATAGCCTTCTAAGCCACAGGAGGGAACTGCACATTCATCTCCAAGCACTCTCCTCGCTCCCTAAAGCATGCACACGAGATTCCCTACCCTGGAAGAAGCTGTTCCAGCTGGTGTGGTACTAAGAGGTAAAACGAAGCTACGTGTTGAGAATTGAAGAGACGTCGGGAGCTGGAGGAGCTTTGAGGCGGTATAGGAGTTACACTGACGGGGTTTCACTCTGCAAATGTAACCGAAGAAATGAGATCTGACTTCTCAAGGCTGCGTATCTGCTGTCAGGATATAAGACAGCAAGGCCATTAGTCACGCAGGCTGGAGATTCAAGTGGCTTAGATCCACCACACAGGGAGGCGATGCCTTCGCAGGGGGCAAAACCACAGAAGCCCGTTTAAAACGTCTTCCTCCCACCTCCCTAATCTCTCTGCTCGTTCCTACCTCTCTTGCTCTTCACCGAAATGAAGGACTAAACTGCCCCGATGAAACGACAAGACCCACCTTGACTTTTCCCAACAGAGTTATCCCCTGCGGAGGGCGGTTTCTCCAGACAAAGCCTCTTCCTGTGGGACTCAACCGCAAACGCTCTCCCACCGCTTTCTGCCGGGTAATCCTGCGTGGGCGCCTCACGCTCCACGGCTTTGTCTGCGGGCTGCGGGGGCTGCCTGCGGAGTGCTCAACGGCCCTCGGGCAGGGCACTTGAGAAGCACGACTCCTTTTATTTTAAAGCCAATTCAAACCCGCAGCGGCGAGTTTGTCATTCTCCGGGGGAGCTTTCAAGGATCTTGTCGTGGCAGAAGAGAAGGGGTCCAAGGCCAAAAAAGAAAGAAAAGCCCTACAAGAACAGAAAGCTCCCCTTGAAAACAAAAAAAACCCAAACAAAACTCTAAACATTGTTTATACTGACCCCCGACACCCCCAGCAGGTCTCCAGCAAGCAATCTGTATTTACAAGGCCAAACCTCAACGTGAGCGACACCGACTCGCCCTCCTCACCCCCTCGTTACACAACTCGCTGTCAGCATTTGTGAAATACGTGGATTTTGCGAAGGAAAGGCGATTAACAGATGTAGTTTTGTTTGCTTATTGGGAAGTTGGGACGAGCAGGAAGGCTCTGCCAGCAGTGCTGAGCGGGCTGCAGCGACCGCAGTCCCCCACCTCAAGTTCCTCGTAAAGGGAGTAATTACTCCAGCGTTGCAAAAGCTTGGAAGCCTTCAGAAGAGAAACAGCGTTATCTAGAAAATTACTTCAATACCAAAATGAAGTTATTGAGAGGAACTCCACGCCCAGCGTCTCCTGCAGAAAACTCATCTCCATTCCAATACCCTGTCCCTGCAAGGAAAACAAAAATATAGACGCGTGGCATAAAGGAACCATAGTTTCAGGTTCTGCATTTTCTCAGCAAGAGTTTTTCCTCAGGGAGGAGAAGCGGTGTGCTGAATCACAGCCTGACAAACCTGGAAGCTGCAAGAAGTCTCCTGACTTTTTTTTTTTGTTATTTGTTTCTGTGGTCCCGCAAACCTGCACGATGATCGCAGAGCAGAGGACGGTCGCATTTCATTCCTTGGACACCTTCAAATTAAAACTTGGACCCAGGCCCTGCTGTCACCTCAAAGCAAACCGCCTAGTCTTACCGTGCAAGACTGACTTCCCTAAAACGATTCGGGTAAAGGAATGTAATTCCAGAACAATTCTTCCCATCCTTCTGATGTCATTTTACAGTAGAAATAACCCATTCTGACCCTCTCCCTCCGCACAGGTCTCCGCCTTTCCAGGTGTGAACAGCATCTCCCTTCCGGACTTCGTACCTCTTCACTTCAATTAACGGGGCCCCCAAAAGGCTGAGGGCTTCATTACTTCTAAATGAAACATCCTCAAACACACTAGAGTGCCACTTGTCTTCTGCAGGCCCCTCGTCCCAGACAGGGCTGACATTTTGACAGCGCTTATTTTCCCTGAGCAAACGCGCCATTACACAAAATTTAATTTTTAGGCTGGCTACAAAATCTCTCCTTCTAAGTAAACATCAGACAAACATCTATACGCTGCACGGAATTGCATGTCAAGCCACTCAATAAAGCCAACTTATCTGCCAGAACAAGCCTGACAAATCCTTGGTACAGATGCCTTTTCTCCTTCCCCCCCCCCCCCCCCCCCCNCCCGAGGCGCGGCGGCAGAGCGAGCGCTGTCTGCCAACGCCACCTTTGCCACCTCTCCTTCTCTGGAAGCGGCCGACAGCCCCACAGGCAGCGCCGACACGCAGAGGACGCTCCTCGGTGACACCGGCCGGAGCAGTCACATCATTCTGCTGCTGCTCACTTACAGCGGCTCATTCTTTCCTCAGGAGAAAATTCAGTAGAGGGACTCGCTCTCTGCTTCAACGCTCCCGACAGAGCAGACCCACAACCGTCGGCTTCCCCCCTGCCCCCCAACACATTCCCCCTCGCCCCGCACCAGGGACAAAAAGCCTCCGCAGCAGATCAAAGCCCACAGACATCAGCCGGCTCTTCTTCCTCCCTTTGGCAAACCTTTAGCCCGGCGATGCCCCGGAAAGCCAAAGGCGGTAGGCGGAACGCCTGCGGTCCTCAGCAAGATGGACTTCATTGTGTTTAGCTACCGAATTCCACCTCGGAGGGAGAGACCCTCCATTCCCTGTGTCCAGTTCTGGGCTCTCCAGTTCAAGCGGGACAGGGAACTGCTGGAGAGAGTCCAGCGTAGGGCAACTAAGATGATTGAGGGATTGGAGCATCTCCCTTATGAGGAAAGGCTGAGAGAGCTGGGACTCTTTAGCCTGGAGAAGAGAAGGCTGAGGGGAGACCTTATTACTGCATA